>CM028369.1:3092173-3579673 GCA_016624345.1 Platycodon grandiflorus | reverse complement strand
AAACGAATGATGACAACAGAAATGCACCCAGGTGCGAGGAAAGAGCAACTAGAATAATGACCAGACCCTTCCAAAAAATCCCAAGAACGACCACCAACCTCGTCTAACAAATAAAATTTGAAAATAGGAGCCATATGACCTGACAAAAGGCAAAACAACACAACACTATAATGTTTGGGTCCTTTCTTGACCTCTTTCTTACTTGGTTGTTCCTTTAGGGGGAAATCTGAGACTGATTGCTTTTTGGGATCATGCGTTCGAGAGTGGCGAAAAGGTTGGATGGGTGGAAAAATGCTTTCTTCTCTCTTGGGGGGAGGATTACTCTGAACAAACCGTATCTCTCGAGTGTTCTCCTTTTCTTTCTTTCTGTCTTTAGGATCCCTGTTAGTGTGGTGGAGAGGATTGAGACTATCATGAGGAATTTCCGGTGGGAGGGGGCGGAAGAGGGAGGCAGGTTGTGTAAGCCTATAGAGGAGGGTGACTTAGCTTCCGGGAACCTGGTCCGCAGGAATATCTCTCTGGTGGGTAAGTGGCTTTGGCGATTTCTCGTGAGAGTAATCAAAAACAAATTCAGTTTGTATTGAAATGGTGGGATGCTCGTATTGGAAACAATTCCCACAAAAGCCTCTCAAAATTCATTTTTCGGTGTTATTTCTTGTATCTTCCGTTAACTCGGTTCAGGATGGGGAATGGGGATCTCATTCGTTTTTGAGAAGATATGTCTGTAGGATTTTCATTCGCAGAGAGTTATTCCGACTCTTCGGTTCATTCGGCCCCTATTTATGTGTTTCTTGTAAGGTAGGGTGATTCTAGTTCATGGGACTTCCATTTCTTTTGTGGTTTAAATAATCAGGAGGCCAAGGAGTTTTCTGCTTTCCTTGGTATCCTGTCTCACACTCAGTTGTCTAATAACAATAGCCCTGACTCTCTGGTTTTGGAGGGCTCGGGTCTCTTCCTGATCTTTTTTGTCTCACTTGATTGTTCCCCCAACCCGCTCTCATCTTTTACTTGGAAAGCTCGGGTTCCTTACATGGTCAGGGCTTTTGTTTGGTGCCTGGTTCTTAATAAGCTTAATACTAATGATGTTAGACAAGCTTGTAGGCCTTGTAAGAGGATTTCTCCTAATGGTGTGTTATGTGTAAGCATGTCTCAGAGTCTCACAATCATCTTTTTCTTCATTGTGACAGAGCTTAAGCATGTCTCAGAGTCTCACAATCATCTTTTTCTTCATTGTGACAGAGCTCACTGCTCATTATCTTTGGTTGTAGGTTGTTTGGAGTGGTTGGTGAATCTTGGGTCTGTCCGGAGTCTCTCTCCCTTCTTGCAGCTGCATGTTACAGGCTTCCTTAGGGACAAGGATCCTAGTATGTTGTGGGAGTGTGAGGTGTTTGCTATTCTGCCGTGCACTTGGATGGAGAGAAATTCTAGATATTTTAGGGATCTGTTGACTTCCTGACACTTGCTTTGGGATAGGGTGGTGTTTATGTCTTTGTTATGGGCCTAGGCTAGGGGTGCCTAACTGCCTATAGAGAGGTCCCATTTCATTGCTGCACCGGGATTGGAGAGTTCTGATTTATTGATTTTTTTCTTTTCCTTATTTTAAATTGTATTACCTTTCTTTTGACAATTTTAAATTGTATTACCTTTCTTTTGACAAACTTCTTGAGTCTTTTGTATCTATTTCTTTCTTAATATAATCTTCGTTTCTCATAAAAAATAATATAAAAAAATCAATATGAACATTCGTAATAGAGGTAGGGGAAGACCGAATTAACTAGGACTAGTAAGAAGGATATCAGTGAGTGTGGCTTGACTGACTTTGCATTAAACAAAACTGAATCTCGAAAAAGGATTCATGTAGGAGACACCAAGTACGGACAAAGGCCGAGTTGAGTGAGCTAATATAAATTACTAGGCTGATATACCCCCCCCCCCCACACACACACACACACACAAGTCCAAGTTATTGTACCTGGGTTATAGACTTGACAAGGAATGTAGAGGGCTGAATGTCATTCTGGTGGTTCTTACTGAATTTCTGCAATCCTTTTATTCCGTTTTGTCATATAAATTGGAATGATCTGTATCCTGTCTTATTTTTATCAGGCTCAATACAAGCTCAGCAGGATGATGCTAAGTGTTCACTGCCAACCAATTATCAATTGTTTGGCCAGGGCCAAAAGGTTCATTTTGGAGTTGGCTGCGATTGCTGCGGGGTATTGTCATTGCTGCTTCATATGACTCATTCCAATATTGAAGTTGATAAGTGTCTTTTTGGTAGTTCTTATGGGAATCACTGGCCTGTTTTATGATTTCCTTGCATTAAAAAAGAAATATAGCAAGACCAGAGGTCGGCCTAGTGAACCCCTGGTAAGTGGCAGAGCTAAGTCTTTAGAATGGGAGAAATAGTAGAGGATTGGTGTTTGGTTACCAATGCGTCACAAAATTTTCTTCCGGAAGGGCTCCCTCATAAATTTTTTTCTTTCAGTACCATTCGAAGGATCCTTTCAGATGAATACCAACTTTTGCTGCATGTTATTTTTTTATTTTCCTGTGCTTTGATGGAACATAATCCCAAAACATATTTTTATGCTGTTTTGTGAAAAGGATTTCATGTTGCTTGCAACCTTCAAACTGCGAAACTAGATTGCGATATTGATCTGAAGCTTGAGAGAGAGTAAATATGGGTAGTAATCAAGACTGTCCTTTGAGTAAGGGGGAAAAAAATGTGTAAAAAGATGAGAGCAAGAGGGAGAGAGAGGTAGGGAGTCAGTAACCCCCCCTCCCTTACCTTTATTTTTTAACCCACCACAGCAGGGGCCACGTTAAACTCCCCTATGGGCCTAAAGAACTCTAACTTCTGAGTTTTTGTTTGATCCTAATTGAGTCAGATTTAGCTATTGGTTTTCCTTTATCAAACTTGACTACCTTTCTTACACAAAAGTCTAATTAGTTACATATGCAAGAGAATTATTTGATATACTGTTGGTTGCTGCTGCAGATGTATCCAATCACTGGGGAACGATACAAATGCAAAGACTGTGTGGAAGAAATAGGCTTTGATCTCTGTGAAGGATGCTACAAAAGTTCCTCCAAACTTCCCGGCCGATTCAATCAGCAGCATAGGCCAGAACACAAGTTTGAGATTTTAGAGCCTCCTTTTTACTAAATGTGGGATCGATGGAAGAGTATGGGCGTAATAGTCCGGAGGAACTTATGGATGTTTTTCCAATCTCAGGCCCTTCACGTAGTACTCAACCAGATTCAGAACCTGATGTGCCTGCTCCCAACTCCTCTAATGAAACTGAAGAGGCCAGCGAGCCATCACCTTAAATTTCATTGTCCCAAGTTTTCGGAACTATAACTTTTGGAAGCAGGCATGGGGCAGAATTTTGATACTATCTAAGATAACCCTTGAAGATTCTTTATTTACTTAAACAACCCGCGAAGATTCTTTATTTACTTAAACTTCTGTGCAGTGGCGTTTTGCCTATTCTCTCTCTCTCTCTCTTTCTCTCTCTCTCTCTATATATATATATATCTAAACTTTTTAATTTTGTATTTTTACGTCTTTATATTTTCTTTAAGTTAGTACATTAAAGTTATACTACGTACCTCCATCATCAGAAAATAGTTTTATTTCACAGTTCAAACTATTTAATATCGTACTTCTTATTTCTATACATTTTCTATAATTTAATTACACTAACATGACAACTCTTTTTGTATGACGCATATTAGAAATGTCATTTTTTTGTAAAGAAAAATAAGAGTTTGAAACATATAGGAGTAACAAAAGTTTATGGTTTAAATTTTAAAATAAGACTATTTTTTAGAAAGTGATATTATTTTTTGTGGGACGGAGAGGATATATACTTTTTGTATTTCATGTTGGAATAATATCATGTCTTAGAAGAAAAAAGAAAGAAAAAGACAGAGAATATAAGGATTTAAAACTTTAATTTTTTTATAAAAAAAAAACTAAATTTATTTTTGCTCTAGAATAAAATAAAATGAAAAATAAATCAATTCATTTTAAGGTAGACGGAGTCAAGAAGCACCTAATTAAATACTTTGTCCAATGTAAATGCATGCGTGTCGAAATTGGCATGCATTTATGATTAAAAAAAAAATTAATGAGTTGTACTCATCCTGCAGAAAATATTTATGATAACGCGGCAACTCCTCCCCGTCCTCGTCTGTCTACGTAAATTATTAAGCATAACAGTGATATAATATTGTTGACTTTTATTCTTTGGGTAGAATGGAATGGAATGGAACGGAACGGAGAGAGTATAAATTAACAACGCTAATGTAAGAAAGTAAAGTTGCTAATATGTATATATCACCTCGCCACCACGATGATACTAACAACGTTTAATTACATATGTATGCTCCCTTATTCTTTTCTCTCTCTCCCCCACACACACACACACACACACAAACACAAATGAAAACCATTAATTAATTCTTGTAGGACGAAATCCTCCAACGAGGATGCTGATAATCTCGAGCAGATCGATTGCTTTATGGATACAGAAATTAAATACTGATAAAAAGAGTGAAATTAAGACTAATTTCTCCGCCTCTTGTTGATCAAGTCAATTAATTCGATCCATGCACCCACAATTACTACTAGTAGTAGGAGTAGGAGTAGGAGTAGTTGCTGCAAGAGTAGTAAGTATTAAATAGATAGATGATAAAATAATGGAAAAAGTATATATATATAGAGAGACTTTGAAAAGGGAAGGACTGTATCTGACTCTGCCTGCATGGGACAGTTGGATGAAAATAAAGAAGTTGTACGACCAATGGCGGACCAGCTTTCATTTACTCCCAAAGAAGGTGACAGTTGGGGGGTTTGTACACTGAAGACGTCGTCGGCCACCCCATGTGCATTTTAAGTTTAATCAATATTCCCGGCCTCTATATATACACACTCTACTCCATTACCTGCATTTCACATTAATATAATTAACCTTCTCTCCTCCTCCTCCTCCTCCTCCTTGTTCTTGTAGGAATTAATAGAGGTAATGGGTGGTTTTATGTCTCCTAGTTCTGTTGTGTTGTTCTTATTGATTGTTTTGTTGATTGGGGATCATGGTTTAGTGTTTGGAAAAGTTGTTAAGGCCGGGGTTGAAGACGAAAAACTCTTGTGGGGTCGTCGACATGGGTTTGGAGGAGGAGGTTTAGGCCATGGCATTTATCGAAAGGGTTTTAAGCATGGTAGGTTTGGTAAAGGTGGTGGTCTAGGAGGTGGCGGCGGCTTAGGTGGTGGTGGTGGTCTAGGAGGTGGTGGCGGTTTAGGTGGTGGTGGGGGCCTTGGTGGTGGAGGTGGTGTAGGTGGTGGCGGCGGACTAGGTGGTGGAGGAGGATTAGGAGGTGGTGGTGGTTTAGGTGGTGGGGGTGGTCTAGGAGGAGGTGGTGGGTTAGGTCATGGTGGAGGTGTAGGAGGTGGTGCTGGTGGAGGTGGTGGGCTTGGAGGTGGTGGAGGTTTGGGTGGTGGTGCTGGGGGTGGAGCAGGTGGTGGATATGGAGGTGGTGCTGGTGCAGGGGGAGGTGTAGGTGGTGGAGCAGGTGGAGGTGGTGGTGGTGGTTTTGGAGGTGGAGGTGGTGGAGGTCTTGGTGGTGGTTCAGGAGGAGGTTTTGGGGCAGGTGGAGGTTTCGGTGGAGGTGCTGGAGGTGGAGTTGGTGGTGGTGGTGGTTTTGGGGGAGGAGGAGGAGGTGGTGCTGGAGGTGGAGATGGTGGTGGTTCAGGATTTGGTGGTGGAGCAGGATTTGGAGGAGGTGGTGGCGATTAGCCTACAGTAGTATTGGATTTAGCAGAAGTGGGGTTGCATGTGCTAATTAATTAATCTCTACATATGCTTTGCTTGTGGATATTATGAGTTGGCATGTATACCATATAGTACGGAGTAATTGTTTTCATGTGTTATCTTAAATTAGCAACAAAAATAGAAAATAAAAAATTGCTCATTGGAACTCTGTCAAGTTTGCTACTGAAATTGAATGATATGTATGAAGGTTATGCACTTATATAAGCCTTCCAATTCCAATTCCAATTCCAATTCCATGGTTTAAAAATTAAGTTGTCAAACATAACCTAATAGATTGTCTGAAAGAAATTCATCTACTTGTACTATTTCAATAACATTTTACCTTGTTTGTGTTCCTCAAATGGTCTTGTCCTTGTTCCTACTGTACGGAATATAAATGTGAAATAGGACAACTTTAATATCATAATGAAATGAAATTTTGTCACGTATCGATTTCAGCGAATTAATATACGGGAAAAGAAAGCAAAAGCGATTTGCGCAATAATATTGAGTTAAAAAGTAAAGTTAATCAGATTACACACACATAGAATACAAGAGTTAAAGAAAGAACTCTACCCTCTTTTGTCTTTCTTAGCCTTAGTGTGGTTGACGCTCTGTGCCACACTGTCACTGTTGATTTACCTAATGGCAGGATAGATAAATGTATGATATATCATTTAATATAAAAAATTAAGTATTCATTAAATATTTCTTACATGCATTATTCGTCGTGAGGAGTAACCTAAAATAGTAATGAAAAAAGAGTCACGCAAGGTAAAGTCGTGGAGTTTTACACACTAGATTAGATGGCTGAGTCCACTAAAGTTGCTTCACTATTCACTACCCAGGTTAAGTCATAAAATGAAGCCTAATTACAAAAGTAATACTCCTGTCTCCTGTAATGTTTATATCAAATATTTACAAAATTATCAAGAATATATAAAAATATGTACGAATTAAGCTTCAAAGAGAACAGGTCATATTTTTTCCAAATAATCCCAATGATATTAATGGACTCATAGCTAGCTTATGTGATGTGATTATCAAATAATGACTATATTCTTATAGGGGATCAACACCCCAAGGCCGGCCCAAGGAGTGGGCAGGCTGAGCACCCGCCCAGGGCTTAAATTAATAAGGGGTCAATTTTTATTTTTTTTTACTATTGTAGTATTAGTATACATGTAAACTAAAAATAGTAGCCAAATTTTTTGAACTGAGGCCCAAACTCAAAGCTTTTGTTGTTATTTTGAATTATGTTTGTTGAGACTTTATTTATTTGTTAAATTTTGTTACATTGTTAATTATTATTTTTCTTTTTACAATATTTTTGTGTGTTTAAAAATTGAAAGTGACATTGACTTTGTCTATTTGTTAAATTTTGAATTGTCTGTTCAATTGTTTGTTGAGACTTTTGAGTTTGATAGTTTATTCACATCTTACATAGTTATATTGAATTTTCAATTTAGTTAATTACTAATTTGAGGTCATAGTTCTGAGTGATTGATAAGAGAACCATGAAATAAAAGTGCGAAGCAACAAGAATCCCAAATTATTCTTACGATGATTGTTGATTTGAATAATTGTGTTTTTTTTTTTTTTACTTTACGAGACTGAAATTCGGTAAGAATTTGTTCTGTTTTCTAGATAATAATGTTTCCCCAAACTTAATTTCAGCTCAGTAGGAACCCGTTATTAAAATTGTACTGATAGCAAAAATTATTTTTGTCTCTCTAAGAAATTAAATTAAAAAAAAATACATGAGATTAATATTTGATAATTAAATTAGGGTCCTTTTAACTTTGCCCCGGGTCTATAAAATGCTAGGAACGGCCCTGAACACCCCCCTCCCCTCCTCTAAATACACCCCCCAAAATTAATTACAAAAATATCATTGTTTAAAAATACATTAATTCCCTTTCCTTTTTTTTTTTCCAATCCATCTTCTTAATTCCCTTTCCTTCCCCTCCGCAATTGTGACCCACTCCCTCGCTCCCCCATTTTTTTTTTCCAGTTCCCACCTCCCTTCCCCTCTCCCTTCTCTCCTTCTTCCCTCTCTCAAACCCACCACCTTGAAAAAAATTAAAGATTTCTTGTTCGGCCCTAGGCGACCGAACAATCGAGGGTTGTTCGGTTTCAAAGAGGAGGAAGAAGAAGGGGGAAAAAAAGAGGGAATGAGGGGAGAGGGGAGGATGCCGGAGGTGGGGAGATGAGGGAGCCATGAGTTTTTCGGAGAGGGGGGGTTTCTGCCGTGTGTGTGTGTGTGAGAGGGGGGATGGGGTGGGGTGGGTTAGGTTAGGTTTATACTGAATTAATTGAGAGGGTAAAATAGAAAATGTGGGGGTGGTGTATTTAGAAATTAGGTTGATGTGAAATTAGTGTAGAGGGTGTATTAGGAGAAATGATGTACTCCCTCTGTCCCGGATAAATGTTCTTACTTTCAATTTTAAGATGTCCCAACTAATGTTCATAAAGACTTTTGATCTACCTATTCTCTACCATTCTTCCTAATATACCCTTAAAGCTTCATTTAATATAACACATCCCAAAGAAACTCAATTATTTAAAATAGTTGAACTCAATTAATGTTCATGAGTATTATGGTCAGAACACATTTTACAACACATCATTAATTATGTTTCTTAATTCATGTGTTTTATCCTCTAGGAACATTTATCCAGGACGGAGGGAGTATTAATAAGACAAAAGGGGTATTAATAGCACTCCCCATTCTTATAAGGGTATTGTTAACTTGTGTTCTAGGACACAAGTTAACAAACATTAATTACGGTGGTTTGTATTGGAATTTTGTGAAATGTGCATAGAAACTCACAATTCACACACACACACACACAAAATCAACTTTACAAAATTTCAGCACTAATCATGCTTTGTTAACATATGTCTTTAGGACACAAGTTAACAAAATCTTTCTTATAATGCACTTTATTTTGTGGTTCATGAACTCAATATTTTTCTCTCTATTTATTTTCTATTTTTTATATTATAAAATAATGAAGGAAAAAAAAATCAACAAAGCAAATTATCTAGCCAAGATATGTTGTGATTTTTTATATGGGTTTCAATCAGGTATTTTTTAGTAGTATTTTCCTTAGGCCCACGTGTTGGTGAATGGTGACAAGACGATTGCAAAAATCCATGCCCTACACTGCACAATTATTTCTGAATCATAACTCTAAAATGAAAAAGAAAAAAAAAAGTCACTTTGATAAAAGCTAATCATCTGACACCACTCCCATGTTGAATTGTAAGTTGATGATCATTTCCCCATTTCTTCTCTTACCTCACTCTCAAACTTGAAACAGAAACATAGCTATTATAATCAATTTCACACACAGTTACACACACACACACACTTTCTGACTTGAATCATGATGCTTAGATAAGTAGATCAGTATCCAATGAAAATGATATTTCTATATATATTAATATATCAAGTATATATTATACCAATGCCCCAATAATTAATTAAACAAACAAACATTCATGCTATATATAGTAGCATACCCAAATGACAAATACAAATAACAACAATTAAGGAGATGGGATTCTATTGTACTTCATATACATTGCAAGAAGTACGTAGAATGGATGATAATCGTGGCTAGCTACTTATAATATAGCTCTAATTTAATTAAGTAGCCAAACCTTTTTCTAATTTACCGGTTGGACTCGGGATTCGGACCGCTAGGGACTTGGTGAGCAGCCGCCTCAAAGTGGTCTCTTTTCGCGGTGGTTCTAGAAGTTGTCATGTTGGTCGCAGTCACAATGGTTTTAGGAGTTGGAGAGTTCAATAGTCGTCTTACGGAATATGTTGGGGAGGCTATATGTAGATTTGAGAAATCTCGAGGAGGTAGAGTAAAGAGAGGAACGATTGTAAACAATGATAGGGCAAGAAAGATGAAAAGAATAGGTGATTTTACAGAGATTTCACAAACCCTTTTGCTTCTTGTTGCCATGAAATGAGAAATTAGAAACCACCCCCCTAATAGTCCACCAGAGGTCAGTATCCATTAACCAGTTGGACCACCAACTTAAGGAAGAAGAACAAGAACAAAAATATGTTTCTTTGGTGTTGGAGGAAGAAAGGGTTTTGGGTTGGAACTTTTTTGACGAAAACAAGGAGCTGAGCTATATATCAAAGTCTTTTGCTCCACTGTTTAAGTTACCATGGTGACTAACTTCTTGCCGTTAGGAGTGTGTTTGATACGGTGATTTTGATGTTGATTTTTTAATGTTAAATTTTTGTTTTGTAATAATTGAAGAAAAAGTTAAATGTTGACAGAGAGAAACTAATTAATGGGGTAGAGAAAGTCAAAAACAAAAAACCAAAGTCCAGGGTGTGTTTAACGTGAGAGTTTTTAGGCTGACTTTTGAGTTTTATTTTGTAAGAATTGAAGAAATAGTAAGAAAGAGAGAGAGAGAAGTTGGTGCCGCTAAAGAAAGAGAAAGTGAAAAACTAACAAAAGTTTAAAATCTTATACGGAAAAACGGACCCCAAATCGGTAAATCTTGATAGGTGAACAGACCCTAAAACTGTCTTTTTATTTTTTTGGTTTGGTCGGTAAGTAAGCTGATTACCTCCCTGAGCGAGTATAAGGGCGCACCACCTATGCCCGGCTTATATATATATATTCAATAATTACCTTCTAGCTAGATGTTAGTCGCAAGAATCAAACCCGAGTAAATAGTTTGAGCACTCCTCGTGCTCTCGGCCTATATATTCGATAATTACCATTTAAATTGGTCACAAAAATCAAATCAGAGTAATTAATAACCTGGGGGAGTAAATCCAATTATCATTTTGATTAATTACTTTTTGTTATTAAACTACAAAGACACCCCCTTGCCCTTGGATATGAATTGACTATTCACATTACGGCTAATCTGTTCACACATGTTTGTCCAAATGTTTTGTACGTGTATAAAAATTTCCGTTAAGGATTTCAATATTTTATTCTGATTTTTTTTATTTTATCTTAAGTGATAATACATGCATGTGTGTAATTAAATTGGCCATGTAGTTAAGTAATGTGATCTCTAACTAATCAAATATCCTATTTGTGGGTTGAAATGAAAAATTACAAAAGATCTTAATTAGAATTCCTATTCCAAAAAGGGGAAACTCTCCCTCCGAGAGGCCCCACGTACACCCCAGTCCCATGAGAATGTGAGAGGAAAAATCACGGTGACTCAGCGATTAAGTAGCTAGGAGGACCCGTGCCTAGTACCTACAAGGAGCCATTCTCACAAGAGGATGAAACCTCCACACTGCGATTGCTAGGACTCGATCCTTGGCCGTTTTTGAATCTTAATTAGAATTCCTGGCATTACTAGAGAGAGAGAGAGAGAGAGAGAAGACCAGTTTGATACTCTCTCTATCCCAAAAATAGTCTACACTTCTATTTTTGTTTGTCCTAAAAATTAGTCATGTTTTTGGATTTTAATCTATAAACTAATTTTATTTTTCAAAATTTTTATTTCTCTTAACAAAATGACATTCCTAATATGTATCACACAAAATTACAAAGTTGTCACATTAGTGCAAATTATAGAAAATAAATACAGTATTATATATAGAAAAATTTAACTCATCAAATAAGATTATTTTTTTTACCAATGAAGATTGGCCCGAGTGTAAGGGACTCTGGTTCCGACTTTCTATTGGTGACGGCCGTAACACGAAAATTAGTTTTGAGACTTTGACTTTTGGATATATGTTGGAAAAAAAAATTTTTTGAACGAAATAATCTCCAACCCTATTAAGTCAAAAGATAAATGCTAAGAAGGACCTTAGCAAAGAAAGATTCAGTAAAAAGTGGAAAGACTACAGGATATCAATTCATAGAAAGGTGGGAAAGAAAATGGTGAGGGCTTTTTCTTGGTGGCCTCTTGTACAAAAAAATCCCTAGTCTTGACTTGTTGTATGGTCCCTTGGAAAATTACAGGTGACGTGTCTGGTTGCCTTTTATCTTTTTCTTTTTCATTTTTGTTTGGCTCGTAAAATAAGAAAAATATTTTGCCCTTCATTAAAATTTAATTGTAACAATAGTCATAGAAATAACTGTAAACCTAGTAAAATTGGTAAAATAAATCTATTGTTTTGAACGACTACTCCACGATTAGTCTATACATTTAAAAATTATCTCCCGAAAACTAGCCGCAAAAACCGAACTCCCATGATCAATAATGTACAGAACAAGTTCAACTATATATTACTCTCTGATCGATGGCCTTTTATCATCTTATATATATATATATATATATATATATATATATATGTATCAGTACTGTCTCTCTAATAGTCGAGTAAAGTGTAAAGCTGATTGTCATTCTCTACGGCTATACTAAATGGTTTGGAAGTCACAAAGTAGCATGTTTGGCTTACTTAATTAATTGTATTTTTCACTAGGGTGATTCCTAAATAGTTATAATGTAATTGGTCAAAATTAAGTAGTTAGGATTAGCCAATCAAAATTAATTTTTATCAGAGTTTTTAAAATATTTCCCAGTGTCCAGTTAGCATTTTGAGTTTAGTTTATTGACTAGCGAATAATTCTAATTTTGAAAAACAGGTCAGTTTGTGCACATTTTAACTTGGTCCATTTTTCTCGACGACTCTTAGGACTTACCCAACATTAAGTTTAGTCGATCTATATATACATTTGGAAATAATCTTCCAAAATCTAGTTACAAAAACCAAACTCCAATGAATAATGTACATAACAAATTCAACTATATATTACTCTTACTGAGATCAATGAGAGAAAGAAGGAAAACAAAGGGCAAGCATTCGAGCAATATCTATTAATGCAATTTTGTTTTCATGATAGGATGCAGAGTACAGTCCCCACGACATATATTGATATATTGATCGATGAAATATCATGTGCCGCTAAGTCCAAGGCTTCATGTTTGATGGCCGAAATGGACATATCCTTTATTTCAAAAGGTGTTTCATCTTTTATTTCAACTGTCGAATCTTTGCTATATATGTATCAAAAATTAAGGAGTAATTAATGTTATTTATTCTCATACACATGTGGCGAAGAACCAACTGTTAGAATAGAAGATGAAACACTTTTTTGGAATAGAATATCATATCCCCGAAAATACGATTCATATTATGTATTTGGAAATCCCTATTATTAACTGTAGTATTTCATACATGCCTTATTTTGTTTTATATCAAATGCTTCATATATTGTATTTTTCCGCTATCTAAATTTTGAGTGTTAATTGCAATTTCCCTATGTACTTCTCCATCTCAATTGAAGAGCTAGGAATGACTTGATATTTATTAGTCAATTAGCTTTTTCTTTAATGAAATTTCATAAGGATTATTTCATCTAACACATAATCTATAGTAATTGTATTCTAGATTATGAAAAATTATAGTTTAATTATTCCAAACTAACCAATTATATTCAAATATCATTTGTAAATTAATCAAACCGACCAAAGAAAATAAATATATACCTTTTGAATTAAGACCAAGAAATATGTCATATAAGATCCCTTAATTCTTGCTCTGCATTCCCTTTCTTACTAAGGGCTCGGTGGTGCAGCGCTTTGAAACGTAGCCAATGTTACGATCCCTTAATTCCTGCTCAGCTCAGTTACAACCCTACTTGTAGTGTGGATGGCCGGAGTGGTGGTGGTGAAGTAGTCATATAGAAATAACCTTTGAGGATTTCGAGTTTGGATCAATTATTCTTGTCAAAATCAAATCCTAAAGCAAGGGAGCTTGAAATCACATTTTTCATTTTTTTCCTAAACTTTTGCTGAGATCAAAATCAAGTTTTGGTAGCATTTTGTGTATATGTTATACTACAAGTTACCGAGACTAGCTAGCAATTGTGAGGTAAACACACATTTTTCTCCCCTAATATACAACAATCTCTCTTCTTATATATATATATATATATATATATATATATATATATATATATATATATGTCTCACACTATATATCTCCCAAATAGTCCTAGTAAAACTGATTGTCATTCTCTACGGCTATACTAAACGGTTTGGGGTAAAAAAAAACTACATTTATCACTCATTTATATCTAAACAAAGTCACAAATTAGCATGTTTGGGGTTACTTAATTAATTGTAATTTAAACATTTCTCCTAAGTTATGAACCGAAGTAAGATTATGCTATTACATAACATGGATAAAAAATTGTCTCTATAATCTACTCATATTTCAATGAATTGAAATTTTTTTCTCATAATTTTTATTTAAGGTAACTATATAATTAATTAATTAATGATCTTCTACGTAAAAATTTAAGTTCATTAAAGAAATCTTAGTTTTCATTATAAGATTAAAAGAGCATATTTCACTAACGGATTAGTAAAAATGGTCGGTAATTTACTAGTAGTCACAAGTACACCATCAGAACTGCTATAGTACTCTATAAGGTGATCAAATGTTGAATAAGGAAAGACATTAATGGAAATAAATCCTTTATGCCTCAAGCAAATCATGATCTAGTGGTGGTGAATGTGGTGCTTCAAGCTTCATCAACTTTCGATGGCGGAGCATGTGGCTTGTGGTGTTCTTTATGATGTGGCTCATGCGAGTGACGCTTATGCTCGGATTCAGGCGCTTCAGCAACTTCCGGTGCCGGAGCATGTGGTTTGTGGTGTTCTTTATGATGTGGCTCATGTGGGTGATGCTTATGCTTGTGCTTATGCTCGGATTCAGGTGCTTCAGCAACTTCTGGTGCCAGAGTATGTGGCCTGTGGTGTTCTTTATGATGTGGCTCATGTGGGTGATGCTTATGCTTGTGCTTATGTTCGGATTCAGGGGCTTCAGCTAATTCTAGAGGCAAAATTGGCCCGGCCCAATGGGCCCAGCCAACCCGACTTTAGGACGGGCTGGGCTCTAGTTTTTAGGCCCGATGCAACTTTGGGCTGGGCCGGCCCGGCCCGATTTTAAGGCTCGGCCCGATGGGCTTACGTATGGGCTGACAAAAATGTTAAAATTAGTGCAAATGGCTTGAAATAATGCGTCGGCCCGCGGGTTGGCCCGGTACAACCCGATATTTAGAGAGGCTGGGCTTTAGTTTTAAAGGCCCGATATAAATTTGGGCTAGCCCGGCCCGGCCCGATTTTAAGGCGTGGCCCGATGGACTGGGGTTGGGTTGGCCGACCCAACCCAACCCATTGCTAGCTCTAGCTAATTCTAATGCTAATAAGAGAGAAATTTGATCATCTCCTTGTTGAGTAGATAGTGGTTTGTGGTGTTCTTTATGATGTGGCTCATGTGGGTGATGATTGTGCTTGTGCTTATGCTCGGAATCAGGTGCTTCGGCAACTTTCGGTGCCAGAGCATGTGGCTTGTGGTGTTCTTTATGATGTGGCTCATGTGTGTGATGATTATGCTCGGATTCAGGCGCATTAGCTGATTCTGACGCTAGTGAGAGAGGAACTTGATCCTCCCCTTTTTGAATAGGTAGTGGACCAATTAAGTTGAGGTTTATTGGAGTAACATGAATGGTTAGAGGATTTCCCTCCTCGAGGGCTAACTCACACCCCAATGGTTGAGAGAGGAACTTGATCCTCCCCTTTTTCTTAATAGAGGCTTTGTTCAAGTCACACCCCAATGGTTGTTTGGTAATTCTGTCAAATTCCATGGATTCAACAGGAGGAATGCAAGTTTTAAGGCCTTTTCTTGATAAAGGGTTTTAAGTTACCGCAATTTCACCAGATTACAATTACTTATTCAAGAACACAGTTGCAGAATTGTGGTTTAATCGTTTGGTAATAGAGGAAAATATATTCTCCATTTCGACCAGTAGGACCCTGTCCACCTAGGCATCCCAGTCAGCCTCAAATAAAGGTATATTTGGCATTTTAAGAAAATTTTAACGATTCTGTTTGACTTAACGACACGAGAGATTAATAAGGCAGCAAAAAGTGAGTTCAAGGACCAAGGTAGGAAAAGTGAAACATCTATGACCAAATTAGGAGTTTTGAAAAAGTTCAGGGACCAAATTATATATTAATCCTATAATAATTATTCAATTTATATCATATTATGTAACTTTTTTTCTTTTTATGAGAACTAAATCAAGTTTGGGTATAGTAATTTGTGTACATGTATACAAGTTTGTGAAGTAAGCAAACATTTGTCTCCCTCACTGCATTCTTTCTTCCTATATATGTCTCCCAATTCCAAGTAGTCGAGTAAAGTGTAAAACTGATTTCCATTCTCTACGGCTATACTAAATGCATGGTTTGGGGTCAAAAACTACATTTACCACTGGGGTCAAAAACTACATTTACCACACATGCAGTAATTAATATTTTAATAGAGTACTGACAAATTAATTACCATGTTTGGGGTTACTTAGTTAATTGTAATTAAAATATTTCTCTTAAGTCAAAAGCAATAATAACTTGGGAATAAGTGGTGAAGTAGCTTGATTGTTTGCTTGAAAATGAATTGATATATAAAATTATTTGGAATTATTAATCAACATTTTGAATAGAATAATTAATTATGTGTTTCCTTAATTTGGAAAATAAATAATATTTTGATTCATTTATTACTCAAAGAAACCTTTCTCAAAACCATATTTATAGTGCTAAGGAAATATATAGAAAGACACAATCTTTTTTTATTAGCAAAAGATTAAATTAAATAAAAAAGAGCTATCTATTTGACTCTAAATCTCCAGTATCAACACAATGTGCCCCTGCCTATACAACTCATCAGACTAGACACATAGCTCACTTTGACATGCATGGACTCTTAACGCCAATCCGAAAGAAATCTAAGATTGTTACGATTTTTAGATATATACGTAATATTTTCCCAAATCAAAATCTGAATAAATTCTTTTTTTTTTCTCCTCATCCCGTGTCTAATTTGATTAGTGGTATTGGCAGGAGCACATTGTTTTGGTACAGGGATGTGGAGTCTATATATTCAATATTAATCTTTAACATCTATACATTTCATTTAAATTTGCACAACGGTTATAACTTTTGTATATAATATGTAAGAGAAATATAATCTTTTTGAAACAACAAAGGAAAAAAGGAATTAAAAAACAATGAAAATTTATAATTTAAAATTTTAAAATTCTTTTAGAAATAAGACTATTTTACGAGACAAGCTAAAAAAATGACTATTTCTTTAAGACACATAAATAATTCATTAGTAGTAATGATCACATTGCCGATGACAATCGCAAAAGATATATATACCCAATAAACGGCAATTTTCAAGTTTCAACCCCCTCCCCTACCTAAAACATGAGAACATCTTCCAACACTAAGTTAAAAGAAAAAGCTCACCAATTACAAATAAAAATTAATGCACCCAAACAAGAATAATTAAAGGAAATGAAATAAGATACACCAAATTTATCGGGAACTCAAGAGTCAAGAGTCCACTAAAAAAAAAAAAATTTTATTTTCAAGTTTAGAATTATTCTCTGGTCAATAAACCAAAATTCAAAACACTAACAGGGCACTCTAGGAGTAATTTTTTTGACCAAAACTTAAACTTGATTGACTAAATCTCAATTACTTTCTAGGAGTAATTTTTTTTGACCAAAACTTAAATTTGATTGACTAAATCTCAATTACTTTATAGTTATTTACGCGTCATCCGACTAAAAAACAAGAGAATTACCCCAATTCTATTGTCCTTGTAATCTGACACATGTAATACTAGCTATTTTAATCTCAACCATTAAAGACATGTTATTATAATCTCTCTCACACAATATTTGTTTGTGTAATCTCTACCATTAATATAGATGATGCTAATAACATTTACAACTTTTTTTTTTTTAAAGGTTGAAAGGGACATAGACTTTACTCCAACCCTTATTATTATTATTTAATGTCTTGAAATACTATAATCTGAGAATAGTGACGTACAAGTGTGGCTCTGGTGGAGGGCTTGAACACTCAACCTCTCCGTTAAGATAAGTGAGCGGTACTAAATGGGTGAGGCTTGAACAACAACGGTGCCTCTAGTGAGACTTGAACACCCGACCTTTTTAAGTACCAGTGTATCGTCTCTAGTGAGACTTAAACACTTGACCTCTCCGTTAAGAGAAGTGAACACTACCAGTTGAGTTAGAGCTCGTTGGTAACATATACAACTTATACATTACTTCGATAAAAGAAACATTACATTTGATTAGTGTATTGATATTCATAATCTGTTGTAATCTATGCCATTAATTAGATGCCATTAATTATAGATCGACATGACACTTTTCATGTAGGGAGAAGTTTAATCCTCCTATAAAAAGGCAACTCCTCTCTTCAAGTTTTACACAGTTATCATAATTCGTTGATTGGGAAAGATGAGTGGTAAATATTTGTTTCTTTTATTCCTTGGGTTAGTGGTTCTTGCCACCCCATCCATTGCTAGAGTGTTAGTTCCTATCACAGTGTCTCTTGCCGAAAGTAATGGCGATTTAGCCCTCAAGGAGGAAAATCCTCTACCCATTTATGTTACTCCAGTAGACCTCAACTTAATTGGTCCACTACCTATTCAACAAGGAGATAATCAAGTTTCTCTCTCACTAGCATCAGAATTAGCTGAAGCACCTGAATCCGAGCATAATCACAAGCATAAACATCACCCACACGAGCCACATCATAAAAAACACCACAAGTCACATGCTCCGGCACCGGAAGTTGCTGAAGCACCTAATTCCGAGCATAAGCACAAGCATAAACATCACCCACATGAGCCACATCATAAAGAACACCACAAAAGACATGCTCCGCCACCAGAAGTTGCTGAAGCACCAAGTCCACTACCTACTCAACAAGGAGAAGATCAAGTTTCTCTCTCACTATTATCAGAATTAGTTGAAGCTCTTGAATTCGAGCATAAACACAAGTATAAGCATCACCGACATGAGCCACATCATAAAGAACACCACAAGACACATGCTCCAGCACCAGAACATGCTCAAGCACCTGATTCCGAGCATAAGCACAAGCATAAACATCACCCACATGAACCACATCATAAAGAACACCACAAACGACATGCTCCGCCACCAGAAGTTGCTGAAGCACCACTTTCACCACCACCAGAATACGATGCACTTGAGTCACAGAGGATTTATTAACTTCAATGTATTTCCTTATACAACATTTAATCGCATAATGAAATAAAAGTAGTGATGATGTACCAGCAATCTCACCGACCAATTTTACTATTCTGTTATGAAATGTTCTCTTCTAATCTTATGATTAAAACCTATTCAATTAATAACCTTTAACTTTTGGCATCAAAAACATTAATTATAATAATGACCTAAAAATGCATTTCCTTATTCAACATTTAATCAGAGTCACAGTATGGAATAAATGTAGTGATGATGTACCGGCGAAGTCACCGACCAATTTTAATATTCCGCTATAAAAAGTGCTCTTCTAATATTATGATGAAAACTTATTCCATTAATAACCTTAACTTTTGGCATCAAAAACATTAAGTATAATAATGACATAAATCAAGTGTATGAGATTTATAAAAGTCAATTCATTGAAAATATGATGAGTAGATTATAAAGACAAGTTTTTACTTAATTTTATGTTATAGTATAATCTTACGTAATTCGATTTATAACTTATGAGAAATATTTAAATTATAAGTAACCCCAAACTGGCTAATTTTTCATTTTACAAAAATATAAATGAGTGACAAATGAAGTTTCTGACCCCAAACCATTTCGTACAATGTAGAGAATTATGAGAATAAGTTTTATACTTTACTCTCGACTATTTAGGAGACTAAGGTAGTGTCTGGTAACATTTCTATTTCTTTATTCTATTTCACATGTTTCTATTTCACTTTGTTTCTATTTTAATTTGTTATAAAGACAAGTTTTTACTTAATTTTATGTTATAGTATAATCTTACGTAATTCGATTTATAACTTATGAGAAATATTTAAATTATAAGTAACCCCAAACTGGCTAATTTTTCATTTTACAAAAATATAAATGAGTGACAAATGAAGTTTCTGACCCCAAACCATTTCGTACAATGTAGAGAATTATGAGAATAAGTTTTATACTTTACTCTCGACTATTTAGGAGACTAAGGTAGTGTCTGGTAACATTTCTATTTCTTTATTATATTTCACATGTTTCTATTTCACTTTGTTTCTATTTTAATTTGTTTCTGTTTCTTGAAACATGTCGTGTTTGATAAACATTTCTATTTTCTTTCACAAAGTTAAACTCTTTTCCCAAAACTATTAACACATTACAACTTCATCATATATTATATTCAACTTAAAAGGTGTAGAATAATAATTCACATTTCATCTATTATTAAAAAAATTGTGAATAAAAAATAAAAAATAATATTCATATATACATACATACATAGACTCAGGAATTGATTTGATTTTCAAAAAATAAATAAATTAATTCATAGCAACAATATTTAGAGGAAGAATTATAGGTTAATCGTTAATTGATTCCATGATTCTTGTATTGACTTTGAAATGGAGACTCACGACCATTAGCTGCTTGCCTATCATAAATTCATCATCATCATCCTCTTCAAAATCATCTCTTATTACTGTGAGTATAATATTTCCATCGTGCACAGCACCCACTACCAACAAAAACAACCACTGTAGGTGGCTGCCGGTGCTACTATTTGATGTCATGGACACCACTGTTCGAGACCCTTTTTACCATGATATCCCTCACTTCTTCGGGTCTATATTTTTCATTTGTCCAACTCTATTTTATTATTGTTCAAGTACCCATCATCTTTCAATTATTGTTTCTATTTTCTGATTATTTAATTTCAGTATTAAACTTTTTATTTATTTTTCTTTTGAAAACCCAATCCTATATGTATGTGTGTGTGTATATATATATATATATATATATATATATATATATATACACACACACACACATGGAGGAAAAAAGTTAGAGTTGAGAATTTCTCGTGTCATAGTTCAAAGACCCAACCTAATTGATCTTGGTCCTTCTGTATTTTGGATGAGAAATGTTTCTCTTCTGCAAGAAACAAATTTTTTTATTTCTAGAATTTGGGGAAAAATGAGAAACATTTTTAGTTTTTCAGAAATAGAAATGGTTGTCAAACGCATTTCTATTTCTATTTTTCACCAAAAATTAGAAACAGAAACAAAAAATGTGAAACAAAAATGGTTAACAAACAAACTCTAAAAGACGTACTCCCTCCGTTCCAACCAAAGTGTCTACTTTCCCTTTTAAAAAATCAACATATGACTAAATTAAATTAAAATTTAAAATATTTTAATTACATTTTTGGAAATAAAATCTCATTCACTTAAAACTATATTAAAATTAATTTGTAGGCAACATAAAATTACCTAATTAATTAACAACTCGATACTAATATCAACGTGTAAGAATAAATGATTTCTAACACTCAATAATCAAATAACAATAACCAATAACCAAATTAATTACTCAAGTAATTAATTAAATCAATCAATATAACATGGAGGAGGAAAATATTACTAATCAACCAAATCACATGCACAATTTGTGCTTAACACCCACACGGCCACTTTGGCCTCTTTCAACTCACGGCACACGGCCAACCTCTCTCTCAAACAATAAATTTCTCTCTCTCAATTATTTATCATCCTCTTACAATAATACTCTTCAACTTATCTATTTATAATAACTCTAAATAAATTCTATTCTTTATAGTATTTGACAAACTTATTCCTAAATTAATTAGAATACACAATAGAACTTGACTACAATGTAATAAATAATAATAACTCCTAAACAAATAATAATTTTAATTGGGTTGGACTTGGTTTAATATCCAACAAGATTAATATGGATTACAATTTTTATGACTTTAAAAATACAAATAAATTTATGTAAATCATTAGTAAAATTTTAACTAAGTTGACCCAAAAAAATCAAAAGCAAACTATTTAGTTGGAACAGAGGGTGTATATACACACAAAATCCTACCAAAACTTGATTTAGATCAAAGGAAAATCGTTGTTCATGAGTCCCCACTGTCCTTCCAGTTTTGTTGAAGCAAAAAATTGGGGGAAACAACAAAAAATGTGAGTTGAAGCTCCTTCCCTCTCTTTTTTTTTTTTTTTTTTGAGAAAACCCTCTTTGTCTGAATGTATTGCAATTATTATTAGTATTTTATTTATTTTTTGAAAATTACAAGGGAATAAAATACATTTATATATTACATGTATTTGTCAATATGCTATACACTCTCTATAGTTTATAATAATTTTAAACAAAATAATAATTGTATAATTTCATGAATGATTTTCGTCATATTTTCAGTGAGTTTATCAAACACTTCGCAAATGTTTATCAAAGTGTTTTCAAAAGAGTTACCAAATACATGAAAATAAAATATTTACATTTTTTGAAAACGAATTTTCTAGAAATCATTTTCAAAAGTAACAAACGAAGCCTTAAGTAAGTAGAACAAATGAATCTTGACACGCATATTCAAATTAAAACTCATGGAGAGCATATGTAATAAAGTTACAAATTATGTACCAGTTTGACTCTTGGAGTAACACGCATTAGTATTTGTGTATTGACGTACTGTTTCAAATTTGTTGTACTATTTTAGTAACTCGTTTATACTCCCTCCGTTTCGGGCAAAGAATACACTATACTATTTTAGAATGTTCCACTCAAACAGTTTACTTCCAAAAATTATGTCTACAATTTCTATAAAACTTTCAACTTTACCCTTCATATGTGGACCATGTGGTACAAACATATTAACTATGCTAAAATATTTTTGTAATTATGACCAACTTCAATATTATTTATATATCGCTTAATTATTAAACTTTTTAAACGTGGACTCTTTGGGTGGAACGGAGGGAGTATTAATTTACAATCTTTTGGAGTAAGTTGATAACACTAGGTAAATTTTTATTTTTCTTATGCGAAAATATAAATTGGTGCCTATTAATATACACTGAATCTTACATTAGTATCTAATTTTAAGTTGTCCCAATTAAAGTTCATTTATTTATTTTTGACTCAAAGAAGTACCCAACCTTAACGTTCATCCAAAAACATTACGTTATTTGACACTTTCCATGCATATACTCAGAAATCATGGTCAAAAAAGTCTATTTTTAACCTTTTGAAGTTGATGAGAGGTTGAAGAACTAGACTATCATGTCAGGTGTGACTCAATTTACGCTACAAGAGTTATAACTATGACATGTATAGGTTTTATTCGAATACACTATTCGTGATTTTTTTTCTTCGTAATTTTGTAATAATTAACTTAAAAGATAAGAGAGTGATGAAGAAAAAAAATTATATGACCAATAAACTACGACCTACAAAACCGAAAAATTATGCAATGGAATTATCACATCATGTCATCATGTTAATGTAATGTGATGTTCTACTTACCTTCTAGCATTTGGAATAATCAACCAATCAAAATAATCAGGACCTGTGGATCTACAAGAGGTTATAAACTACTTCATAGTATCACTCCACATATTAATATGCAATTATTACGTCACACTAATGACATGACATTGCCAAATTTTCTATAACAAATTGGATTTAAGTTAACTATTTTTTTTTTTTTACTCTCGTACTATTTGGAGATCATGAATTTGACCTTCATATTACTGAGACTACAAATTTACTTTCTTACCATTAGTTTAATTGTAAATATGACCTAAATTGATAATAATTGTTGATATTTAACGGATTCTAATAACTAACTGTGGTAGTTATAGAGACCATTTGAAGTCTGAGTGATAAACAAATGATATATAAGATGATAATTTTCAATAGAGCAAACAATTTTTTTCAAATTTTTTTTCTTTTTTTTTGAAAAAATAATTGAATAAATGGGAAATTAATAATAATTGAACAAAATAGTGAAATGAAAAATAAAAACCAAAAAGAAAATTATTACTTTATTAAAAATTATTAGTTTATCATTTATCTTTTCACCTAAACTTTCAAATAACATCTACAAATACCACAGTCACTAAAGTCCGTTACATATTAAACGATTAATTTAGGTCCAATCAATAATTAAAGGAGAATGGTAGATATACAGACTCCACGAAGGTACAAGTCTGTAAAACATGTCATACATAAGGGCGTTACGTGAAGGCTATTCATAATTAAATTAATAGTTTGAAAGTAAATTTGCAATCTCAATAGTTCAAATATCAAATTGATGATCCCAAATAGTAAGAGGTTCAAAAAAAAAGAAAAAAAAAAGTACTATTCCCTCAGTTCCTTAATTATTATTTTATTTGATTCGGTACATAAATTAAGAAAAAATAATTAATTTAATTATTAATATTAGTATATATATAATTTTCTTTAATATCCAAGTGTAGGTGATTTATAATTAAAGTATGAAAAAAAATAAAAAAAAATGGTAAAAGTAATATCTTAAAATTTTTTTAAATAAAATAATTATTTTAGAACGAACAAAAAATAAAATAAAAATAAAATAGGATGATAATAATTCAGAACGGAGGGAGTACTTAGTTTACTCCTTGGATTTTGCAAGGGTAGTGCTATTCCTACCCCCAAAATTACTTAGTCTACCCATTTACTAAGTCTACCCCCCTTTCAAATATTATATCTCCTATATTACTAAGTATACCCCCATTTTTTTCCTATTTTACCCTTTAACAATAAACTCTCAATTCTTCTTCTTCTTTTTTGCTTCTTCTTCTTCTTCTTCTTCTTTTTTGCACTATTAAAAGATGAAATCAAGATCTAATTACCAAGGTACCATCAGATCGCCAACACTCAATCCAAATTGCAACAAATCTGAAGCTGCAGATCCAAAATAGAAAGCAAAAGAGATCGAAACAGAGAAAATAATAAACAATGACAATCACAAACAATGAATTTAATCCAATCAAAAATCGAAACCAAGGCTAATTCCAAACCAATCAAAAAAGACCTAACAGCATTTCCTCCATCTCAGGTCATGTCCCCATCATTTCACCGCAGTCTCCGATTCGGTTGATGCAAGGGACCATTCACGTAGTGTGCGGCACGGCCGCACACCCTAAGGAATGTGCGCGGTCCGCCGCACATACCTTAGGGCGTGCGGCCGGGGGTGCCGCACAGTATCTTAGGTTCTTAAAATTTTTAAGGGTAATATAGTCTTTTAAAATTGTGGCAATTTTGTAATAATGATAAGGGGGTATACTCAGCAATTATGGGGGTTAGAATAGCAATTCCCATTTTGCAAAGAGAGTTACTATTAACACTACCATTTCCTATTAATACACCCCTCAAATTAAATTACAAAAATGTCATTATATTATTAGACATAAATACCCTTACTCTACTAAATATATTCACCCTTATATTAAGATATCTCCTAAATCTCTAAATATACCACCTAACAATTTATCAAAGCACCCACTTAAATCTCAATTCTTTCCACGTTAACTTCATTATACTACAAAATTTTCACTTCATTTCGATTTTTTTCATGCATTTTCTGGGTCGGGATTTGTTCGGCACTGGTCTGCAGAACACCACAGTGGTGTTCGGGAAGTACCTGTAGAACATACCAGTGGTGTTCGGGAACCACCTACAGAACATATTAGTGGTGTTCGGGAACCACCTATAGAACATACTAGTGGTGTTCGGGAACCACCTATAGAACATACTAGTGGTGTTCGGGAACCACCTACAGAACATACTAGTGGTGTTCGGGAATCACCTATAGAACATACTAGTGGTGTTCGGGAACCACCTACAGAACATACTAGTGGTGTTCGGGAAGCACCTGCAGAACAGTTGGGGTTGCAGAACATCACAGGAATGTTCGGTAAGCCCTTGCCGAACACCACTGTGGTGTTCCATAAACCAGTCCCGAACACCACTGTGGTGTTCCTTCAACCAGTCCCGAACACCCTTCGACCAGTTCCATACAATATAACGAAAATTAACAAAACCCAGCAAATAAAATGATATTCAATGCACAAATTGAAACGATTTAAACTTAAAAATAGAGGAATTTCATACCTAGGGCTTTCCTCATTGTGAAATCAAAATTTTTCTTTGTCTTCTTCTTCTTCCTTCTTCATTCTCCAAAATTGCTGGGTTGTTTTTGGGGAGTTTGAAGAACGGAGGTGTTGAGTTTGAATTTTTTTTTTTTCTTATACGGAGGGGAAGGCTCAGTATGTTGCGGGAAGAAAATATTTGAATTAAGATGGTGTATTGAGAAATTGTGGTGGGTGTCAAGTATATTGGGTGGGTGTATTGGGAAAGAAATAATGAGTTAAGTGAGAGGGGTAAAATAGAAAATGTTGGGTGGTGTATTTAGAAATTATGTTGGTGTAAAATTAGTAGAGGAGGTGTATTAAGAAAGAGCATTGCTATTTAAACCCAAATAATTTCTGAGTACACCCATAATGGACCACCTT
This sequence comes from Platycodon grandiflorus, assembly GCA_016624345.1. Lineage (NCBI taxonomy): Eukaryota > Viridiplantae > Streptophyta > Magnoliopsida > Asterales > Campanulaceae > Platycodon > Platycodon grandiflorus. The sequence goes on along the minus strand of CM028369.1, from coordinate 3,553,387 downwards.
TTCCTCTTAATACACTCATTTTCTTAATGAGCGTTGCTATTTGCACCAGGGATGCCGAACACCATTATGGGTGTACTTAGTATTTTCCCGGGTGCAAATAGCAACGCTCATTAAGAAAATGAGTGTATTAAGAGGAAAAGGTGGTGTTAATAGTAACCTCTTTTGCAAAATTTTCCTTAAAAGAGACAGGTCTCACCTGAAACGACGTCGGAGGTGTTAGATTTATTCACGACCTCCTCCTAAAATCAAAACCAGCAAATCTTGGATCAGACAGACGATTTAGAGATCCATCAAAACTCCTTAGAATTTCGACATGGCTTCTCGCAGTTTCAGCTTCTGCCTCTTAGTTTCCTTATCGCTTCTCTCCCTTCACTCTAGGGTTCGCTCTTTCAATCTCTTTCTCAATCTTAATCTCTATCTCTGTAATTTACTTGTTTTCGAAAGCTAATTTGGGATGTGGATCCATGAATTATGTTACTGATTGATTTGTTGATGTTGTTGTAGGCCGATGATACTGGTTCAGTGTTCTTCCTCGATAGCTCATCCAACCGGTATTTTCGTCCATCTCCGTCCGATGCTACTACCGATGGGGTAAACTGATCTGATTTCCATTCTAATTCCAACTTCTAATACTTAACACTGTGATTCATATTCTCTGTTTGGTCGGTATTGTTTGCGATCCCAAAATTACTGCAAAATTGATAGCTTAAGCATTATAGGGAAATCCTTGAATGTATCCAAGTTGTTTTATTTGCTATACGATGGCTAAAATAAGAACATCACTAGTATTTGCAATCTTAATTTTGAAGTTAGTGGACTCCTGATGTACAAGGGAGGTCATGCTTTGAGTTTAGCTAGCAAAGAGGGAATTCATGAGTAGAACTGAGCAATTACTTTGGTTAGTACTTTTCCTATGATCAAGTTTTCTAGCATAGACAAGTAGTAAGACTGTAAGAGTTGTGTATTTGTTTTTCCGTTGAGTAAGTATAGAATATTTTGCCAACTTATAATTTTAGCTAAGATTCAGTTTATTTGTATTCTTGGGGAGCGCTTTGCAGTTTGGTGTGCAAAGGAGCATTGTGGTCTTGCAAAAGGTCAATAATCATTGGAGTATTTTTTGTTTCTTCTTGGAGTAGGATTAGGTTGGATGGCATGAGTCTCCTATAAAGTTTTTCAGTATTTGATGATACTTGTGGTGCATTTTCCCATGGTTGAGCAATACATTCATGCTGTAACTGTTTGTGTTACTCTTAGCTTATATTTTGACTGTTGTTCATATCTTGCACTCTTGTCATGTAAGGTCTCCAACGATTTGTGTTTCCGTAATCTCCAAACTTGCAGAGAAAGTTATGATAATTGGTTAAACCCGGGTATTATTTTCTAGGATCTTCTATTGATTTTCGAGTCATCCTAGCCTATCGTGTTTATTGCATGCCCACATCGTCCATGTATTATTGGAAGTTTGAATATAACAGCTTGGTATGGAAGGAGCAAATATAGGGTTGTTTGGAACTAAGGAAGATAGGGATAAATCACTGGTTTTGGGGAGTTATTTTGTAATAATACCCCTTGCATTATGCTATTGAGGTGTATATATAAATTAAAATAAAAATGTATTACAAGAGACAAAATTCTTACCGCCCGCTTTCTAACCTCCTAATTGTAATATTTTAACAGCTATCCAACATTATACTAATAACATTGATAGGATATATGATGTCTATTTTTTTTTTCTTTCATAATTATATGTAGTATTCTACGCTGATGTAAGTTGTTATCTCTACCTTTTAACACACGGAGCGTCATCTCCGTGTGACATGGCCACTCCTTCAACAATCCACCTTGATGATGAGATGTAATATATTATAAGCAAAATGAGCTTTAGTTGTAATGGAATAGTTACAATCTTAAGTGCTCGCCTAAGGGAGGAAGCAGTTTGTTTCACTTTCACCTTTTATTCAGAGTGTCCTTGTAAGATCTTATTGGCTTTCCATGGCTCACAAGTATGAATTTCGGTATCTACCTTTTGCAAATAGATCATAGAAGACTTGAAGAAATGTAGCAAGTGAATGAATAATTAGTTTGCAAGGGCCATGGAAACCTTAGTTTTCGCTTCACTCCTCCTTTTGTTGGCCTTACCAAATACCAATGCTTGTGTTTCATCAGTAGTCATGCCAGATACTATTAGAAAACAACCTGTCACTGCTTTTCCCCTCCAGAAAAAACATGCTGTATAATCAGCCCCTGAACATTAACCATATGATCACATCTAATTTTGGAATATGAGCCTATCCTTTTTTAAACTGGTGTGTAGCGAGTTGTAAGTCAGTCGTCCCCTTGACTATCACTACCCTATGCTATAGATTGTCTCTCATTCTGGGTTTAGTTCTTATTTTAACACTGATACGTTTTCTTTATGGTTTTGCGAACATTGTTTTCAACAATAACAAAATAATCAGTTATTTCGAAGTACTGTTACTTGGACACTTCAAATTGTGTTAACTAGAAGTTGGACTACGGTATTTGTTTCTGACACTTTCGATTGGTGATGCTACGTAGTGTATCCACTTACTCAATTTCATTGTTGAACTGTGTATACAAATAATTATGTAGGTTCCTATATTGCATTGTTGCTTTGAAACAAGAAACGTATTCTCATTGAACACTCTTTGATCATATGAAAATGTCTCTATGCCATTAAATCTGTGGATCCTTATCAACCTAACGCTTTAAGACAAACCCGAACATGATTTCTGTTCATTAAATCCATGTAAAGTAGGTTCTCTGTTGTACACTCATTTTGTCATTCTAGTTGAACAAAAAAACATATTTTGCGAACAATGCTCTACAGGGTTGAAGATGTTCAATGCTTCAAAACCCCTCCATAGAAATTGACACATTGCATCCTTTCCACTAGATGATAAGTGGAACAACACACCAAGTAGCATAGCTGGCTTCCATTATACTATCGTAAGGTATTGATGTTGTCAGGAACTATGTTACAAGGATTTGGGTACAACTGTACAAGTGTTGGATATGTGTACGGGGGTGGGTGTCCGACTCGCCAAAATGTAGGATTTTACAATATATGCTAGTGTCCAGCTGCCACACCAATGTCCATGTCATGTCGTGTTGTGTTGACATGGGTACTTCATGTGGAATGAAGAGTCCATGTTATAGTGGCCAGGAAAATTAAGTAGAAACTTAGATAATTAGAACTGGTCCTATTCATCTATCCTAGACCCATTGAGGACATACTGTGGCACCAATGTAGTCAATATGTTGCTTATATCCTCCAGAAACACTTAAAGTTATGAAGATTTAGGGAGTGGTCCCTTGTCATGTGAATTTTTATGTTATTACTACCATTGCTCATTTTCAGGGTTTACCCTGAAAATATGCATGTATAATATACATTATTGAATTCCAACAATGCGGTCACAATCAATAAACGCATGACATATGTGCAACAAGAACCAATTCTAGATACAAAACCTTCCTTTAAAAGGTCCGTTAACTAGCCATTATCCAACTTGGCAAAATTATGTAAAGCTAATTAAAGCTAATTTAGAGTTGTTCCTCGGGATCTTGAAGTTTAAGAACAAAGAGATACAGTAACAAAGAATCCAAGATCTTGTGGCATGGCGTTTTTGTGATTTTTGGACTTTTGTTCGAAGAGGAATGATCCAAATTTCCAAATTGAGCTCTTTCAAGTCAGCTTTTTTGTAATTGGGTGTTTCTTTTGGCTGCTTCATGGCATGGGCTATGGGTTGTATAACATAACATGCTCGCTCAGGCATATGCACAGATTGGCGAACGGTGCTTCTTTATATCTGAATCCCATTTACTGTTGTCAGAGCTCCTTTGTGTAATCCAGTTTCTTCCTTTCGAGAAAGCTCCCTGTAAACCCCCAAACCTCCCCCCCCCCCAAAAAAAAAAAAAAAAAAAAAGAGAGAAGGAAAATAGAGAAAATGTAAAGGGATAATTAATATTTTCAGCATTTTATTGTAGATCCCCTTTGGAAACAACCTCCCTCATTTCAGGTGCAAGGTTGCGTACATTAGACATGCAAGGTGGAAGTCCATGTACTGGTTTTGTCATTCATTTTTTTTTTTGAATTACAGATGCTATTTGACCCAGATAGGGGCTGGTTTTGATTGGGGGATTGGGGTTGTTACAAGTAATCCTAGCATCAGAGACTTTGCAGATTGATTTTTATCAGACAAAAACTCCCCCCCTCCCCGGAGCATATATAGGTAAGCATGAGAGAAACCGTAATCTCCTTGCTCAAATTTCATTCCAAGGTGTCGTTGGATTATTGGCAGGATTGCGTAGTCGTAATCCTTGTATAGTTCGGGTGCACCCAAAAGTTTGACTAGAAGTAGAAACGGGCCTAATTCATATCCAGTGCTATTCCGGGGAGTGCCAATCCCTTTGTGCTAATACGGTTAATCCCCTCTCGGCTACCTAACAAGGCTGATGCTTGATATTCAATTATTGACTGGGTTATATTGCCTGTCGGTGACTTGGTGTGTATTATGGCTGGAATATGTTTTAAGCATTTTGGTGTTAGAAACCTTTTCTTTGATGATCTCTTTCTGTTGTACAAGGCCTGTTTATAATTGTCGAATTAACAAGTATGCATGTGTACACACAAACACAGGGGAGGGAACAAGGGGGGAAGAGAGGGAGGGAGGTTTATTTGTGTTCTATTTCTGTTTTACTTTGAACATCATGCATAATGGTCTGACTGCACGTTCTATCTTTTCTTATGCAGAATAGTAAATTATTACTCCCAGAAATTGGTGCTGCTGTGTCAGTCTTGCTTGGTTTTGCACCTCCAGCGACACTTTCAGCTTCTAGTTCAGATAAGGTAAAGGATCCTTGCGTATTGACTTCTGTTATTTCTTGTCCCTACTGCTGGAAATTTCCTGTTCAATGAGATTCAGTTATATTGTTGGTCTTGCAGTTGAATGAATTGCTCATGCCTAAACCGTTTGATAGGCCACGTGCTGTTTTCATTCTAGAGGTCAACGGAGCTAAAGGTGCCTGAAATTTAATAAGGATTCCATTAACTGGACTATGTAATTTTTCTAAACAAAGTTTTTAACTGCGAATACGTGCAGATGTGCAACCTGTTGGCTTGGGGAATGATGTTTTCGGCAGTGCTCTTAGGAGCGGGGTTATTTTTGGTCAAAATAAAGCTGACATTCAGCTTCAAGGTACTTCACGTTTCGCATGGTCCTGTAATAGAGTAACTTGTTATAAGACAATAATCCTTCTAAATGTGTACTTGCAGATATAGATGAGGTGTCTGTTGTTTCTTTGAATGAACACTTGGATTCAGATGCAGAATGCACTGACAAAGAATTGACTGATTTTGTTAGTAATGAGTATTATTATTTGTTTTCCCTATGCTGTAATCTTCCTGCCTGGTTCTGTTTATATGTGACAGTTTGACATGTTATCAATTCAGGCCTGGTGGTTGGGTGGATCATATGTTAGTAATGCTGTAGAACCATTGAATGGAGAATTGACGATCCCCTTGGCAAATGGTGTCCAATTGAACCTTCATATGTCAAAGGTCTTTTTTAAGATTTGAACTACTCGCTTCTTTCATCTGACCTTCTCTCCTTTATGCAAACTTTAATTTGACCATACATATGCAGAAAGCAGACAGAGAATTCACAACCTCTCTTGTATCTCTTATTCGCAATCTCCGACATGCAATGGTGATGCATCAAGATTTGTCTGCAAGTATGAACAATCCAGCAGAGTTACTGACGGGAAGATTCAATGGAATTAAGGTTATCTTTTTATTTGTTTTCTTTTCCTTTTATCGATTTGGTTTACGTCCCTGTATTGTTCCATTGATGTATGAAGTTCCTGTGGGGGTAATACTTACTTTTCATTCTCTATAAAGTGACATCTAAGAAGAAATATGCATGGATGATGGTGCTGTATTTCAGTTCTAAACAATGCAAAATTATGCGAGTTCTAAGGAATCTGGCCTCTTGATATGCATCAACATGGACGTCTTTCATCTATCTGTTTTTTCGTTCTTTTCACCTTGGACTCTCATCAGCGATCTCTTCTCCATGTTCTCTAAGAACTTTGAGGTTTTGACCTTTGTATGTGGCAACAGAAAACGGTGCTCCTAAAGACACTCTGTTTCTGTTCATGGACCCCCATTGTTTCATTGCTGCATGAAGTTCATGTTCGGGCCAGACCTAGTTTTCATTCTATTAAGTAGTGCTGTATTTTAGTTCCCTACGATGCAAGATTACATGACTTTTAAGGAATCTGGCTTCTAAACATACATCAATTTCACGTCTGTCGTCTATCTGTATTTTCTTTTTTCTCACCTTGAACTCTCAACCAATGGTCATCAACCCCATATTTCTAAGAACTTTGAGGGTTTGACCTTTGTATGTGGCTAGAATGCTCCTAACAACAGTCTTTTCTTGTGTTCATAGACTCCCACCTGATTGCAACATTTTGGCACAATTTTTGTGCATGGAATTGTAATAAGCATACAGATTGAGTGATTATGTGAGTTGAATGTGGATGATGGTTTAGTGATGGAAAATTACCGTTACTAACATACTGGGTCAATTTCTTGCTTGTTTAGCAGAGTGATCCTCTCACTCATACACACAAGTGGCCACTTATCTCTTCAGAATCTAGAAAATAGTTTCCATTATGCTTAGTGAATGATGCTTTATGGCTCTGCTGAATGATGTATTAACAGGCTCCACTTTCAATTCAAATCTTACTCTTTTCATCAAGTTATCTTATGTCTTACAGACTTTGCTAGAGCAATATGGATCAGATGGAATTGCTCAGCAAGGAGTGGAGCTATTAGCAACTTCATTATCCAAGATATTTGATTCCTTGCAGACAGCATACAAAGGTAATATTATTTAAAAAAAGTTATTGTGGGAATTATTGACATGGTTTGTAACTGCTCTGCTAGGATTTGTCATACTCTAAAATGTCTGAGTGTGATTTGATTTATCTCAGCCGAGCCTATGTGTTTTCTGCATGATATTCTTTTCTTTATATCATGTACAATGTGAAGTTGTTGCACACTTTCCTTATTGCTAAATGACTGAAGTTTTTATCTAACATATTCCTTAAACAAGGAAAGAAGAAAAAGAAATTTTATTAACTAGGTGAGGAGGTGACTCTATTGAATTGTGCTCTTCTGTAGCCAATATATATCTGCTATCTTTGTATTTTTTTTGGCTCTCGTTGTCTCGTTGCCTTGTGGAAAGCCTTATGTGCCAGTTCTGAATTCTAAAAAGGCAATTTATGTACTTTGCAGGTCAAATTGTTGGAGTCATCCTCTTTAATGCAGCACCTCAACCAGAGTTGAAGACAATGTTGACTGTGACGTACACTTCACGGCCATCTCCTCGATGGCTGGAGGAAGAAAAAACCTTGCCTAACTCAAGAGCTATTATTGTAGAAGTGCTTTTAGTTAGGACGACCCTTGCATGGATCACGGGAATCGTCTTTTTAATTGCCACTCTCTTAGGGGTAAGTTCCTTATCAAAAGAAGGCACTGTATACTTGTTTCTGTTTTGGTTCAGCTGTCAAGATAAAAGAATTTGCAATGCTTGTTTTGAGTGTTGATGGAATAAGAGAATGATTCCAATCATATAGAAGTTTGGTGACAGTCTGGATAATCTGTCAGAGGATCCAGCCAAAAGCCAATTTGTAGTGGGTATAGAGGCCCATTCACTTTATAACCTAGCTTGGTAGGCCTTCATGGAAATGTTGTGGGGTTCTAACACACCTGCCCTCATGTTGGAAACAGGTTGCATGAGGAGACAAATATTAGAATTAGTCAAAGATACCATGTTAGAAGTTAGAACATCCAACCCAAAATCCATAGAGTGCGGATAGAGGCCCATACACCCTATAAACTAGCTTGGAAGCCCAATTAGGAGTCAATGTGGGATCTCTCACAAAGTGCATTCTCATTTTCTATTAGAACAATCTTAGCTTGTGACTGCAGCAAATCCTTAAGGTCATCATAAGTTTAGTTGTATAATGCTCCCTCCGTCCCACAAAAACTGTCTCGTTTGACTTTTCACAGATAATTAATTAGAGTCTATTTTTCCTATTCTAACCCTATTAATTGTAGCAAAATGTGATCGTTTACTCTAAATGACTACCAATTCTATTTAAACTATGTAAATAATGAGGGGGTATAGTAGGAAACTAAGATAATTAGTTGCTTCACTTTTAGAAGGTGGACAAGCATTTTGGGTACAAATAAAAATAGAAAGGAAGACAAATCTTTTTGGGACGGAGGGAATAGCAATATAGACTACTTTTCGAGATCATTTTAGTGCTGTTTGGACTGTTCCTATATTGTTTGCTTATTATTCATACTTTTTACCTATGTGGGATGCTACGGGCGTAAATTCAAGTATTATGTTTTTGCACAAAATTGAGGTGTCAAATACTGAAGCAGAACTGGACTGCTTTTATGAGAGGAGAGGAACAAGCAAACCTAACAATTTTTGTTTGTTATAGGAATCCATCTTATCCAGGAGAACAGGAATTTTGCTCCTTTAAGCATGCAAGAATTCCCATCTTATTCACATGATTAGATTTTCTTTTCATTTATTCTTGTCATTAGATTTTCTTCTTTCCATCTATTTGTCTCATCAGTTTTCTCTCTTTTTTCTTTTTTGTTATGATTAGTACCTGATGCATGTCATCAATTAACGAACAAGCCTAATACTCCCGCTGCCCACAAATTATAGGCCTATTTGACCAAACACATACTTTTAGGAAAGTGTATTAAATGTTTGTCTGTCATCAATAGTTTTACATCATTCCATATTTACGCACGTAGTAATTAGTAGCAACATTGAGTGTTTTGGTCCTTACATTGTAATTTGTTCAATACTCAAGGGTAAATGTATTTAACACTTGAATTACATGAACTTTTGTACATCCCGAAAAGTAAAGATGGCCTATAATTTGTGGACGGAGGGAGTGTTATTAAACTTGGTTCAGTATGGTTTGGAGTTGTAGAAAGGCCCACAAATGAACACATCTATAATGATATAGGTTGATGCACACCCACACCCCCACACCCACACCCAAAACCACACCCCCACCCCACACCCACACCCACACCCACACCCACACCACAGCCACACCTTTGTGTGTGTGTGTTTGAATTTGAGGTGTGGAAGATAATAAATGTGAACATGTGTGTGTGTGTGTGTGTGTGTGTGTGTGTGTGTAAATGTTTACTTGAATGGTGAAAGATGAACTTTACATGTCTCTTAGTGGCTCCAGCTAGCCCTTTATGTTTTAAGTTTGAGTTGTGGAAGATAAACTGTGAAAATATGTGCTTTTTCATTATTTTATTTCATGTAGTATACATTTGCATCTTTTATGAGCACATCCCAAGTATTCTGATTGTTATTCATTTGAACAAACTCCTTATACCAAGTACCAAGATTATTTGTGCTGTCATGTGGAATTCAGAATAGGCTTATCAGTACTAAAAGTGATTCATCTATGATCAAACACAATAAGGTTGTGGGAGGAAAATTTGAAGCCAAAATATTCTAATCCCTAAGTCTAAGAATTGGATAATACAAGGGGGGCTGGGGGTGAATTCCGCAATTCTGAAGCTAATTTGTTGATCTTTAAGCATTGAGCTCCGTAGCGTCTGCAAAGCAATAAGTTGTTAGATCCAATGTTTTTTAGAGATATATGGGGATCTTTAATGGGTCTTTTTTGGAATTATTATTATAAGAATTCGGTTAGATAATGAGTTAAAGGGACAATGAGCATAAAAGAAAGATGTATGAGAGCATGGGCCTTGACAGATATATTCACTTTGTTGTGGAAGTGCCTATCTATTGAAGCTTTTAGTTCGATTGGGTTTGTTTTGGTTAAAGATACAATAACATTTTGTAATTTAATTCATTGTCTTCTTGTTGATTATGTAAATATTTCTCAATAGATCTTTCATGCATATTAATTTTCTTGTTAAATTAGAAGCGCATGACAATGTTAAATGGTTAGACCTGTTCAAGCAATTGGCGTACGTGTTATTGACTTTCTCTTGGTGTATTTGTTTCTATGCAGATATACTTTCTTATGTACATGCCACTCACGAGGGATACTCTTTTGTATTCTAATGTCAAGCTTGACTAAAGAGTCAAACTCTGTGTTTATGATGTTGAACTGCCAGAGGAGGAGGTTGCCATTTTGACGAGCTCTGAAACGATGTTTCATTATGCTGAACCAAATTTCTTATTCTTTCCATCAAAATTGTTGTTTTTGTCAAAGCTATCCAAGTATTTACGCGTCTGGTGAGTTGTAGCTGGTGGATAGATAGGTATATATAGACGAAGGGTGAATCCTAGTATGTACTATGTAGTGGCGAGGAAGGAAGGGAATGGGAACGGGAATGGGAGATGGTTATGTAATTTATTTTGGTTGCTTTTGTTGTGAGATTCTATTCTTTTACGGTACTCAAACTTCTTAATAATGAATATGACCCGGATCTCAAACTTTGTTTTCATGATCAATGGTATTCGAGAGGAGTATGCAGTTTTGTTGTTACAGTTAGCTGGTTGAAGGGAACTGAATATTATACTACTGACATTTTGTGATATCTTCAGGCTGGGTGTGGGTCCGGGGCTGTGTGAGAATCCCGAACTTTGTCGCACCGGATGATGAGTTCTTCCAATCCCCTTAGTACGGCGTCTAAACTAGGTGTTAGGCACAAATGTGGGTCTGATCCCTCAAGTGAAATGACCAAAAACGCCCTTAAAAAGTGCAGGGCAACTTCTTGAATTGTGCACTTTTACCCATCTACTTTACCTCCGTTAATGTAGGTTTGTGGCAGTGTGTATGCCGGTTTGTGGCAGTGTTTATGCAATCCGTCGTTATTAGTATAACAAGGTGCAAGTAAATTAGGTGTATTTATTGGATTATACGCTCTTTGCCAGAAGAAGATATGGTAAAGCAAATGCTAATAAGGGCCAATAAGTGAAGGAAGGCACTTGTTGAATTGACAAGAAAGGTTTTGGATCATTTACTTGAACAACTTTCTCCCAATCACCAAAAGATGGAGATATCACACCATTACAACAAATTTGTTAGTTTGCATTATTTCCATTTCTGATGGACCTAGAGTTTGGGTTGGGGCATTAATACAAGTTGAGAGGAAACTGAAGCATAGGAAGGTCCCTTTTTAGAGAATCCTTGTCACCAATCTAAGAAGAAAAATGTTTATGTCCACAGATTTAGCAGCAAAGCTGGTTTACATCATGTTGTACATTATACCTTTGGTATAACTGCATATGTTATTTATGTTTATGTAGCATTGCTTGTGTGACATACTTCTTCCATTCTTATAAAAAGAGTTGACCAAGTAAAACTTGTAATAATATTATACTTTTATATTTCTATATTTTCTTTAAATTACATTAACGTTATTATCTTTTTCTTTCTGTATGACATCATTACATCTTTTTTTTCTTTTTATATAAGTTGAGCAAAGGGGATTGGGGTACATGCTCAAGTTAGCATTTCAGTCTGGCGGACTTTAGTGGAACACCAAGTGCGCGTGTTAGTTTCCCGCCACCAAACAATCCCCCCACTCCCGGTGCGCTGTGTGTGGTTCAAACTTGAATACAAGCCACAGCCCGAAAAATCTCACTTCCCAACTCCCTTTCGCTCTCTTCTTTCTGAGAGAGAAAAGAAAACACACACACAATATGTATTCGCTACCCCTCAGTTTCAACTCTCCATTGTTATTCCACAGACCTCAAACTCCTTTAGACACAAATCTCTTCCCATTCCCAATAATCTCAAAACCATCCTTTCACTCACTCTCCAAATCCAAGTCTCATGTTTGCTTCACCTTCTCCCCCTCCAACAACAACAATTCCAGTAATTACGAACGGGAAGAAGCCCGCTGGCTTCGCGAAGAACAAAGATGGCTCCGCGAAGAACAACGCTGGCTCCGGGAAGAGCAACGCTGGGCCGCCGACCGCGAATCACTCCTCAACCAAATTGCCGACCTCAAACTCCAAATCCAGGACCTCGAACGACGGGTTTCCGTACAGGGCGCCTCCTCTGTGCCGGAGACGGTTGCAAATGTCGCCGCTCTGTTGCAGTTGTTGAAGAAAGACGGGGATTTGGGGAAGAGTTTGAATCAGATTGCGGATGGCGGGTCCAGTGCTGTGCCATTTGAGCTGGAGGCAGCGACGGTTCCTGTGGAGGAGGAGGAAGTGGCTGTGAAGGAGGTAATTAGGGTTTCGGAGAGTGAAGTGAGAGAGGTTAAAAAGGAGAGAATAACGTTGAGGAAAGGTGCCGAAGGAGACGAGGTTCGAGCGATGCAGGTGTGGCTACTATCTTCTCTCAACTCTATCAGGCGAGTTCTGAATGTTCTACAAAATTCACTTGCTTGAGTTTTTACTGATTTTCTCTCATTTCTGTTGGATATCTCTTTATGCTATGTGTTTGATTACTGAATCCGAGCAAAATACCTTATAGTTTGAGCCATATGAGCACCAATTTAATTCCGTTGCTCGAATTCTCTCATTTCAGTCAATTCTTGGCGTCCTTTTATAGTTATAGGGATATCAACATTATGTTGGTGAAGGGTATTAAGTTTTGGATTAATTCTAGGGATGCTTTGTTTGGATAACCAGTTTTACCCCAAATAATCATCGATTTTTGGGTCCCATTAGTTTTTAGATTTGATTGGAGCATTTTCATCCATGCACCATTCCAGGTACTTAAAGTCAGGTGTCTGAATTCTGTTTCACTAGCATTACTTCAGAATCTATACTTACAGAACTCTAATCATGTTTTAACTGTTAAGTGACTAGTGCAGTTGTAGGAATAGCTTGGACTGATAACTTGAAGGTTGTGGATTCAGGTTTTTGAGTAATCACTTTATATAGAACGCAGATTTGGTCTGTAAGTACTTGCATATTCTGGTCTTTCTACTGGAACTACAGCTGGTATAGCCTTCTTACCTATGGACTTCTTAAGCTTAACAGGGCATTGCTAGGCTTTGCAATGAAGGTTATGATCTCATAGGATTTTCATGTTGTACAGTGTAGTTTGTTTTTTACTACACTCTAATTCAATATATTAATACTTGGAACTTGGAAGCTGTAGTATGGGTCTACCATGTCACTTCCCCGTAATTGTGTGATTGCCTCCGTGGACTAAGCCTTACGGAGATAGCCAAAAGGGGGTTGAGACCAGTTGCATTAGCCCAAGGGCACTGGCTCTTAGGTTTCCACAGTTGCACCCTAACATTATCAAGAGCCTCCTCGAGCAAGCCAACCGGAAGCTTAAGGCACTCAATAAAGAGGAACTCTTGCCTGGCCGTGGGAGGTCGAGTCAGCCCTAGAGCACCGATCATTAAAGGTTCCAAGAAAAACTCAAACCTAGTCCCAAGAGGTCTAGCAACCTCGGAGCCCAGAACTCCCAATAGTTTACGGTTCTAAGGATAAGAGCTAGCCTACATGAACGTACTAGGCTTCTTAAGATAACCTAAAGTGGACTAGAGACCAAGTGCATTAGCCCAAAGGTAATGACACTTAGGTTTCAATAGCCGCCCCCAACAGTATCATGAGCCTCCTCGAGCAAGTTGGACTAAATGTCAAGGCGCTCTGTAACGATATACTCTTGCCTGGCTTGGGAGGGGGAGGTCGAATTGGCCCTAGAGACCCGATCTCGAGTCATTAAGGGTTCCAAGGAAAACTCTTACGTGGTCTAGGAGGTTGAGCCGACCTGGAGCCCCGACCACCTAGCAGTAAGGGTTCCAAGGAAATATCTCTACACCCACGAGTAGGGGGACACAACCTACCCCTAGCCTTTACATCCCTTGGAGATGATCCGGCTTAGGGCACTGTTAGGTGATATGCTCTAAGCGCAATGGCTGGCCAGGGTCCCTAGACACCAAGATCGGTCGATTTTGAGAACTTCGTGGGTTATTGGTTTAGCGACCAAAGCAAGAGCAAGTCAAATGTGTCAAGACTCAAGTGTGCGTTGGAATAGTTTGTTTGGGAGGGGAGAGGTTTGAATTAGCCCTAGCTCGATCTGTTCTTTCCTTTGTATGCGAGTCAAGGTTTTTGGTAGGAATAATGATGTTGGCTTGTGTGGCAGTACGGATATGAACTGAGAGGAACTCTAGGATTTTTAGGGATTAGGAGTTGCCTCGGGCTCTTCTCTGGACAAAGTAATTTATTAATTATATGGCATCCCTTTGGTGTCGTGCATTTTGAGGTGTGCCCATTTTGGAGTTGCAGGGATTGGAATGCTATTTCCTTCTTAGCTTTTTCATTTCTAGCTATAGGCCTTTGTATTTTTGGTCTTCCTTCTTGATGGATGTCTTGTTCATCCCTTTTGTTCTTTCTCCTTGCTATTGTAACACTCTTCTTCTTTTAAAGAAAAACGAGGCACGTTGGAAATGCTGTCTTCATTCTAGAACATTCTAGAACAGATAAATAAGAAATGCAAAAGAAGTCTAAAGAATTATAAAAGTCCAAGCCTAACTCAGTCAAGCTCTGTGCAAACTACTTGCCATCAGTATACGAGTCTATCTTTGCCATTTAGCTCCACTAACACCAAAAGCATGATCCGGTGTTAACCTCAAGCAATAACCCTAATTTGCTGTGAAGCCGGCAAAGTTCAGCATCCCTGTAATTTACTTAGAATAGTGTGATTTCATGTGATAACATTACACCAAGCATGGTAACTTTTGAGACTACTAACTCAACTAAATTGGAATTTCATAATAAACCCTGAGGCCAATTTTGAAGTTCGATGAAATCCTTTTGATTATTTTGCTTGTGGATGTTCCTGCCACTGTATTTGCGTGTTTATGACACCTTAAGTGGGCTGATATATGTATTTGGTTCATCAGTTAATCAGTTTTATGTGCAATGAATAGGAAGCATTGCAAAAATTGGGATTTTATTCGGGTGAGGAAGACATGGAGTATGCTTACTTCTCAAGTGGGACTGAGCGTGCTGTAAAAACTTGGCAGGTAAGTTGTCGATAGATTCTATGCACATAAAACTGTGAAATAGCATTTTAGTTTGTACAGAGAAGCCAATATTCAAGATGACCTAAACAATGCCTCTTTCTTCATAATTTTCTCTCTTCTGATGTTGATCTTATCATCTCGCTTGACAGGCCTCACTTGGTGCCCCTGAAAATGGGATTATGACATCAGAGCTTCTTGAAAGGTTGTATGTGGAAGAAAAAGTTGGGGCTCCTGGCGTCCAACTGAATGCTGATGCTAAAGGAAATGATGGGACTGCTAAGGTGTGTTCCCTTTTTTGTGTATATTTACTTTTATCTCTTCTTATGTCATTATGGAGCTCATGACATCTTTGAGCACATTTAGACCAACAGCGTCCCGAATATGGCGCGGTGGTGGGTAACGTTGGTCGCATTGGTCAGGACTTCACTGGAATAGTAAACGTATGGGCATCAATCAGAATGGCGAAAAAGTGGCACACAGTTTGTAGGAAAGGAACAGGGTACTGCTAGTTCAGGAGAAGAGCATCTTTAATGGGTGGTGACTTCTGAGTATTGGCTTTATATTGTTTGTGTTTGGATGAGAAGGTCAGTTTATGTAAATTACAATCTGTTCCACCGAAGGGTTTCTTTGGCAACCTTCAGGGATGGAGAAAGGAGAGGGTTTAATGGATTGTGGTGCTTGGTGCTGAAGAAGCAGTAGGCGTTGCTCGTGGATAGTGATGGAGAACGATTGGAGAAAATAGAGAGTGGAGATAGAAAAACAGAGGTAGGAGAAGCTGCCAAAGAAAAAAGATGTGCCTAAAGATGACACATATTTGTGAAACATTTAGTGCATGTTGGTAATAAGTAGGGTTAAATAGTGAAAACTCAAGTTCATGGAGGTGGCTTTAGGGACTATGTTGCCAAAACTCAAATCAGTGACCAAATTAGGAAAAGCTGGAGTCTGGTGGCCATTATTGGAGAAGGGCCTAACTACATATGCGAAATTGTTTATAATCCAAATGCAAAATTAGCAAGCTCTACCTACTGCTAATCCATTGCTTGGCTGATACGCTTAGAATCCCGTTCCTTTGGGCATATTTACTTGTGCTAACACCCTGATAGTGGATCAATCCTTTTACACTTGGAACTCTGAGATTTTATCATGTGGCACCGTCGATGTTGCAAAGCTTCTTGTTGAAACTATTGTGTTTCAAACAATGAGCCAAAATCAGTTGGTCAAACAACTAAGGAGCCAATTTTTTTCCTTTAAAGAAATAATAGTGAATTGTAAAATGATATATATGTGTCAGACGGTTGCCTCTGTAACATACATCGACCTTTTGGTGATTAATATAAATCATGCCTTGACAATAATTTGATTATCATGTCTTTTGTTTTTTACTCTCCTAGGTTGCATATAGAATACCAAATGAATTACTCTACCATAAATCATGCCCTATGTGACATCTATTCTTCTAGGATCCGCTTTGTCTTTTGCTCTCTTTGATTGCTTGTGAAATATCAAACGGCTAATGAACTATCGAGTCTTATACCAAGTTTCTTAGTAGTTGGGGCAGATTCAGAATTTCAATTTTCTTTAATAATTTGGTGTAAAGTTTCATAATTATGTGGATTCTGTTCTTATTTAGGATGGTGCAAACGGGGCTGTTTTTGCGTCTGTAATAGAAGCCTCAGAATTTCAGCAGAGAGTTGTGAAAGAAGAAGGTGTTGCCGAAGTTGAAGCTTCTCACCATCGAGTCTTTCTTCTTGGAGAAAACCGGTGGGAAGACTCCTCTAGGCTTACTGGCAAGAACAAGCAAGGTGGTCAAGCCAATAACAAGGATGCTACAACTATGTGCCTTACTTGTCGTGGGGAGGGTCTCTTGTTATGTACAGGTGCATATCTTCTTTCATTTTCTATGGTATATTGCTAAGTTAACAATTATAAAATAAAAAATAATACAAAAGAAGAAGAATGATCTCCGTCTTCTTTCACAAATATAGGTGAACCAATTTTTATTTTTAGGTTAAAAAAATATTTGAAGTAACAACGATAGAATTGTGGCAAGTTCTACGGAGTGCTGCCTTGTTTAACAACTCTATTTAATGGGGTAGTGTATGATTTGGGTTTATTTGACTTCTTTTATATGCATATGTTGTAACTGAAAAGGTGCTGCTCCTCTTTCTCTAAAATATCTTGCTCGCAAAGACCGACAGAAGCAACCTTTCTTAGAAGTCTTTTGTCTTTTCGATTGACCTTCTCCTTGCCTTGAGCTTCACTCTGATAACGCCTTTCAGGTACTAGTGACTTCTTGCATTTCGAAAAAGAATATTATATTCTAAAAGGCTAGCTCCTTTCACTTTATCGCTCGGCTTCTGAAACGATCCTAGTGGTAAACTTATTTTTTCCGCTCAGCCAATTTCCAAGAACTCTGTAGGGTTTTATTTTTTTCTTTTCTTTTTGTCCAAAGTGTAGATTTCTCACCATTGGTTTCATCGAGTTAAATTCAACACCTCATCCTTGCTAAGCTGGTGCTCTAACTGAGCTACGAAAGCGTCTATTGCTAACTTCAGCTTTTCCATGAGTACTTAATATGACAAGTCCATTCAGTCAAATTTCTACCGTCGCCTCAGTTGAACTGTTCAACAATCTATGTGATTCATATCCCGTTCAGTTACCTAAATTATTTTAATTTAAGCGGGGTAAAGCTATAAGCTATTGAATTGGATGTGATTAGTTTTGGTTCATTAGCATAATCATGTCGTCTAGCTATTTAGCCTATTAGAGGTCTTTGGTGTTCTTGTCAGAGTTTTGATTAATATCTTCTTCAGCTAACATTAACTTCTTGTGCAGAATGTGATGGGACAGGTGAGCCAAATATTGAGGAACAGGTAATAATTGACCCATTAACTTTGAAACCAGTGTATTTTGGAACTTACCGTCTTAATGCTTTGTGTTTCCTGGTGCAGTTTATGGAATGG
Source organism: Platycodon grandiflorus (assembly GCA_016624345.1). Lineage (NCBI taxonomy): Eukaryota > Viridiplantae > Streptophyta > Magnoliopsida > Asterales > Campanulaceae > Platycodon > Platycodon grandiflorus. The sequence goes on along the minus strand of CM028369.1, from coordinate 3,535,366 downwards.
GTAGGAGAAGGAATGAAGTGTCCATACTGTGAAGGCCTCGGATATACAATCTGCGATGCCTGTGAAGGAAAACCTCTGATAAGCGCATGACTTTTGTACATAAAGCTTGGGGTTACCACACCATTGATATATGTACATTTATGTATTACTACCAAGTTCATTCACAGCATTATGTTACTCTGTAGTGAAACCCTAAACTGTAAACTAGTAGGAAAATGTATGCAACAGGTTAGGAATGCAGAATAGTTGCTGGATCTTCTGTGGATATCAGGCTGTGTTAACTTTACAAAGCTCCTGAACTTTTGCTGGATCTTCTGTGGATATCAGGCTGTGTTTCCTTTACAAAGCTCCTGAACTTGTTCAGATCGTAACGGCATTTTGAGATTCACCGTTGTGCGACATGTAGAGGATGACCCGCATTTTTGCAAAAAAGAGCAACCCTATTTCTGCTCCACTTTTTTAGTTACAACTCTTCATTGTACCATACGAAAGTATCACGAACACTGAGTACAAGTTTAAGAAAGCAAATTTTCAAAACCGAAGTACTATTAAAAAAACAATTGTTTCATTCTAGTTTTATTTTTGAATCAGCTGAATTCACCTTTGCTATATCTATCATTGTCTCAATGTGCATTTCAAAACCTCTAGTGAAGACACTCGTGTATATACACTGCTAAAATAACAAAAATTTAATGGAGCAACTTCATGTTTTTTAAAAGAAAAAGAAAAAGAAAAAGAAAAACGAAAATTTAATTTACAGTATAACAAAAACAAAAGTAAAGAAGTATCTTTGCTTCCCTGAAGATATTAATGGAGCGTTTGGCTTCCGCTCCCTCGATTGTGATTTCTGAAGGTGCAGCAGCTTAAGTAGTATGTATAAATATCTAAGACAACAGATGGAAATCAACCAGCTTTCATAGCTCAGTTGGTTAGAGCACCCGTTTAGTAAGCGGGAGGTCTTGAGTTCAACTCTCAATGAAAGCAAATTTATTACTTTTGCAAGTAAGATGTCCCAAAAATGGGGAATGTCGTTTTGTATTTATGTTTGCTGTTCTCTATACTAATACTAAGCCCATTCATCCTGTTAACACACAGAGTATGTGATTTCTTTTGCATGTCCAAAGAAAAGATAGGTTATTATCGATGTTAGTTGCAAAGTAAAGTAGGCGGACCTAAGCACATAGTATATGGGAATACTCTTAAATGCCAAACAAAAAACAAAACACTGATTTCTGATCAATTTATTCATTCTCCTTAAAGGGTTGGACGTCAGCCTCCTTCCCATTTTGACTCTAGAGAGTATTTATGATATGAATGTCAACTTTTAGGCTTACAACCAACTGTCAAGGTGTCTCTCTCTGGGAGAACGCATGGAACAAGAAAGGAGGCAACAAATTGGAAAAAGGTTGCACAGTGACAGTTGTATATCAATTTCAGCTACCATTCTGACACCCAACTGTTTGAGGAGCAATAAGTTGAGTACATTTTGAATGAATCTCACTGTGATTTGTGAACTATCTTGCAGAGCGAGAGTGAGACAGACCAGGCAATTTTTTAAGTTCCCCTAGCATTTTACTTATTCATGCTGAAGGTAAAACCCAAATCTAATCAACCCAGCACAGAAACTAAGCTCCAGCTTGGTTCACTAGCCCAATCCAGGAACCACATACTTTCTTCGTATATACAAGCTCAGTTTTACCAGCTCTCTGAAGCATTACCGATAACTGATACAGAGAGAACAGGCAAAGGATTATCAGGTGACAAAAGCTTTGCCCCCCTTTCCTGCACCCCCACCCCACTCTCGCACCCCCAATCCAAACAAGGAACGAAAGAGGTGGGAGGGGTGGTGCTAGCATTGATTCTCCGTATTCCAGTATCACAAGAAAACTTCGGCAATCCAGCTTCACCCAACTCACTTTTAGGGATCAATCCTCATTTCACATGCAAATTATAATTAACAAGGGCATTATATTCTTAGGATTCAATTGTCAGAACTATAACTTCAGCAGTTTCATAAAAAAAAAATAATAATAATGATAAGTACTTTCTTTTATTTTTTTCCTATACTAGTGCGTGTTTTTGATGAGATAAGAATCCAGTGATCAATTTGCCCCGCAATGGTTCTTTCTTGCAGCTACAATCTTAACAAGTTTCTTCCAACTTTTCGTTCTTTAAAGGTTGGTCTTTAGTTTACCCGCAGCAATTCGTCTAGTCACTGTCCGCATTGTTACAAATTCTTCAGCAGCAGAAGGGTGTATCCCCACCTGTAAAGAATGATCATAACCTTTTAGCACAAGGACACCCCCATAGAAAGGAGTAATAAAACTATAGACAAGCTAAAATTAGGCTACCATGGCTTTAAGTTCATCTCCTCAATATTCTTAACTAGTACTACACATCTTAACAAATTCAGACATAACAAACATCCAGCCCATTATAGAGCAAGCTTTAGCAAGTGTGCTTCAGTACATTCTTCTAAGTTGATTGGTGAGAAAAGATTCAAAAGAGCTAAGATTTTATTTTAACCAATAGGAAGCATGCACATATCCATAAATGAAAGCCAAGAAGAATCTGCCCTACTTCCACCTAATCCAATTCCATTTCATGTTCCATTACTTGTTGATGACTTTGCGAGGGCTATCCCGCAGTCCACGAGAAATATAAGCATACTAGAGTAATGGAACATGAAATGGCAATGAGGAATGTGATATTACAAGAGTGAGATGACAAGCCCGGTTCTGAAGAGTTAAGTCAGCTTACCGTGCTATCAAATTGTGCCTTGGTTGCTCCACACTTGAGTGCAATCGCAATGCCCTATAAACAACACAACCAAAAACCATCAGAAGTTGCTTAAACAAACACAAAAATAAATAAATGCTTTAGTCCCAATCACTTGTGGTTGGCTAACAAAAAAAAAAAATTTAATAATAATAAAAAAATAATTTACAAAATGCTAGAAATGAAATCTCTGAATTTACGTACCAACCACTGACTGCATGGTTTGAGAAACATTCTATGACATACATTAAGGCGTGTTAAAATGGTGAAACTAAAAACATTAGTTAATAGCCCCTAACCTAGTCATGCAAGGTAAACGAAGAGCAAAAGCATTCTTCATTCCAAATTGGGCCAGAGAGAAAAAGTAGAAATATCACATTTACAAACTATAAGAAAGGGTCGAGAACAAACTTTGGAGCTCGTGAAAACCAACTCTATTAAGTGGTGTAAGTCACCAACAATAGTTAAAGGTGGAAAACTGACTAAATTGATTTAAGTAAAACCCATATCAATTCTATGAGGGTGATTACGGAACATGTTTGAATGATCTGAGGTTACTTCCGTCACATGCATGCGAAACTGATGTGTAGATACATTAGTAAATTTTGTAAAGCACCACTAAACAGCAAAAGATACCTGCATGATTTCTGCTGCATCTGGCCCACACATCGATGCACCAAGAACTTTATCAGTATCAGCACTAACAACAAGCTTCATGAGTGTCTTCTCTTGCCGTCTGTGGTGTATCAAATAAAATTCAATGATTCACATTGTTGTAAGAGTTCAAGAAATGGCATATGTACTTTAAGCAAGCAAAAGATTAACATGGATCCACAACAGCATCAGCAACATTGTCTCTAGATCAAATCAGATCTCAAAATTAATTGCTCCCTCTGTCCTTGTCGCTTTTGTCAATTATATGAGCATTAAGGATGTAAAATTTCCTTATAGCCTATGTGTGAATTGTATCGTAGTACTACATCAGAGTAGGGGAAATCAAAAATATATCCTATTTGAATGATGCAACCCGCAAAAAGCTCAAAGAAAGATAAATTCAAAGATGGACAGATTTGGGAACTGAGTTTAACTCAAAGCTGGACTGCTTTGGCCTTGCCTTCATTACATTCAAGTCTCACCCTAATCTATGTTTACTTGAGTTTAGATTGTGATTTAGCTAGTTTCTAGTGAGTTTTCTTAAGTCAATGACTCGAGGGGTACTTTCGTAAATCTATGTTGCTAGATCATGTCATAGTAGAACCCATTGATCCTTTTATTATTAGGGTCAAGTTTATAAATCTGTTTTAAAGTAGTTAAGATCCTTTACTCAACACCTGGGCACCAAGTTGGCTTGTCTTCACTACTAAGTTCACTTGGTCCCCAAGTCATATTCCCTATGTATATGTCTGCACCCTCTTATTTTAGGAATTAGTGAATGAAGAATATTTGAGCACATTTTTTGATGTGTCACACATCTTTCTCTTGGGTATGAGGCTGCAGAACCATGGGTCTGACGCCTATGGGACCCCAGGTGTGATGCCTAAGCCTATCTTCTAGTTTATCTTCTTCTCATCCACCTTTGTTTAGTTATTGTTTGTTTTTTCTTGCACTTTTAATCCTGCAAATCAGACATGATTCTTTATCTTTCAATTCTAAAAATCAGCTTATACAAACCCTTTCTGAACCCTAACTATTAAATGTTCATGTTTAAATTCGTTCTGATCCTATCCACAGTTCCAGACCCAGTAGATCTGTCCTGCGTCATGGAATCTTTGACTTTCAAGAGAATTTCTTTATGAAACGTAATAATGTGACAAAATGGAATTCACTCAGGGAAGGAGGTTGCTAACATTCACAACCAGCGCAAGTTGGTCGTTCCTTGACTAAAGAACTTTGCCTGAATTCAAAATGACAATTGAAGCAGCCCAATGACAACTGAAGCAGCCCACTCTATTTCAATTTGTTTCTGTAACCAAGTGAAGAAGGATGAGACTAGTGCGCAGACTTAAACTAGATGGGTTTAAACCCCGAACGGCTTTTAACCTGTAGGATTACAATATTAACACTATACCAGCCACCACACAGAAAGAGTTACTTGATTCTTTGAAACTTATGTCCAAACACATACCCAGAAATAGTATTCTTCATTGGATTGAATGCCGATGTGAAAATCAAAATATCTCCCTGGGCTTGCTCTATAGCTTGCTCTTCACTGAGCCCAACTACAGAGAGAGGTGGTATGCTGAACAAGCAGACAACAGAAGTTAGCCGAATACAATGAATTTCAATAAAATGAAAAATAATGACCATTGTGTCCCCAAATCCCAGAAATTTGAGAATCCTAGCATATATGATTAGCAGGGTAGTTGGAGACTAGAGGACATTGACACTTGGGATTTCCTACTTATGCAGCAGATGCCCAGCATGAATCAAGGAATTTGACCTCAAAGGGATTTAAAGATGATGCATACAACAGGAAACAGAAGTCGCGTTGAATATCATTATAATCTTATCCAGCCAAAATTACTTGATTAGTAAAATACTTCGTGATCAATAGAGCAGGTTCTCCAACAGATACTCGGAATGCTTAGGATAGCATCACTGTTGTCTGTGATGGTTTTAAACCCAATAGACTAGATACACCAAATAATCACTGCAAATCCAATATTTACTGCAAGAGATGATTGAAAAATATATGCTCAGTTTGTTTCTCAGAAAATTATTTCTGGACTTCTCCACCAAATGGTTGACACACTAAAGATAGGCCAGATTTTATTCTTTTGTTTGTGATTCCAAACACCATGCCATATGTTTACAGGAGTGCAGGTTTTGCATTTGTTTTACACTTCATTTCTAAACTCCACCTTTTCGTCAAAATAAAATATCATTAAAAAGGAGGCGCGGCCCACGTTCACAAGTAATATACAGCTAACAAGAAACCAAAAGAGCCACATCCCAAAAACAAACATATAATTACATGTTAAATAGAAACATACTCTTACTCTGCCAACCTGCTCAATAAATAGATAAGACCTCAAAAGTTGCAGTCCGTGATAGGTTCACGCATCTAGAAAGTTGTCTGAGCTTTCCTGTTTCAACGTCCAAATCTATTTGCCACTCAACACAATGTCACTTGTTTCACTCCCACCAGAGGCATAAAAGACGGCTCTTTTCTATAACAGTGTCCCAGCAACGCCAAAAATCCAAAATCACTTCAGCATTACCTAGACACTCCAAAAACTGCAAACGTTGGACATCATTTGGTGTTTGTAGACTGAGAAGAATGTCAGATTTTTAGGGTGGCGCTCGTGTCTTCCTTATGGGTATTGCTATGGGGCCTTTAGGGGGTTACCATTCACAAATATTGTTAGGATTGAGGTGGTGCATCATTATGCCTTCTTGTTATTAGTTCTTCCACTTCATCATGTAAGCACAATTGTTCCCTATGTTGTACATTCTTCCCTCTTCCAATTGAATTTCTTTTTCGATCAGAAAAAATGACAACTCATTGACCATTAGTTTATCATTTATCAATTCCATACTTTTTGTTATACAATTTTTACATATTAAAATCTGCATAAAGGAAATGTCCAGGTGGCAAACCTTATTAATTACTTTTGACTCATTACTACTCAATTTACATAATAATACGCAGCTCAACTCAGCCTTAGTCCCAATCACTTGGGGTCGGCTACATGACTCCTTTTCCACCTTTCTTTTCACATAGTACACAGAAGTTGGAAATCATACATGCCTCAACTCCTCAAAGCCTACATCCTATCATGTAGGGGTTGGAATGTAAAACCTTAGACTTTCACCTTATAAAACACTAGTTAAAAGTAAACAGTAAGCAATAGAGAATATTAGCCAATGCAGTCACACCCGTTCCTTGTACGAAGACGAAAGACTACATAAATACAAATCCAGTTCAGACTCCAAAATTATATTCTATCGTGCGAAAGCCCAAGCACCTCACCAATGGAAATTAGTTCATATTCCCGGTGCACAAATTTTGTCAAGGTACTCTCAATTGTATAAACACATATATCCATGTTAGTAACTCAAGCCCATCTAAAACAAAGCTTAAAAGAGCATCAGAACCACACAATCTCAGAAAGCGTTCAACGAGCCACTACGCTCCCACAATGAAGGAAAAAGAAAAAAAGAAAATCCTACATTCACCATCAACGGGGAAAGGTGTGCAAGAAATGTGCATGAAGAAGAAAAATGTTACCAGAACACTGCACAAGCTATATTGCTGTAATCAGGCTTGCTAGGCTCACCACCGAAGACAGTTTTCTGTACGCAATGCAAAAGAACACATCTCACTCAAATAGAAGTATATTCCTAGCCATGTAGGAAGATCAGTCAATAAAAATCCATGGAAAACTAAATTATGCTCATTATTCAAGGCATGAAACACATACTGCAAACAAAGTTCCTTCCATCAAGGCAACAGGAGTGAGATTCATCCGATTTGTAACATCACCTATAGCCCATATGCTAGGAATATTAGTGCGAGAGTACTCATCTACCTGCATAGAGGAAATGGGAAAGATGGGGGACGACAAATATGAATAAACCCATGACGGCAAAAAACAAGTTCTTCACAAGAACAATGCAACACCAATGGAGTAGCGAATTGTAACACAGAGGTAGATTGACAACAAAAATCATGTTAAGAAAACAAGAAATAGTGAATGAATGTATACCAACTCTACTTAAAAGTCTACTGTAGAGATTGAAAATGATACTCCCTCCGTTCCTTAAAAAGAGTCCATTATTCCTTTTTAGGCCGTTCCAAAAAAAAGTGTCCACTTTCTAATCTTTCCTTTTTAGAATGTCACTTTTACCATTTTACCCTTCATTTCATTGCTACTTTAATTGATGGGTCCCGCTGCACATGAGTATCATTGGAAAATACACAACATCCTAATATTTATAATAGAGTCAATTAGCTTTTCTTAATCTAAGTGCCGAGTCAAACACGACTCTCTTTTAAGAATGGAGGGAGTAATTAAAAAGAAAGGCTCAAATAACAGATTTATATTAAAATCCAGATCAGGATTATTCAAAAAGCAACTCAAAATTACTTCATCCACAATAACTCTATCAAGTGGCAGAGCCCCATAATTTCTCTTACACTTCCACATTGCATTAACACTTGCCATGTACTTTAGCTGATAAAGATAAAGTGAGATCAAATTGACCTGAACATAATCAAAGCTTAAGCAGCAGTTGATTGACTTAGCTGGGCGCTACTCCAAATCCATAAATCAGGGCTTGGGGGGCCAATAGTATGTTGGCAAATAAAATATTACTCCCTCTGTCCCTAAATGGGTGTCTATTTTTAGTTTTTCACTAAAATAAAGGATGACTTTTGGGCATTTTAGTAGCACATGTACATTAATGCCCTTAATGTCCACATACAACATTAGAAGTCGACACTAGGACAAGGTAATTGCCAAAGGTGAAATTCGTAAACTTATACAAAAATGGACACTCATTTAGGGACCAGAAAATTTTAAAAATGGTCACTTATTTAGGGAAAGAGGGAGTACAAAATTTTAGATTTTATAAAAATTGTAGCTAAATTTTTTTAATATGTGAGAAAATATACATTTTTTAAGAAGTTCAAATTCATGTTTTGATAAACTTATAACAATTTGTTTGATATATAGAAAAAATTAGGGGCAAGGGATTTCAAATATTTCATTTTGTGGGTTAAACTACTATTTTACAAAATTTATTGATAAATTACTAAGGGAAAATGTGCCCCCCTTTAGATCCGTGAGTGACTCCAACCATCCTATAAATCATAGGGAATACCATCTAATGAAGTGCTTATGAGGCCACGCAACTGCAACTATAAGAAGGCAGTATGCCATCAGAAAGATTAAAGAAGGTAGCACTTGCCTTGACGCAGATTAAATTATCATCACATGAAGTCACCAACATATTCTGCATTCTACATTTGTTGAGGGGTTTGCCTTTTTGGTGTTTGTAGACTCACATCTATCCACCCAACAAACTGAATGCTTGGCTTTGGCGGTGATGAAAGGTGTAGATGGGGCATAAACCTATGTTCGGAAATTCTGCACTGGATTACATCTATGATACGGAACCCCTGTTCTCATGCTTGACCACCTAGGTACTTCAACTTGAAACACGCAGACACACACACGCAATTAGAGGTACCCTAGTCAATGAACCCAACTAAGCTGAATATGTAGCAGAATGGCCCACTGTTTAACCATTATTTCCTCCGGTTGCTTTTAACTCTCAAGGTACAAAAGTTCCCTCTTAAAAAAGAGGCATCACTAACTATTGTCAAGACTAATAATAAATCTCGTACCAGGGATTGTAGTGATTTGTGCTTCGAAAGGAGTATAAGGATAGTGGAGCATACTGGTTTTCTGTCACTACCCAAATCCAAGACCCGGTGCGTGACATATACCACGCACTAGCCCAAAGAGGCCAGTAGCGTTAGAGATGAATAACTATGGTCACAGTCCTCTCAAAAATATGGCAATATCAAACTAAAATCACATTGTATTTGGTTTTAAGTTAAAGGTCTAGTTAGGAACACAGGCAAACACACATAAGGCACAGGTGATAATATGGGGGAAGTATGAATTACAGCTTAAAAGCCAATTTGTCAAATTAGCATTGCACTGGACCACCATGTTTCCTAACTCACAGTTATGAAACTTCTTTCCAAATGCTCAAAATAACCTTGAACTACAAAAAGTAAAAGAAAGGCTAATATAATCACCTTCACTGCTCCTATCTTATCAAGCTCAACACCTACAGCTTCCAAATTCAACCTCTTTGTGTTAGGGGCCCGACCTGCAATCAATGAAAGAAGAATATCAAAACTGAGAATCTACATTACCTGGATAGACATGGGTATGGGTGTGGGTGTGGGTGTGGTGTGGGTGCGGGTGTGGCTGTTATACACTAAATTAGGGCAAAATCCAAAAAAATTGGCTGATCCAACACCCGGATTCACACTCGTAGCCGAGTCCAGGTAACATAGCTCAGAATGACAAAAGGGTGGGTCAGAAGAGCGAGAGATTTTTCACTCATTATATGCATACAAATTTCTTCTATGATGTAAATAACTGATATTCACATAGCCAATCAGAAAAGAAGAAATCATTGTAGGGAAAGAAATCGATTCACTTTGAAGAATTGCAAACATGCCAATCCAAGAGTTCTCATTAACCCCATAAAAAATGTAGACATGCCATAGCTCATGCCAATATTAAACTCTGCTGGATTTCATATTCATCCAGAAAGCAGTACTTTAAGAAGCTTGTGCCTAAAATGTTGTGTTTATGAACCGGAAGGGGTCAATCGAGATCACCTCTTCTGCACAGTATACTTTCATCTGGAAACTTTTTATTTTTGACAAGTAAAAGAAGTGTAGTTTAGAGAAACTAGTCACATACTTTTTGAAATACAAATAAATAGGTATCAGTACATACTTCATGCAAGCTTACGGACAATCACGTCAGCAGTTAGAACTTCTATGAGAGAGACTTGGAATTACCAGTGGCAAGGAGTACAACATCTGCCATCAATTCCTCACCATGATCTGTAATAGCTTTAATGCCATCTTCTGTTTTGACCAACTGAAGTATTCAACCAATGAAAGATGGAAAAGAAGTTACTACCACCGGAAAGACAAGATTAGACCAGAGGATCTATGTAAAAGGTATAATCAATAACTACTAGCACTTAGCTTACTTCTTTTAAGGTTGTTTGTGGATGTAAATTTATTCCCCTTCCTTCCAAATTTCTTGCTACCACAGCCCTCATTTCATCATCAAAACCTCTGCATTAATGATTGCATTGAAAATTAAACAATTGGAACTAAAGCAGAGAAAAGGCTGCAACATAAAGCAACTTTCTAACAAGTACCAAAAATGTATGTGCCAAACCTAAAGAAGTGAACTTCTATAGTTCCATCACACAACTATTCAATCAATAAATTCAATTGTATATACCAGTAAGATAAGGGATGCAAAGAATGCACAAGTGCAAAGCTAATCTACTTTTAGGCTTACAATGGAATGAATTTTACCAAAAGATATGCTCCATCAACAGATATGAAAGATATGTTTCCAATAAGGGAGCTCTATAGCTAAGCAAAAGTTGAATTTGCAAAATCAATGGTACAACATAAAAGACAATTGGTGCATCTGACAACACAGCCACAATATTATCTTCTTCAATAATCTAGCATTCCCGGTATATCCATCTCATCATTAGTGCTCTAGAAGCACAAGGCAGTAGCAAAACAACATGGATTCTGAAACACCAAGGTGGTGCATCTGATATGTCTAGGGTGTCTTTAGAAGCTCTTCACAGAAAATGTTGATGACAAATAAATAAAACTCATTTGAGGGACGAATGCCAGCAAATGGAAGGATAAAAAGACAGCTTATGTCAAACTTCTTTTAACCTTAATGGAAGTTCCTTTCTGAAACATAGATTCACTGTAGCTCCCATCCCACGCCATATTGAAGCAAACTCAACAGCAATGTACCTAATTGACAGGAAAGGAAAATTCATCTGCAGTCCAAAGTATGTTAACAGTAAATTTGATTAACATATGAATGAGAAATCAAGAGATATACACACCCTCCCCCAAGTATTACAACACGCTTGGGTAACTCTTCCAAGCTCAAAGCCTCATCAGAGGTTATAGCCAACTCCTAAAGTGCCAATCCACAAAAAAGATAGGGGGATAAGAATTTGAAATACTATTAAAACAAAACAAAAAACGAACATGAACAAGACATCTCAGCCAAAAAATGGATAGAGAATATTGCATTTGCAGAAAGGGGAGATTGGGTCATACTATATCAAAGTAAAAGAGAAGATAGGGATATTTAGATGATTTTTTTACAGGGCATGCTGCCCCGCTGTAAAAAAAAGTACCATTCAGGGGACAGGATAATCTTAGAAGACCAACTCAAAACATTCATGCACCAGAATAAAGATTGACTTCCAATTAGAAAGGAAAATATTCAGAAAAGATACCTGGCCAGGAATAGCTGGACGTTGCGCCCTACTGCCAGTAGCAATCAATATATTCTTTGCTGTATAAGACAGTTTAGTTCCATCCAATTGTGTCACTTCCACTTCATTAGGGCCCACAACCTTTCCCTCTCCTTCAAACAATTTAACTCCAGCATTTGAAAGTAACCGCTTATAAATTCCATTCAGCCTGACTATTTCCTCAGTCTGCACTAAAAAGAAGAATATAAGAATGGGAAGATGAGAAAGGCGTATCATCATTATTTCTACTTCGCAGACCTCAAGCCCAAGTAGTGATGATTTGTCATACTTTTGAAAACAAGTGCGACTATATTATCAAGCAGAAGCCCAATTAAGGGCATTTTGCTACAATTGTAAGTACTAAATACGGATGTGGGTGTGGGTGTGGGTGTGGGTGTGGGTGTGGGTGTGGGTGTGAGTGTGAGTGTGAGTGTGAGAGTGTGGGTGTGGGTGTGTGGGTGTGGGTGTGGGAGTGAGAGTGAGAGTGAGAGTGAGAGTGAGAGTGAGAGTGAGAGCGAGTGTGACGGTTGACTTGGACACAGGTGCAAGTCTAGCTCGGAGACAAGGTGGGACATTCAAGGTAAACCATCCACTGCACCAGTACGGAAGACGGAGGCAGATAATATAAACTGTAGGTGGCAGAATAGGACTCATGTAGCCAAGCCAAGTAACTGGGATAAGGCTGATTTGAGTATACTCAAAAATATTTAAGAAAAAATTGTTAATATAAATTATAACTACATGTATCAAACTTTTATTATGGTTTGTTTCTTATCTTGCTGACGGGATTTGACTTCCAACTTGTATATCTCTTTATATTAGTTTAGCTACAAGGGACAGCTCACATAAAGATTCATGCTATAGGTGTTTATTAGTTAGAACTTAGAAGTTTGGGAAAAAAATGTTGGCCATGTATGATATTGTTCCAAGTACACATTAACTTCCTTTTCTTCCCTTGAGAAGAGTGAAATACATATGCTCAAAAACCAAAATATTGAATAAAACAAGTCTCCAAGACCAAAACTGAAAAATAAAATGGTGAACCACACAACTAATTTACAGAATAAAACCAAACTGACCATTCCAGTATTTAACAGGAGGAATTTATGAAAGGCCTAACTCGAAATTGGTTTCTTCATTTTTCATTGCAGAGATATTTTGACAAGCTATTTACCAAAGAATACTCTTTTTACCAGAATAATGGAGAGTACAAGATGACCATTTTGGGACAAATGGCATCATAGTTGCCTAACAAGCTGAAACAATTACTGTTTTGATCAATTTTGTGTAGACGCAGCTGAGGGAGACCATATACTGGTGCTAACATCCAGTTTTTCTTGAATATGAATGATATTAAGGGAAGAAACTACCAATCAAACTTTAGTACTGACCTTCTTATGCAGAAGTTTTTTCCAAGTAAAATCAACCTTTTCATTCACTTCCCAACCGTAGTTCCTGGCATCCTATAATATCAAGAGAGAAATGAGAATAAGAATTGTTAGAGATTCCAATTTAGGCATTCTATTTACCAAAGATAAAAGAAATAACAAGAAAAGAGGGAAACAACAGTTTTCAAAATTAAAATAAACAAAGTATATATAAATAAGAATCTCAGAGCAATATATTGCTGCCAACCAACTGCAAAAATGGCCATGAAAAGTTTAATGTTAAGCATTTAATCTTGAGCTTGTGTACCAAAAGCAAGATTACTCAACACTTCACAAGAAAATTAAGTCTAAACTTCATTGATAAAAGGATACATTCAAGCGAAAAATAAAACAAACGAGGTAACAGCAAGAAATCTCAGATCCACGGTTGTGTGTGGATGATGCATCCCCGAACTTGTAATCATCTCTATGGATTGCGACTGCCCATGCGAGCAGGAGTCTTCTACTGATGAGACACATTAAACTACATGCGACTTTTGAGAATGACTTGCAAGTATTACATGTGTTCTCATTTGGATCTGGACTGTCTTCTACTGATGAGACACATTAAACTACATGCGACTTTTGAGAATGACTTGCAAGTATTACATGTGTTCTCATTTGGATCTGGACTTCAGTTCTACAATGTTTTACCAACATCATGACATAAAAATCCACCCACTCTAACACTCTTTATCATGTCCAATGAGGGACAACAGCAGGGAGGAGGCGGATGAGGTGATAACCTAATCAATATCTCCATTTAACGTTTTAAGTATTAAAACAAAGAATCAGAGTATCAGGACCATATAACAAAAAGAAAAAAAAATGGATCTCCATGTCACATTAAGGAAAGTTATACTTTTTCACTGCCCATGATGGAGTTCGTTAGTTCATCCTCTCAATGATCCTTACCACTACAAGATCTTTTTCATGAGGTACATTTGCCACCGAATAAATAGAATACTTTGAAAAAACCAAATAATTTCAAATCAAATGTTCATTATCAAGAAACTGTCAGAATCAAAAGTTTCCGATATATAAGCATGATCTCACCTCGAGTTCAGGGCCAAAGGATGCTCCATAGACCAAAATCTTTTTAGGAACACAACCACGAATAACACACCTGCACATGAGAAACTTCATGAATTACGCAATTTACAAAGCGTCAACATTAGTTTTGACATCTAATAACATGCAATCTGGAATACAAATCTGCAAGTACAGGCTAACAGCTACTAAAAAACACTCTAAAAGCCCTCTACCGCTCTGTGCGTGAGTAGCAGGGTTCACTAAGACTCCTGAAATTTGTAGAATTTACAATACTGACAACACATACAACCATATGCACAATTCATGAGCGAGACAGGTGCTGTGGGAGGAAAAAGTAAGCGTACAGGTGTAAACAGGCTAAGTAACCATGTATTGGGTTGCTCAAGCTCGGCTCCCAATTTATGACTGAACAAATGAAATACAAGCTTGGCCATTCATCCAAGAGACCAATATGAATGGGCCTCTACCTCATTAATCACGAGCTGAATTCCAGTTAAAAGATTTGTGTTAATTAAACCGTGAATTAATAGTTTCCAATCATACATGGAGTCTGACGAAGCTTGTTCAGCTTATCCAGCGAATTCAACACGTGAACTCAACGAAATGGAAACCTTTAAAATGTGCTCAAGCTTGACTCATTCATCTCAATAGGCGATCCTAAACGAGTCTCTAACAATGCCCAAGAACAAAGTGAGCTTGAATAACTTGAACCCTACTATAGCCTTAAGCACAATAAGGCAACCTAAATTTGCACCTGACACACTTGCGTGGCAGTTTTGGCTTTTAAATATAATGTGTCACATGTATGATCCCCATATACCCTATATGCTTCCATTTTGGCAAAGATCCACCGCAACATATACTGTGTTTCTGTTACGAATCTAAGTCTTCAGGCGTAAATCAAAAATTCATTTCTGCAGTCTAAACCACTATCTACAATATTTTCCAAGGAATAATTGATGTCCATGACTTCCAAGAGTTATTGAAGTTTTTCAAATTGTTTTGTCATGTTTTATTTCAACTCATGCACGCTTTAATCACAACTAGTAATTACAGCTTTCGAGTTATTCTTCTCCATCTTTTGGTGCTCTTTCTAATATTTCATTTTTACTATCACTCATTATTTATCAAAATATATATATATATATATATATATATATATATATTATCACCAGCATATCTGTGACAACAAAAGATAATGATAGGCTTGGTTGTCAACCTCATGATCCAGACAACTCTTACGGTATAATTCCTTTACAACCAATGCTGCTTCAGAGCATCATCTTGAAAAGTGTCCAAGCAGCTTGAAGATACGAGCTTAAAGAGTTGTTTCCTGCATTTCTTTATAGAAGCATGGACATAGAAAATGGGCTTAGGTAAAGTGGCATCAGATTTTGATGGAATTAATGACGTAATTAAATATTGTACGGGCTAAATTTTGCACTCCATTCACAATTAACAAAGTAGTAGAATAAATGTCTCTTAAACATGTACGAATGAAGAATCTGAGAGGAAAGGGCAAGGGTCCTAAACTCGGAAAAATGAAACATCCTCACTCAAAGTGCACAATTAGCAATGGCCATTTGCCACTGAAATGTTATCCATTGAAGGTTCCAGAAAAGTGGCGTGCCATCACAATAACTTGCAGGCCACAAAACCACATATGATATGAATCTTGCAAATAGTAATATTCTTTTGGGTATGCGTGTGTATATGTTGTTTGCCCTTCAGGTGGTATTCTATCATACTTCAACTGTTAAAAACTTAACTTGCCAACAGGACTTTCTTATAGAATGCTGCATGACTGAATTTTGAAATCCCCATCTGACTTGTCTTGACCAACAAAATAACTTGCAAATATCATCTTTAGAATGCTCCAACTAATTACTTCATATTGTTTTAAATCCATTGTACAACTGTCCAACGTGGACAAAGAGGAAAAGAATCAAGAAAATGAAGTATACTGCATACCCCAGAACAGCATGGCATTCCATGGCGTAGACACACGCACACACACACCCGAAGACATACAACGAACTCAACTCAACAAAGACTCCTACCTTCCTGTTTGTGACATTCCATTCAAAGAGTCCCCTTTGAAATTAAGCTTGTAACTCGTATGATGTTCTAACTTCACCAGAAAACCCTTGGTTTGACTTGTAGGTATCTCCCCAGCCAACCCCACAACCATTTTCCTTTCTTCCTCTTTTTCTTTTTCTACTTCTGTACACATATTTCAATTGTGAATTCCCAACAATGGAGAGTTGCGTCCACAATAAAGAATTCGCTCTTTCATGAAGCACAAACGACAAATAAAGCAAAAACACCAACCCGAAATGCAGAGGACCATCTTCATTGTTTATAGACATACAAATTTATCAAGTCACTAAATAAGTGTCAAATAAACCATCTTATGTGCAGACAATCCATTCAGCAGATGAAAACCATCAACCATGAAGCAGACGCGAAGCATTACAACAAGTAGAAAAACTTAGAGCAATGACCAAAATGACTACTCAAGTCATAGTTCTGGCAACTTACGTTCCCCCAACACCTCCAATGACTTCAGAGCTGATTGGATGAAATGGAAGCTCACAAATCCCAACCTACACCCAGGTTAAACACTTTGTCAAGAATGAATATAAAGAAACACTGAGCTCCCCATCTGAGCACAAAATGTTTTCTGAAAAATGTGCATCATCTTAAGACAAGAATCTAGCAAGCAATGTATTGTGATCCTTTAATCAATTACCAACCATCAAAGTAAATGATTCATTACATTTATTGCAAACAAAATAATTCAAATACATCAGGATGATATTATTTTTTTTGCAAAAAATATTTCACAGAAATAAACGGAACCCAGGTTTCAAAAACATTACAACAACAAAATTAGACTATATAAATAGTAAAAATAAACATAAATAGATTGAAAGTAAGCAATACCTTAGCTCCATACTGAGCAGAAAATCTGGAGGCGCGAACACCGCCGCTACCAGCACCAATAGCAAACAAATCAAAGTCATAGTGTGGCTCTTCATTGGAATTACCCAATGCCCCATCAATCAGCATCTTCCTCGCCATCTTTGCAATCACTAAATCCAACCAAAACCCACCCACGAATAGTATTTTACTCTATTAGCATATAGTATTAATTAATTCAAAAAATATTCACGCAAATGATGTAAAATCTAAACAAGTTCCGATTCAGATAAAAGTGAAAACCCTACGGAAAAATCCAAACAGAAATGGAACAGAGCAAATGATTAGTACCTGTCTGTTTGAAACTGAAGCAACAAAAAGGAAAGATGAATTTGATATCTGTGATGGTATTTTTTTTTTTTTCTTGTTCTTATCAGTGGTTTGTTCAATCAATTTTGTCGGGAGGAGTTTGGTTTAGGGTTTTGAGAATGAAAATTTATGCTTGAAGTTTGATTTGCCACGACAGAGTCTGGAGGAAGCGGGTCAGATTTGGCTTATTATGAATTCCTAATTAGTAGTGTAGTACTGTACGAAATATACTGAGAATGTGAGAGACACGGAGCGAGCGAGTAGTTGGGTTGCTGTAAAGTGTAAACACTGTCGTCAGATCAAACTTTATGTTTGCGTCCTTTTAATCAAATTTATCGGTCTCTTTAAATTTTAAATAATCACTTAACTTAATAATATTTAAATATTATAATATGTGTTAAAATTATTAAATTATTAATACTAAAGTTCGTAAAAATACCATAACCTCGTGTCTGTAATAACATTTGTCTAACAAATAATGGCTCCGTCCCTAAACCATTATTCCGTCTGTTTTACTTTGAGAACAACTTTAAAAATTTTATTTGACTCAAAAAGATTAAATAAAATAATAATTTAAAAATGAATGGAGTAATATAAATAATAAAATTGCTAAAATGAAATCACTTTTTCAATTGAGTCACTTTAGAATATACTCCATAGATAGTAAAATTTTGATTCATTAATAACTAAGCATTGATATGGTATTGTAGCTAATATTAGTTCGTTGTAAGTAATTTCTTTTTGATGAATTCTATTGATACAGTATTACTGCTTTTCTCTCTTCTTATGCTCTCTTTGCCAGTTTTGTTACCTCCCTCTTATATAGGGAACCCAATTTTGTATTTTAGAAATAAGCTCCGTTTTATTTTTACGTTTTGGTCAAAACACACGACCAAACGATCTCTTATATATTAACATAGGCCTAAAATCAACTAATTAAATATATTACTACTTAATTTAGAATAAAAGTTTAAGATAAAAAGTACTATAAATTTCTATCATTTCCTTAAATATTTAATTTGAATAAAAGTTTTTCATCATCGGACTCATTAGATTACTTATAAAACTCATTCAAGTGATTTATTTTGAACAATTTGTGTAAAAGTACTAGTTTCGTTAAATTTCATTGCTGACACTTTAAGTTAGTTGTGAAACTTTGTTCATCTAATTTTTTGAGTGAACTAAATAAACAAATTACAAAATAAAACAAAACCGTTATCATATTTTAAATTGAATTTTTAATTTGATACAAACATTTCATCCATTAAAAAACAAAATGGATAAAATGCACTACCACCGCCAACCTTTTGCCTTCTGGTCAGTTAAAGTGCTTTCCAACTATTTGGCTCCGTTGCAGAGCTACCCATTATATATACATATATATATATTATATATATATATATATTTTTTTTCTTTCTTTTTTTTTTTTTTTTTTTTGTTATAGTTTTCATTTATTTGACCACTTTGATATGCTGAAAACATTATTATACCCGCAAATGTTAAAAAACCCTCATTGCCGTCAAATATAAAAAAAGACTTTCATAATTCGATTAAACTATCATAAGTTACATGAATTCCTTTTAACTAAAAGTAGTATACCTTCAAATGTATAAATATATATATATACAAAATGTAATACACACACAAACATACATGTGTGTGTGTATATATATATATATACATATACATATAACCATTACTTACCGGGATGTTAATGTAGTCTAGTTGGTTAGTGCTTTTGTTTTTTTATTTTATTTTTATTTGAAACCTTTTTTTTCGATTATTGGTTTTGTTTTTAAGATTCTTTTGAGGTTTGAAGTGTGCATGTTTTTTAATTGAGTATTATTGTTTCATTTTACGGGTGTGAGAGTGATTAACTTGGTTGTTTAATTTAATTTGTTATATCCCCTTTTTTTTTATTGTTTTTTGTTCTTTAGTAAAAAAAAAAAAACATAACCATTTCACTCTAATAAAAAATAAAAGACAAGCTTGAAGGGTAATTTGGTTAATTCATTTTGTTATTATAAATGGTAGGTATTCTTAGGGCAATTTCATCCAAATAAAGAGTTAATCTAATGTTATTATTAATGACGTAGTAGATAAGCAAAAAACGTAGTGAAAATAGTCACTCACTAAAAAATTAGGATTAGTATGTATTACTCTAATTGGTCAAATTAAAAAAAAATAAAAAAACCATCACTTTCCCGTCTCTGTCATCCCTTCCCCCCGCCAGCTCCGACACGCAACCCTTTCAGTCAGTTCATCACACTTGCATTTCACTTTTCATTTTGATTTAGTAATACTTCATATTACACTTGCACACTTTGATTTTCAGCTTGACACGTTTAAAGAAAATACCCCCCAGAAGGGAAAAGGTCAAAAGATAACTCAGCACAAAGCGCCCTTCCGAGGCATTTCACCTCGAAATTCGAAATTAAGGCTCATGAGAATTCTTCCTGCTATGAGAGCTATGCATTCCTTTGAAAGAGTCGTAGCCAAGCTCACCCCCACCATTTCTCATATGTAAATCCACACCTGTGTTATGTGAAAATTTTAAAATCAACTCTCCACCATTGTCGTGACAGCACAATGCCGATAACCATTCCATTACAAGGACAACAAGGTCGACCTAATCAACATACATCGTCTTAATTTGTGCGAAACCCATTTAAAAGTTGAAGAAGATGGGAGGAGAAAACGCCGCCGTCAAAGAAGAATGGATCAGAGAATTTGGTTCGCCAGAGGTGAGTGTGCTGACGTCGTTTTCGGTAGAGGCTGTGTTGTTGTCGTCATCGGTGAACAGATCTAGGATAATTAATTTAAAAAGAGAGAGAAGAGAGAGCGGCAAGATTTTTCGATAGGAATAGGCATGGCTTTCTGTACCGTTGTCGAAGGCCCTGCCGAAACCGTCGCGCCTTTCTCAACCATGGTTGTTGTGGAGATGGAGAGATGAGAGGGAAAAGAAATGAAACGTTGTGTGTGTGAGTGCGCGCACGCGCGAGGGAAAAGTAACCGTCACGCTCGTCGCCTTTCTCAACCATGGTTGTGGTGGAGATGGATAGATGACATGGAGGATTGTGTGTGTGGCTGTACGCAAGGGAGAGGTGAGTAGAACCCTAGAGATTGAGGAAAAATATAATTAAATCTCACTAAAAAATTCCATAATACCTTTAAAAATGGAATGTGCAACGCACATGATTGACCTAACAGAATTTTTCCAACAACATCCATTAAAATGACCGACTCCATGACAATTTTAAACTTTTGAGACTATTACGATGAAAATTTTTCTTAAGGGACTAATCGTGAAAAAATTCATACTCAAGGGACTAATAGTGTCATTAACACTAAAAATAAGGCAAAAACTTAAATAAGACCGTAAGACGATTTCACATATAGTGTTAATGTAGAAAATTGGTCAAAATAATTTGTCTCACGGTAATACGGTCTCATAAGAAACCTAATTTTAAAACAAAAAAAATCTAACCAGCTCTGTAATATTACCCCATCTTAACTCTTAACTATTTTTAACTTTTCACCAAACTTAAGTTGACATTTGAAACATTTTAGTAACATGTCTACATTAAGCCCATACTATCCACATATAGCGTTAAAAGTCCATACTAGAACATGATATGCATCAAAGCTAAATTTAATAAACTTATATAAAAATAAACAATCATTTAGGAACGACAGAAGTAACACTTTTGACAATTATTAATACGTATAAGAAAAATTAAATATCATACTCAAGTAATTTACAAAGCTTTAAGCATTATTACAAAGTTTAAAAAATACTAATCAAAACCCACAAAGTTGATAATAATTGGACTCCTTTCATCTTTACCCGAACAACCCAAGAACCGTAATGGAGTAAAAATTTATCACAGCTAGCAAACAACAATTATCTGAACCAAGCATAAAGAGCCCATTTCTCTCTCGTATCAGTTGAGACGAATGCCTTCTATCAAGAAGAATCAAAAAGAACACCGACCATTGTAACTTAAGGCATAAAGCATTAACAATACTGATTTCCGAAAAGGGAATGAGATTGCCATTAATTTCCCAAGGAATAAAAGAATTATACGGAATGAGATCGCCAAAGAATGACTTGAAGATGATATATAATGAGGGAGATCTTTTTAAACTTACATGAAGAAAGAGGAAAGGAAAAAAGAGGGGGGGGAGAGCCCTATATCATGTACATACAGCTTTGAGTTTTATTGCCCCAACCTGCCCAAGCTCTCTCAGCTTATCATTCTACCGAGAGAAATTGTTCATGGAAGCAAAGTGAAATAAAAAATGAACAAATCATTACAGAAACTAACTTGCAATTACTCATTGTTAGCATGCACAGTGAAACACGGCATTGCTGAAGCACTTCGCTTTACTGGCAGACTTTCGAACACGTGTCTCAGAGTAAGAAGGTCTTGCAGACACAGGAGAAATATGTATTCTGTCCATTATGTTAACCTGAGGAGCATCTAGAATAGCTTTGGGTGAGGACAGTGCCCACTGCATACCCCAAATTGCAAGGGGCCTCATGTATATCAGAGACCGATAGTGCCCATCTGTTGTCCAACCCTCTGGAGTCTGAAATGAGTATCTGCAGTATCATAAACCACGGAAGAATCAGGAAAAGGTTACTTGAAAAAAGCACGAATTCAGAATACAAAGAAAATCTTGGAAACATTTTTCTGTTCGTTTTCTGCAAATAGCAGGAAAACACAGGTTGTAGCCGTCCAGGAATAGTTACATCCTTAACTTTGAAGTGCAGACCTTATCAAAACCAAGAGTAAGGCTACTGCATAAGGCCTAGTAAATAATGTGCCTCTTGTAGTAGCAAGTTCAAGCCTCACAAAAAAAATTCAAGCCTCATACAGAAAGGGAAGTGATCTTGCAGTGACAAAGGACTACAAATGTGATAAGGTACCGGCCGTTAAGATCAGTTTCATGGATAGAATGTTACCAAAATACAAGCAGAGACGACATAAAGTTCAAATAAGAGAAAGCCGTACATGTCATAAATGTTTTATATCTCTTAATTCTTTCATTAGTAGGAACCGTTACGCGAACAATAACTTGCTGTAGTACTTGACTAGGAGTCATCTGGATACTATTTTTTCCCCCTAGCCGTGGCGGCATCGCCTTCTCATCACCATTGAACTAATTAGGATACTCAGACTAGATGCTCATATCGTTTATGAAGAAACCCTTCAAACCGTCTATTGACGGTCAAGTGTAAGCAATGCCTTTAATAAAAAAAGTGCTACTTTTTGCAACCAGACCAACAGGGTTAGAAAAGCAAGCAACAGGAAGAAGTGGTACTAGCCAGCTTCTGTCCTTTCCTAGTTCAACATGATCTAGAGCCCATATGAGTTAACATCGCACCAACACATGACACAACTTGATTTCCAGACTAGTCTGGACCCTGTAACTTATATAGGTTACTCGTTTTCATTGTCAGAGTCCTAGAGACGGTATGTGGAAGACAATAACTTGAAAAATATTTCATCCATCATAGCGAAGGAAAGGTAACTAATCAGTTTCAAGAAATAAAAATCTAATCATGGAAAAATTTCATCTGAACCACAACCAATTTTCAGTACTACACTGCACATAATCAATTCACAGAACCTTAGTTCAAATGGAAGACTCTCTCTCTGTTGTCCACTGAGAGTTGCTGCCATGTGTTTATATATATGATGTAGGTACATGAATTTCATACATAAATGGAGAGAACCTTGGGAAGACAAAACACCATGCATGAATATACAGTGTATGATACAATGACTTGATACACCCCCTCAAGCTGAAGGGGAGCTGCTGCACACCTTGAGCTTGTCACGAAGGAACTGAAAACGTGCTGCGGACAGGCCTTTAGTCATAATGTCAGCAAGTTGATCGTGGGTGGATATGGACCGAACCTGTAAGTCTTTACGGGCCACTTTGTCACGTACAAAATGAAAATCAATTTCCAAATGCTTCGTACGAGCATGAAAAATGGGATTGACGGATAGATAGGTGGCACCGATATTGTCACACCACAGAATTGGGGTGTGTTGGAGATTAACTTTGAGTTCGAACAGGAGAGATTGTAACCAAGTGATTTCAGCCGTTGCGTCAGCCAAGGCATTATATTCAGATTCTGTGGAAGAGCGAGCAACTGTACGTTGTTTGCGAGACAACCATGAGACAAGATTAGTGCCTAGAAAAATGGCATAACCACCGGTAGATTTTCGATCATCGATACAACCCCCCAAATCAGCATCGGAGAAGGCTTGAAGAGCACAGGATGATGAGTTTGAAATAAATAAACCATGGGATTCTGTAGACCGAAGGTAACGTAGAATGCGTTTAACAGCAACCCAATGGTCTTCGGTTGGAAGATGCATATATTGGCAAACCTTGTTGACTGCAAATGCAATGTCGGGACGAGTCAACGTCAAGTATTGGAGTGATCCCACCACTTGACGATAACTTGTGGGATCATGAAAAGGTGCACCCCCTGATTTACTTAGTTTAATGGTGGAAGAGCTTGGGGTGAGTAAAGGCTTGCTAGAAGACATGCCACTCCTGATGAGAAGATTGCGAATGTATTGGCGTTGAGAAAGAAGAAGGCCATTAGGTAAGAAAGTGGCTTCGATACCGAGAAAGTAGTGTAACTGACGCAAGTCTTTAAGTGAAAATTCTGTGCCCAGCGAGACAATAAGAGATGAGACAGACTCAGGACAGTTGCTGGTGACAAGTATGTCATCAACATAGACGAGGACATAAACGAGTATCGAACCATGAGAGTAGATGAAGAGTGAGGAGTCAGTTTTTGAGGAGGTAAAACCTTGAGATATAAGGAATTGAGTTAGATGGTGAAACCAAGCACGGAGTGCTTGTTTGAGAGCGTATAATGATTTGTGGAGTTTGCAAACATAATGCGGTCGAAGAGGATCTTTGAAGCCAGGTGGTTGTTGCATGTAGACATCCTCAGTGAGAATGCCATGAAGAAATGCATTATCGACATCGAGTTGGCGAATTGACCAGCCACGAGAGACAACAAGAGACAACACTATACGAATGGTTGTGGACTTGACGACTGGACTGAAGGTTTCGTCATAGTCCAGACCATGTTGTTGGTGAAAACCTTTTGCTACAAGGCGTGCTTTGTACCGCTCAAGAGTGCCATCGGCTTTGTATTTGATGCGGTAAACCCATTTTGATCCAACGACATTTTGAGAGGGAGAAGGTGGAACTAAGGTCCATGTTTGATTTTGAACTAGTGCATTGATTTCATCGGTCATAGCATGACGCCATTGAGGTAGTTTGTTTGCGGTGGTGAAACATGTGGGTTCGAGGGGAGGTGTGGATGAGGTGAGGTTAGCCGAAGGTGAGGTGTTGTTTTGGTTGGACATATGAAGGAGACGCATGTTGTGGGTACGCAGAGGTTGTGGTGGGGGAGGGGGACAAGGAGCTTGGGACGTGATTTTGTTTGGAGTAAGGTCAACAATGAGATTAATCCCATTTGGGTTGATGATGTGAACAGTATTAGGAGGAGCCATAGTGGATGACGCAGGGGGGTTTGAGAAAGCTTGGGCAATATGTGGGTGAGATGTAGTGAGGGATGGACGTGGTGGAGTAATAATTGTAGAGGGGGCTTCAGCAGTAGAGAGAGAATTGGGGTCATTAGGAGGGGTTGGGTGACGTGGTGGACAACTTTGTTGGCTGGGAGTGAAGGGTTGATCGTTTTGCAGGGGGAGTAGTGTATTGGGCAAGGAAAAGGATGCCCATGGTAGAGTACGGGAGGTAGATATTGGAGGAGGGCTACCTAAGACTAACGGACCCGAGAAAGGGAAGGAAAACTCATCAAATCGAACATGGCGGGCAATATATGTGCGGTTGGTTTTCATGTCGAAGCAGCGATAGCCTAGATGAGTACGACCGTAACCAAGGAAGACACATGGTGACGACCGAAACTCGATTTTGTGTTTGTTGTACGGTCGAAGGTATGGAGAGCATAAACAGCCAAACACTTTGAGGAAAGAGTAATCTGGGGTTGATTTGAACACTTGCTGATATGGGGAAACATTTTGAGAAACTATAGAAGGCATTCAGTTATTAAGTAGACTTTCAGTTATTAAGTAGACTGCTGTTTCGAAGGAAAACTGCCAAAATTGATATGGACCATACTATGAGCTAACAACGAAAGCCCAGTTTCAACGATGTGACGATTTTGACGCTCAACGGTTCCATTTTGTTCACGAGTGTGTCGGCAGGAAAGACGGTGATCAATACCGAGATTGGCAAAGAATTTGTGTAAGGGACGAAATACCCCACCCCAATCGGTCTGCACACGTTTTATTTTAGTATTGAATTGTCTTTTAACTAGAGCTTGGAATTTAAGAAAGGTATTGAACATATCAAACTTTTGAGAGAGCGGATAAAACCAGATGTATTTGGAAAAATCATCAACAAAAATTACAAAATATCGATGTCCGTCGGAGGACATTATTGGAGATGGGCCCCATACATACTGAAAACTAGATCTAATAGTGAGGTGCTATGATGATGAGTTAGAGGGAGAGTGAGACATGCCGACTTTCCCAACTGACATGCGGAGCAAAGGGATTGAACAGTTGTAGATGAACAGGGCAATTTATTAGAATTTATGATTTGGCGAAGAATACGAAGATGCGGGTGACCCAACCGACGATGCCAACACTCAGAAGAGACTTTATTTGCAGGCAAGGCAGACATAGGAGCAGAGGTTGCCGAGGATGAAAGGGAGTAAAGGCCGTTGCTACTCGGCTCGGTGAGGAGGGTAGCTTGAGTGTTCCGATCCTTGACAAGAAAATAAGATGGGTGAAATTCAAAAAATACATTATTATCTTGACAAGTTTTGAACGGAAAGTAATGGTTTGGAAATTGAAGGAACAAGTAATACATTAGATAAGGAAAGTGCACGAGTAGGAATAGAAAGAGAGGTGGAACCAATACGACGGATTGCTAGACCCTTACCATCACCAATTGTCACTTGGTCTGGACCGAAATACTCGGCAAATTGGGACAGGCTGGCCGCATCGGGTGTGATATGGTGGAAAGCACCTGTATCGGGGAACCAATTCATTGGAGTTGGACCAAAGGACCGACGAGCTAAATGAGCCGAGGGATTTAAAGTATGAGAGAATCGCTGGTAGCAAATATCGGCAGTGTGACCTTGGCGATGACAAATTTGACACTCAGGATTAGGAGTGGGGCTTTGAGAGGGCGGAGGAGGGTAGTGGGTAAAGGAACGAGAGCGATTGTTGCGATTGCCCGTTCGACCACAACCACGGCTATGTCCACAGCCACGACCTCGACTATTGGAATTAAAAGAGCCACCACGAGGAAAGTAGGAGTTAAGAGGCTTGAGTGAAATAGGCTGTAGGTGTCGGTTGTTGGGCTGGGATTTGGGCGGAAGACAGAGGTGGAGTTGACAAAGATGGTGTTTTTCGGGAATGGAGGAATTTATGGCTGAGTAGTAAAGAGTGAAGTTCAGGATATAAGACGGGGTCGGAGCAAGCTGAGAGTAGTGTTACGATGTCGGAGAATTCAGATCGAAGGCCGCGAAAAACATAAATGTTAAAATTAGCAGGATCGATTTGTTTGCCGGCTGCGGCAAGTTCATCGGCATAACCTTTGGCTCTTTGAAGGTAAGTGGTGATGAAGTCGTCCTTTTTTTCGAGACTATGGAGATTATTATGGATAGCCATGATACGAGTGTTTGACGGGGAAGATAGTGCTGACTCTAGAGTTGTCCAAACAGGGTGAGAGTTGTCAAGGCCTACAACAAGAGGCAAGACTTCTTCGGTGAGGGAGGAGACTAAGAGGGTTAAGATAGCTTGATCCTGGAGATTCCAAAGGATGAAATCAGGATTGGGTTCAGTTTTGCCATCGACTTTGATTTCGGTTGGTGGAGCTGGATTGGAGCCATCAATGAATCCTATTAAGTTTTGGCTTCTAAGAAGAGGTAGTAGTTGGGTTTTCTAGAATAAAAAGTTGGTAGAGGTCAGTTTAAGGGATAGGTAATGGTGAGAGTTGCTAAGAGTGATTGGGGAGAGTTTTTGAGTTGACGAAGAGGAGGCCATGCCTCTGATACCAAATCAATTCACAGAACCTTAGTTCAAATGGAAGACTCTCTCTCTGTTGTCCACCGAGAGTTGCTGCCATGTGTTTATATATATGATGTAGGTACATGAATTACATACATAAATGGAGAGAACCTTGGGAAGACAAAACACAATGCATGAATATACAGTGTATGATACAAGGACTTGATCCACATTAAGGACAAAATAATATTGTTAGTATCATCAATCTCTTTGACACACAATTAATCAAGTTAATTGTCATATTTTATACTTTACCATGCACCCATCTTGGCATTATTATTCCGGCTGCCCTCAATGATGACATGTATCATTGCTGCCCAAAAATACGGCTCCTAAGCAGTTCTGATGGTTATTTAGTAATAGTATACTAGGAATGCATGCAACACTAATATAGTTATGAATAAATGGTTCTTACCAGTTGAAGAGGTACCTAATACAGAAGCTTAGCAATATATGTACTGGGTTAGATTATCACAGAAATTATATTACACTTACCCAAATCCTTCTTCTGACCACCCTGCGGTGAATATACCTTCGGCAGTAGTGAAAGCCTGTTCCTCCATCCCAGCAAGGATCATGGTAGCTGCCACACCATACGTAACCCCTGCCCATATTTCACGAGATTGCATACAAGTCTCATCCACCTTGCCATTCGGATGCATACCATTCACAGCACCCATTCTACCTCCTCTGACTTTCATAACATTGAAATCATAGATTTTTTGGAGAGAGCTTCGGATCTTAGTATCATCAAAAAGATTGGGTAAGCCTGAGGATGCGGTATACCATTGACCAGCCAGTTGATCAGCTTGTATTGATTTACTATTGTTGCTTGATCCACTGTCGTAGTTAAAATAAGAGCCATTCCACAGTTTTTCTTCAAAAGCAGATTTGGCTTTCAAGAATTTAGTTTTATATTTTTCTGCAGCAGCTCTATCACCAAGTTGGAGGGCCATTGCTGCTGCAGCTTGAAGTGCAGCAAGCCATAAGCAACCACAATAAGCACTTACACCATGAACTGTCCAAGTATCATATGTTTGATCAGGAAAACCATCATTCTCAATGAGACAATCATTGTCCCTATCAAATTGTTCCATATATTCCATTGCAGCGCAAACCGCAGGCCACACGTCAGCTCCAAATGACAAATCCCCTGTTGCAGCAAAATCTCTGTAAATCTGAAGCACAAACTTCGGATTTAGATCTTTCCACTTACTGGTGTCATGTATATTATAAGCATTCATCTCATGCCACGGGTCATGAGTTCCGAGATCATGAGGAACTGCTCCTCTGGCCTTACGAATTCCCCAGTTCCCCTCGGCCAGAAACTTCACTTTTCTTCCATCCTCGGATAACACAGCTCTTGCGAATTCCCGCTGGATGCTAAGTTCAATTTTGGGGAACAATTCAAGAAGGGCAAAGGATGCATAGAAATGTACATCATAGGTACACCACATAATATACTCCACACCTTCTAAATAAAGGAAACTACCAACATTATCGTAATCATCATGCGACTCCGACACCTTAGAGGGATGCACAGAATAATCCATGTCGTCTCCCAGAATCAGTGACTCGTCTTTACCAGAATGTGTACAAGTACTTCTCTCATCATCTTCTGACCCATTGCATATCATCCTTGGTTGAAGCTGATCAGTCCCGAAGTCAGGTGCTGGTAATGGAGCATCTGAAACAAAAAGATTGAAGTTGTTATGATTCCATACCTACCTTACCTAAGAAAACAAGAATATGGTCATCGACACTCGATAATATACAGTTAAACGCCAGCTTAAGATGATTGTGCATGGGCATACAAGAACATAAATCTGTGCAACCCCAGACATGTTGTAACAT
Organism: Platycodon grandiflorus; assembly: GCA_016624345.1. Lineage (NCBI taxonomy): Eukaryota > Viridiplantae > Streptophyta > Magnoliopsida > Asterales > Campanulaceae > Platycodon > Platycodon grandiflorus. Next base: position 3,505,755 of record CM028369.1, on the reverse strand, counting down.
ACCTCCCTCCGTCCCCCCGTTGTTAGTTTATTCCTTTTTTTTTCTTTCTTTTTTTTCTTTTTGGGAGGGGGAGGGGTTGGTAATTTTCGCACTCTTAACCTGTCTAATCACTTATGCCACCTCATCCAACCTAAATCTGTAATGAGCTGTCATTCCACCTACAGATTTTGCTGACAATCAAAGAAGTGAATGCTGACGCAAGATGACAAGCACAATAAGTGCTAACAGTAAATATATGTGAAAAACAACAGCAACAAGAAAATAAGTGACAAGCACTCAAGAATAATAGACTCAAGGACACGAGAGTGATATTCTTAGCATGACAGGCAATACAAATCTCACCCATTTTCTGACCTTCCCCATTCCTCTCCTAACCTCCCATAAAAATGATTACAGAGGGGGAGAGAGAAAGAAGGGGGAAGAACAAACTATTCTCTCCCCAAAATGGGCAAATAAGATCCCAAATAACAGAAGTGCAAGTTCAAGGAAGGGTAAGAAGAAATGGTTATCATTTTATAAAGATGTTAACTATCAACATGAAGCAAAGATCAGTACCAATCCAAACTGTCCCGCCAGAGACCAAAAAGTAGAGCTCATTAAACAATGTGAACTTGTACCTGAAAAAGAACAGAAAAATCATCAGCAATCAACCATAAGAGGCAGGTAAATTCCACAACGTTTGGGATTGCTAATGATCTAACAGTTGTACGAAAAAAGGCCTAAAACAACAAGACCTGATGATGGTCGGGTGCAAAGTTCTATCTATCCCTTGTTTCATTATGAACTACCGAGCATTCCACATGGAAAATTACATTGTAAACAATTTATACCATCACCAAAGCATTATGCACAAACTGAATATAGATGTGCTGTACAATTCATTATTATTATTATTATTTTGATAAGTAATAATATATATAAATAAGCGTTAAAGCAGGTGACGCATCCTTTGTACACTAGCCATATACACAAAATACACTACTCAAGGCTGAAGCTATACACAAAGTCATCAAAAGAATGGCTAAAACTATACGCTGAATCTGAACACCACTGAAATAAGGTGCGTAAAAGGCAACTAGTTCTTCAGCTGCTCTAGCGACCTCTATACAATTCATTATTAAGATCAATCAGGAGTTTATACACATGTTTGTTTAGTGTTCTCAGAGCTATATTCTATTTCTGTCTCTGTCTCCATTTCCAGAATTCTCTCAAGTCTCGGAGGCATAAAAGTAAGCACGTGCTTATTTACAAACTTACAATTGGGTGTAGGTAACAGTAACAGCTGAACTACCGCCCAAAAATATATCTTTCTAGAATTTACTCTCAACTTTTGCAATTCATAAGAACAAAAATACGAATTTGACTCGAGAACACTAGACAGATATGGCCAACTGTTGATGTAGAGAGCCCAAGAAAATGTGACTGGGATTACAGAGTTGGTTCCCCACCAACACTAACATGAGAGATCTAGAATGTTGAATTCGTACAAGAGAATGTGCTGCACATAGTTCTATACAATGGAGGAGGCGGTATGCCAAAGGAGTACAAGTTAATCACACACTTGAGCCTTTACGCTTCTTATGGGGATATAAGAAATGTCATGTGAAATAATTGTAAAACAATTATTCCCACCTCAGAGCCAGAGAACCTTCCTATGTTAAGGTGCCACCTCACAAGTACAACCCCATTGAAAATGAAGAGTAAATTTGATAAGAAAAATGCTTCGATCAACTATAAGTTACCATTCTGGTAGCTTCTCGTCGTTCAGGATTGGATTTTGCCATCTCTCGATCTCTTCCTCCCAATGCTTATACTCTGATAAATTGGAAAAGAAAATAATGGACTTCAGAAGACAGAAGATCCCCTTTTAGATTATGCCTACTGTCAGGTAGACAACTTTTTATAACACTAAAAGAAATAAAAAAGCAATATCATATTAATTTCAAAACACTGGATGGTTTAGTTCACAAGACCACACTTGGAAATCAAGAGTAGAACAGCTTGATTTTATAAATAACCAGGCAGATGCAGACAAGAGTATACATACTCTTTAGAGCATCATGCACCAAGTTCTGAGCAGCCCTTTCAGAAGTGCCATAGTACTTGGTGTACCGTCTGCAAAAAGATACACCAACTTTAGAAGGATTCAACCAAGTCTACATATACCAAATTGCAGCATGTGTTAAGAAAACAAATAACATAGTACTTTTGAGAAATGGTCTTTTGCAGGTTTATACACTAAATGAAAAGTACTTCAGAAAATTGAATGCTTGACTCCAAGCTAATAATGTATAATGCTTACAAGTTTTCTACAGGGACTCGTTATAACTTAGGTCATAGCTATTTTTGAGAAGATTCATAAAGTAGAACATTCCAGACCTCTAAATATCCCACCCACTTCCCCAAATAAAGTAGAATTTCCCAGACCTCTAAATATCCCACCCACTTCCCCAAAAGAAAGGAAGTTCGAACAAATATCAAACTTCAACTACACAACAGAACCAACCCCCCCCCCCGGGTTTCCACCTCCCTAATCCCTTTTATGCAAGGGAACACAAATGGAAAATTATGTAATATGGTCACCAGATAAGGTCACAGACAATCGGGACTTCACTTAATCCACCATGAATAAATTGCTACAAAGTACACTTACGTTACCTGCGATATGATTTTCCCTTCATAAATTTGACTTTTGGGGATGACCATGCGAGAGCAAACGCAATTGTGCACCTTCCATGAGGTTCAACCCATGTGGAAGCAGAAACTGCAGCACAACTTGTCTCTCCTGCCGATGAAGGCATTGTTGGTCCAGTACTGAAATTCTCCCGATCAAAGTGCCCATCCTTTAAGAGTACATTGGTCAGGAATGAGGGAAAGGTTATATAGAGAAAATACACTAAAAATGATAAGACATAATCTTGTACTGCTTAAGACTAAACCAATTAATACTTGCTAAAGTTCACTAGTAATTATCTCTTTCACGCGTATGGGTGTGTGTGCATGCATGTTTTCATACATGTATATAAAGGGTCCAAGCTTTTCAGAAACTTCCACGTTGGGTTACATGATCCTAGTGGCATTGGGAACCAACAGCTGCGAGGCAAATGAAAGATTTTCCAAGACAAGCGAGTCCAAGGGTCACATGATTGCTCTTGCCATACACACACACACACAGAACTACTTAAACTTCACCGGAATACCCAGTTTATATCCAAATCACAGAATTTTATCTTACAGGTTTTTAATTGAATAGCTGGAATAAGGATCCCTTACTCTTAACAAAGGCCAATAGCAAGGGAAAGAGCCAGATAGGTGATCCATGAAATGCAATGCAAGATGAATCAAGACATAAGAGCCCAGGCAGAAAACTCTCATGAATCAACTTGAACTAGCAAGTCCATGAACTATGAAGGGTGATATAGCAATGCCAACAGTTAGAATTATTACCTGCACCATTTTACCCCACATATCTTTTGCTGTAATACAGCTTCCTTCAGACAGCCCAAAGCATGGCAGAACAGAAACATTTACGTTCTGAGTTTCACAGGCAGCTATGGCAAAGGTTACAGGAGGGTTATCTTTGGCAGTCCTGTAAACCATCATCACCATTATAAAGGGTAGTAATACTCTATCATCAGAAGATTAATTTCAAACAGGAAAATACGAATAAGTTCCCTCTTAACAGAAAAAGAATGTTTTACAAAAAGCACAAGAAAAACATTACAAAATTTCTTATAATCACTTGAGCCATTTGATAAATAACAAGCACAGAGAAATCCGCAGCTGTTGTAACTACGAAAACATGAGATGCCTTTTTCTTGTGTGGATTTAAAAAGGGACATTTTGAAGGAGAAGAATTCGTAAAAATATAGTGCCACAAAATAAATAATGTACAAGTAGCTTGAGATATTGCTCGTAAGTGCAAATTTCCTGATAATTAAACAAAGAATGGACTCCTTGGACACTGGTACGATAACTTACCAGGTTAATAAAGAAAAAACAGCCCGAATATCTGAAGTCTAAATGCACACACACACACACAAAAAAAACACTATGCCAATGAGAATGTTCTAAATGGCATTGAAGCAATCAGAACTTGTAAACAAGAAATTTAATGATAGCACCTCTCAGACATCAACAAGGAGAAAAAACTAAAGATTGGAGTTCAATGAAGTCACATATTTCCTTTGGAAGTTCAAATTAAGAAGGTCACTCCCAGATTGATTCCGAGAATCTAAACATGGAGAAAGTCAAAGAAAAGAGACCAAACAATGAAACAGGGTTTCATTTTCCTTTATAACAACAATTATATATATATATACACACACACACACACACACACATATATATATAGGCCGACATTGTCTATAGAATAAGTCTCCAAAGAGCTTGGGGATGCTCAAGCAATGTTCACTGGGCCCACTCTATACCTGCAAATTCCTTTATAAAGCTCAAGAAAAAGAAGGAAGTAGCCTTAGTATACACCCGAGTATTTGGAGTCTGTAAATGAATGTTCGTCTGCTTAACCAAAAGCTACGATAGTTTCCTTCACTATCTTGATGCATATTCCTTTCGAGGTGTACCTGCCCCCACCTTCAAAGACAATTAGCGCAGTGAGATGATCCATAGTCCACAAATCATTATACTTATGAGATGCCCACATCTGAATCATGAGCAAGTGAGCAACGCTACTACTAACATGGCGCTAAGCATTCTACGCCATGTAAGGCTAATACAGACATCGCCCTAAGCATTCTATGCGATGTGCAGACCGACCACATGTTCCTTTAGAAAATACTCCCTCAATCCCAAAACGAGTGTCCTTTTTAAGTTTTTCTTTGCAAAAAAAATAAATAAATAATGTTGGTTAAACCATTTTAATAGTACATATACATGAATGCCCTTAGTGACCACATTAGAGTATTGCAAGTGCACAGTGGACATGATCAATAGCAAAGGTGATTTTAGTAACTTCATAGAAAAGGGACACCCATTTTGGACAGAAAGTTTTCAAAAAGGGACACTCAATTTGGGATGGAGGGAGTACATAATAGGCTTGGCGCATTCCAAATGGTATTGTAGAGACCTTGGTTGGCCAAAGGGTTGCACACCACTTGCCATTCTTTTTGTGAGACATGTAGCTTGGCAGCGTCATGGATCCCTTCAGGAGTTGGCCTTTACGAATCACACTTTGGTGGTACGGCGTCTTAGGCTAGAGAAAAACGTCAGGTATCCAAGTCGGGATGCGAGGGCCTGATCCAACTCTGAAAGTGCAAGGTGGAGGGAGAGGTAGAAAATAAGAAATAAGGCTGCGCAGAAGCATTTTACAAATGACACCTTGTACATGAAGGTTATTTGATCAAATTTATAAATTAAAACATGAAAAAGAGGACACCCTCTTCCTCCCCCCTCCCCCCCGGGGAGGGGGGGAGGGCCAAACCAAATCCACACACAGTCTAACACACTCAACCAATCCAACCACCAGGAAATAGGCACACACATACACACACAAAATACTCTGGTTCAAACCAGGCAGACTTTCCACATTTTTAAAGAGGTTCGGGTTAAATATCCAGAAAGATTTGTTGGCATCAAATTTAAAGAGATTTGATTATCATTTTAGCTTTAAGCAGAACCCTAAAAACTTTCTAATGATAATTGCTCTGCCTTTAAGCTTCATGAAATGGTTCAATTCGGACATACCCCTCTTTGTCAAGATAGTGCAAAATGTTGACTTTGTCAGAACCTAATGGAAGCAACTAAAGGTTATGGCTTCTTATACTGCATATCAAACCAGACACATCCCACTATCAATCTTTTAAAGCAAATACATTTGCTTCTCGGTTTGAACACGTTAAATTGGTCTCTGGTGTACGTGAACAGTATTATCAATGTCTTGCAATAAAGAGTTGGAATAAAAAAGTTGGCCAACGACTTGTTTCATCATAACCTAACAAAGATGCACAGGAAAATCAGCAAACAAACAGTTAAGAGAGATTTTAAGGTTTAATGACTTGCTTGTGATGTAGAAGCACGCCGGAGACTCCATCTTCACCTCTATCAAGAGAAAAACATGGAAAATGGAAAAGTCAGGAACAACCATCACCAAGCATAATGCCGCTATTCATTAAAAAATAACGGCACTCATTATAGAAGATATGACCCTCATACTCACATGAATGGCTCATTCACATGATCTCCTGATAGGTGTGAGATTCCTCCAATTGAGTTCTGTGCAAAGCAGAAAACAGTAACTGAATGTTAAAAAAACTTTGTAAGCATTCTCCTAGCTTGAACAGAATAGCAGGCTCTACTACGGAATCAAACTTACCGCCCATGTAAGAAGAATGCTGACTTGTGCCCTTTCCTTCCCAGTATTCACCAACTAATACAGAAGCAAACAAAAAATTTAGAAAGAAAGACTACAATGAAAAACCCAAAGGCATCTTGAGCTAACAGACTCATCCTGTTGTTAGAAACTGGTATCAAATAAAAAACTTTTTTCATCAATCTTTCACTCTAACTTTTTGCTTAAGATTTGATAATATGGAAGTGAAGAGTGAGAATCCTCCCTCCCTCACACACTCGCTCAGTTGCACATTTGAGAGTTCCAATCCTTCAACAAGGTAACTTGGATTATGGGATAAATACATATATCCTGGTTCAGTTCTACAAATTCTGAATCATAAGCAGTTGAATCTACATTTCTCAAACACAAGCAATTATTGGCGGCTACAGTTTGAACTTAAGAAATGTATTTGACAAGGGAAAGCAACCAGGAAAACACTATGAAGCCCCTCAAAGAACTTATAACTCTCAAGAACTGTAGATAAGAACTCTCAACTATAAGAGGTCCTAACTCCTAACATTGAAGTTTTAATACAAAAAATATCAAGCTTAAGCTCATTTATTAGCACTGTTGAAATGATTCATTGCTTATCAGTGTTAAAACTTGAAAAAGAATTGCACTTTCTTATTCCATGGTGGTAGTTTGGGAACTTGTCACTAGAGTTGGCAATGCCCAGGCTTACATTTTCCACCCATTGCCCAGCTCATTTCGCCAGCCCTAGCATAAATTGGGATCCAATATACACTTTTTCCATCATGGAGCATGATATAGACTTTTTCTTTTTCCAATTAGATGGTGGTTATTTTTAATGGTAGACGCTCATTCATGGAGTATCTGTATCACCAGGAATTTGGATTATCCAGTTTGCATAAACTATAGCTTCAATTTTGCAGCAGAAGGGCAGAACCATTACTTAGTCCACCCAGAACTCGTTCTATTCGTCTTGTTTTCTTATGGCACACGTCCAACTCATGTTGTTAATTTTTTTTTATTCTTGATAATATACAACTCTCTGCCCTCATATATGAACCGACCAACTCAACTTAGCCTTCGTCCCAATCACCTACATGAATCCTTCTCTGCCGTTCAATACGGTCCAAACCAAGGTCATTACACAGTCCACACTCATTCATGTCTTTCTTTCTGATGAGTGTGGCCCGTGTGATGACCTTGCTTTGGACCACATTGCGTGACGGTAAAGGATTCACATAGCCGACCCCAAGTAATTGGGAATAAGGAGTTGAGTTGGTCGTATTAGTGATTAAACCCAACCACGCCATTGCTCACTTCCATTTAAGGAATTCTACTCAAAAGAAAAACTAAAATCACGAGAAAAAATAATTGTCTGATATAACTACTTTTATTTCATACCGTGTAAACAAAAACAGCAGTTGGAAGACTGCTGTCCCGATAATTGTGTGGTAAAAATGGTGATATTTGGCGACAAGATACTTTTAGCTCCGGGTCTGGTTCACCTGATAGTAAAATAAATATAATTATTGTAAGTAAATATGAACAAAGAAGTTTGTTTAGCAAAGGAAAAAAAAACGAACTCCAAGGCTTCGTTGGAATGTCGGGAAACTTAAGCAAGAAAGTAGTTCCTGGGAAATATGGAGTAAAGTGAAGTGAAAGAAAGGAAAATAATGAGAAAGTTACTTTCCCATGAGTGTTTGATTAATGGTAAAAGTAGAGGAACATTTAGTTTAAAACTTTCCCACAATGCATAATCCAGTCTTAGAAGTACAGGACATGCTTTGCGGGAAAGTTTTTCCTGCAGGAATTTTTTTATGGAGGTTACAAAACTTTTCCGCACCATCCAAACGGACATTAAACGAGGGAAGTGGTATAACTTCTCTTTTTCCTTTCCTTTGCCTTACTTTCCCGACATTCAAACACTGTCCAAATTATACCATCATATATTGTCCACGCCCGTGGGAATAATGCATGATATGTGGAATGTTGACCACTCAAATTCCATCCCCATGATGATAAACCATGATCTGCACATTTCCTGTACAAGAAAAAGTTTCCATTGAATCATGGCACAAGGGATTTCAAAGAAAAATAAGATATCCACACACACACATAGAGAGGAGAGAGAGAGAGAGAGAGTCCCTTACCCTAATCCTTCGTGCCGGCCCGGGGATAAAACTGACGCAAATTTTTTATTTCCACCATCCCTGGATATAAAAATCTGTATGGCATAATGAACCAGAATATTCAACATGATACAGATTGTTCCAAATAATAAAACCAGGTAAAAACAGATTTTCCCGTACCAAACTAAAAGCAAAACTAGATGATTAATAAGATAAACTGGTAGAGGTCAAATATTATGCCACTACATAATTGCACCCCATGTGACGAGTGTGGACATAAGATCAGCATCCTGACAATTAGTTACCCAAATAGCTTGAAATCTGAGCATAGCATCTCTACACATCTTACTTCACACTGTACATAGTCATCAAACAGAAGACCAGCCTCACTCGTGAATATCTCAACACCAGTTTTTCCATTTACTCAGTTCAGTGCGACGTCATGAGCTATGTTCGATACACACCTACTGTCTAGTGTTTTTCATAATCATATGGTCGATCTCTTACTTATTCTCGATCTATGCCGATTTAGAATGTTTAGTTTTCCAGCTAAAGAATATAAGTAGTAGGACATAAAAAAGAAAGTGCTAAGAGAAAAAACGCATGATCCAGCTTTCCTTGAAAATAAAGACTCTCTCGTAATATTCTGCACCAATAACCATAATTATAATGGTCATTTATCCCAATATAACCTTTCTCCTAAGAGGAAAACTCTCGCCTCTAGATTATAATACAAGTGATATACATGCTTAATATCCTAGTCACCATCCGTATTGGAAAAACAGAGTAACAGCATGTACGAAGTCTTCTAAGTTACATACTTCCAAAAGACACGCATGGCAACATGATTTAAACTTTGGTTGTCACCTACATGGGATAAATGTTCGGGTATTAAGTGCAGGCTTGGAGGAGAAATATGATTTTATAGTAAATAATTCTGAAACATTATCCAACATAGGAAAATAAGAGGATAACAATAGAAATGATGAAATCAAGTATTATGGTCAAACACACACTCAAAAAGACAGCCTAAAGAATTGAAAACACAGCAGACGACATATATACTCCTTCTGTCCACAATAAGTGTTTCTAACTCTTTTTGCAAAATTTTAAGTTCAGTTGTGTCAAAATTTTATGAAGCTTGCTCACAAAGGGTAAGACTGAGCATTAGGCCTCTCTGTGACCTTTCAATGGTAAGAGCCTGTGAACTGGGCTGTCCATTAGTTCCGATAAGCATTTAAGCTTTCCAATTCACCCTCATTTACTACTTTGGGTTCTGTGCAAAGCTTTATCCCCACTGTCCATTCAAGTTAAGCAGAAGAGGGGCCCATTATTTGAAATTTTGAAGGGGTGGAAGCCATTTTAGGAAAAACTAAGGATCGATGCAAGTTTCAACTTCTATAACATGCTATGGAACAGAGGTGGTATGCATTTTACATAAGCTAAATAAGAGCAAATAACAAATGATAAGTTGAAGGCAGAGCTTTACAGAGAACTGATTGGCCATCATAGGAGAAGCCTCACATGTACCGGGAATAATTTGGAACTGCCTGAACTCTCCTCTAAAACCTCTAGATATGCTGCCACTTCTGCAGTATTAAAATAGTGAAACCAGTCAGATGCATATGCATATCGCACTATAGAAAGAAGTCAAGAACACATGAACTTACCCCATCCCTCCAAGTGGAACCCCATGGGATGCTGATGGCTTGCATTCGCGAGTGAAAGGATCAATAGGTGCTTTCTGCACAGATAAGGCCAATAAGACACTGGTTACAAAAGATTATATCCAGTTCCAGAAAGTTTTAAGTTCCACTTAGTTTAACGTGAGAAGAGCTATCATCATATTTCCAATATAATAAACTCAAAGACTCTTCATTGTTAGAAGGGGAAACCATTATGAACAGAAAAGTTAAAAGAGTTACCCTCCCCTGAGAGGCCTCTTCCCTCACATATGACCACAGACGTATACCAAGTCGAACCTGTAATCAATTTAACAATGAAGATCAGCAAGGAGAGTAAACATTGTTAAGATATACAGATTATCAACTGAGTTCATGTATAAATTCCTAGCAAAAGCAAGGTACCATTTTTATTGCTTCCATAAAGGTAATACTAAATTCCTTCAGGATGCCAGCATCGCTGTTTAATTTTCTTCTCCAAGCTTGTTCAGGAGGGGCAGCACTATCAAAATCAAGCTACAACAAAATAACCAAAAAATCAAGGAAAATGAGTACCAGCTGAGAGTTCCTGAGTATAGCTCACATTGTTAACTTTTCCATCCAAGGTTTAGAGGATGTTAACATTCTTCAAATTTATGCGTCATATAAATTCTATTCACCCTTGCGATATGCTAGAGGATTTCAATTTCATAACTTAATACTGATGTAACCAGAAAGTACCTAAATCTTAGCACATTCAATGATACAGAAAGTAAAGAAAGAAAATGATATCAGCCAAAGCAAAAGATAGAATGTATCATTCATGAAAAAAGGCAGGTCTCCTCCACAGATAGCTTCTCCCTCCCCAAGAATGAACGCTCCAGAAGAAATAAAGTAAATAAGACTGTCCTCCATAGAAGCAGACGTAACTCAGAACTGACAGAAAAACATTTACTTCCCAAACTCACTTTTGCAACAAATTGGAGCTATGAAACTCTCAACATGGAACCAGACTGATCATAATATTAGACTGCTACTTTTAGTTATTAGCTTGAAACCTAAGAAGGATAACCTGTGCGTGTAATACGCAACTTTTGTGGCATATCAAGAGAAAGTATTAGCATCAGAAGGTAAAACCATCGGAAACTATTTCTACATCTTGGGAGTGAGTTAGTAATATTAGGTAACCTTCACCCCGAACAGTTGATTAGCACGACAAAATCACCATTGCAGCAGACTCGAGAGGCTTTAATTTGTAACTGGACGGTATTACTAGATTATTTCAGAAATAGCATGTCTAGGAGAAAAAAAAAATTTGAGAAGCAGGCAACCATGAATAGTATGCCTTCAACCCCCCAAAAATACACAGCCACCAGCCCAAGATAGAACCTCAACCTGTATGCTAGAGCAACCCAGAAACTATAGCTACTGGCATCAAGAGGAAGATACAAAATGAATCATATGGCCTATTGAAAGTGCGATGAATGTTAAGATAGTGACTAAATGCTCAAAAGAACTTATGGCATAGGAGCAACCGAGTTTACATGATGGCATTTGACCCAGATTGAGGTAACCAAACATCTTAGCAAAATGCCCTGAGAAATCTAAACAAGGTTGCTAATTAATTCAACAACACTGACAAACAAGATCCAATTTTTTTTTTCCCACAATTCAGTAATCTTAACACTTAATAATTAATCTCTTTCCACAATCAAGTGACAGTAAGCAAACAAGATAGGTTTCTCTTTCAAATTTCCAGAATTCAGGAGAAACAAAAAACAATATCGAATACAAATGAGCGAAATAAGATTAACAAATGAGCGAAAAAGAAACTCACCAATTGCAAGGTAGCCCGGGTAATATACTCTTCGGGAGGCCATGAATTCCTTCTACAATTGAATATATTTCCAGTAACCATGTCGACTAATTAAATTCTAATTCACGCCCACCCTCTCAACCAAAAAAATTCTTCCAATTCGAAAATTAGCCGAAATTCTCTCCCCCAACCTATACAATAATAGATAGAAGCAAAAAGTGATCTGCCTTGAGCTCCAAACAAGATGAAAGAGTAGAACCAAAGATTACTCCTTTCCAACGATCTTAAACTTTAATCCTCGAAAATTCCAAAGCTTTGAAGCAAAACCTAGTCAAACGTAACAAAAGTCTCAACGAAACATCAAAATCTAGTCTAATTTAAGTAAAACCTCTCTCTAAGAACCAGGGTTCGTGGGAGGATTCAGGTTTAGATCAAAAGTGTAGGGTAAATCATGGGTAAAATTGGATTAAAAATCAATCGGAATTTAGGGGAAAATTGGATTAAAGTCACTGCTGTAAAAGAAGGGCAAGATCGAGATTACTACTTTAGTGGTGCTAGTAACAGCAGTTAGTTTTGCTGGGAAAAATGGCCAGTTAGTTTTGCTGGGAAAAATGGCGTAGGAGAAGAGGTGGCGGCAGCAAGCCAGCCGGATATTACACAGAATTCAACACCTGTAATTGTAATTGTAATGAACTCCAACTTGCCTTCTTCAATTGCCAGGTGTAACAATGCATTGTCGCCTATTTTCAGTCCTAATAATTCTTGTCCCCAATTAAATTAAATAAATACAAAATATTGTGTAAACCAATTTTTAAAAATGAGGTAGAGAGAAAGCGGAATTCTTGTTTAAAAAATTATAAATTAAATTTAAATAAAAATTTGACGTATATTTTTTATAAAAAATATATAATTTGTAAAAAATTTGATAAACATTAAATTTTAAAAAATATTTAATTTATTTAAAGAACACTTAATTTAACTCAAAAAAATCAAACAAAATAATATTTTAAGAACAAAATGAGTATTAAAATTAAACACAACCTTGATTTTCTTTCTCTATTTATACTATTTTGGAGGAAGAAAAAGTGGGATTCGAGTAGTTTTATTTGTATGTCTCATTTAGTCATTTGTTTTGATAATTTTGTAATAATTAAATAAAAAATAAAAAAATTTAAAAAAATATGATTTTTTAGAAGAAAAAAGAAAAAAAAAGAAAATAAACAGGGTTATATTCTTCTTCCGGAGTTGTAGTGGGTAATTTGTAGTTGGGGCCCTGGTCTAGATTGCGCGTAGAGTGGCTTTTGGGGCGTGCGTGGGGCCGGGGTTCGCTTTTTACTGGCTTTGATCATGGATGGGTTGGATTTGGTAAGCTCGGGTTCGGCCATGGCAGGGTCCCACTCCCACATGAGTGTGGACTAAATAAGCCAAACGGCACCGGCCAACAATTTCTGACCGGGCACCGATTAGTGGCCCAACCGGCACCTTCCTTTCCTTCAAGAGATTATGCACGTGCTATTTGACAATTCAAGTGGGGTCGGTGCCATGAAGAATAGGTCCAGTTTATTACTACTACCAACAACCATCTTTCATCACCTCTGACATAATAATCCTCTTTTTTTTCTCTTACTAAATTATTGTCCTATTTTAAATTAAATAAATTATTTTTTAAATGTAAATTTGATAATTTTTTTAAATTTTTTTCAAATCATAAATTACGTAATTTGTAATGCAATAAAAACAGTATTAAAATATACGTATTTAATAATTTTAAAAAAAAATAAAAAAATATTAATCAAATTTATATTTAAAAAATAATTTGTTTGACTCAAAAAAATTAAACAGGACAATAATTTAATAACCGAGGGAGTCTATTATTCTTTCTTTTTACGAACCAAAGTTACGCTCACTTTGGGACTTATTTTTTTAAACACTTGTTTTAAAAATAAAAAAGAGTATTTTATAACACTTCAAAATGCTTAGCTAGTTTTTGGTTGTTGGTCTATTTATTTCACTGTCGATCATAATAATATTACCTTCTTTCTCTTCATTTCTCTTCACTTCTTAATTTAATAATTATAAAATTATAAGAAAAATTTTAAATCAAAAAATTACTACAAAACAAACTACCTATATATTCACATGATTAACTAAGCAAGATTTTGGGTAGATTGAAAAACGCCAAAAAGGGGTATCATAAAGATTCAAGACCTTGAATCATACAACAACCAATTGCAATAATAGAATCTTAGAGTCCGTTTGGTCAAGCGTTTTAGCTAAAATGCTGAAATATCCCAAACGGATTTATAAGAAAAGACCTAAATTTTTTAAAACGCTGCATTTTATAAACGCCGCACCAAACGAATTCTTAATTTGTTGTACGGAACCACAAAACATTAATTTGTTCTAACAAATCTAGAATATTAAAGTACCTTCACAACCTTTATATACAGTGAAGGAGCAATTGATCGGTCTGATGGAGCATTTTATAAATGGTTTCATCTCCATTTTCATAGTAATGAATATCTTTCTTTAGATATCAAAGAAGATTAAGTTCTTACCCGCTCACGAAATTAGATTTCTCCGTCTAACTTTGTTAAAGTTTAAAAAGTAACTTTTAACACCATAATTTCTTAATCTCTATATTGTTCGATATAAAAGCTTTTTGTACGTTCAAAAAGTTTTTTTAACCTAAATTGCCAATGCGCTCATACATATATATATTTTTTCTTTTTCATACGAAGTTAATAAGAGATGACAATCAACCTACTATAACAAGAAGTGTTCATCCAAACGATTATCAAATTTTCTTTTTAGAATTTTACCCGAGAGAACATCAAAGTTGTAACTAGAACCCAACCCCTCCTCAGTCCTCCCTCTCACACACTTGTTCCTAAGCTAAGTTGAGTATTCTTAAGAATTTCCGCCTATCTCACCAACATTGATTATGTTTAGATACATTGTTTGTTTTGTAATATTGTAATGATTAAAATAATAAAAGATAAGAGAGATAGAGAGATGTATAGCAATATTGTAATGATTAAAATAATAAAAGATAAGAGAGATAGAGAGATGTATAGCGGGCTCAATGAAAGAGAAAGTAATTTAGTACAGAGTAATGCTACGTGCACTTAAAGTGTGCATCAAATATGTACCAAAATCTCAGTTGGCATATTGGTTAAATGATTTATGGGTCCTACAACTTAATAATTTTTTGACCAACCAAAAGATGCCAACAAGAACTTTTGGTGCACATTTGGTACACACTTTGAGTGCACATAGCATTACCCTTTAGTATATAAAGTGTACTATGGAGTTTGTAATTTGGTGTTACAATTGTGTTTCTAGGTGTTTGTGTGTCTTGAAATATCGGGTGTATAGGTATGCAAAATAACTACGAATCTCAAATCAAACTGCATATGCAAAAAGACAATTGCTAAGCTTAAAATACAACATTTTCTTCTTTGGTAACCCTCCTGCTGGCTTCTTTTTTTATTTTTCTTCTTATAGTACATACGAAGCCCAAAAGGGCCTACAAACACCTACACCATCTCGGCCACGCAACACTAACACTATCCTTTCTCAAACTCTGATGTATATCAGATGGAGGGGCTTCAAAAATCGTCGCTCACAGGAACTTTAGAAAACTTATTCTTCCGTTTGGTCGTTTATAAACGGTGTTTTAAATACGCAGATTTTAAAAACGCAGTGTTTAAAAACGGAGGTATTTCCTTATAAATACGTTTGGGATATCACTTCAATACGCAGTTTTTTTTTTTTAAGCGTTTTAAAACCGTTTTGGAAAAAGCTGAATTCCATTTAAAACGTAGCGTTTTCGCGCGATTGAAACACATTTTTGCAAATAAGTGCGTTTTATCCCCGTGTTTTGGCCAAAACGCCGACCAAACGCTCTTCATGTGGTCCGTGCATTGATTAGCTTCCCGAAACACATGACTAACCTTGCAGTTCCACGCTCGATTCAACCACGCCAGACACTTGTGAGGAAGACCCCGTTGAAAACAACCCAGCACATTGCCATTACAAAGCATTTCCACCACCACCATCTCAGAGTCTGTCTCTACAATCACATTGTGCCACCCCAAATTCCATGCAATCTCAACCACAACTCTGCAGTTAGAGAAATTATGAACAAAACCGATAATCCACGCCCCCTTCCAATCACGAACAAGGCCACCCACATCAACAACTCTAGCTATGGATTATGCTATTTGCTTCTTGGTCGCATGGCTAGTGGGTTAGCCACACTTGTAATCAATTTTAATTTGAAAGCAAAACTTCCTCCATTTCACTAAAGAATTCACGTTTGAAAAGTCTTATAATTAAATAATATATAAATAGCGTTGAATTTGGTCATAATACAAAAGTGTACGAGCATAGTCAAAATGTTTATAACATATGTGAATGATAAAATAGAAACAACATGAATTTTAAACACAACAGAAATTTAAGTAACATATCCTGTTGAAACATCCCCAAGATGCTTTCAGACTTTGCAGCAACTTCATAGATGATAAGCAAGTTCACTTCATATATAAATTTGTCTTGAACAGAAACATCTTCCTCAATACTAGTGAATTGCAAGTACATATCATCCACCTCATGCCTCTAATTTTTTGGTGGCATCATATCAGTGATAATCCCAACATTCATTAACAGTTCATCATGATGTTAAAGAGTCATAAATTAATGCCAATCAAGTCCTCCCAATGTCGTCGTGCCTACCCCTTCCCACACTTCGCTGTAACCTACTTCATCATTATCAACACCTTCCATATCACTGTCCCACCAGCCACTTCCGTTTGCATCTGTTTCAACAGATCAAGAACAGATCAAGAATTATAATCACTTATTCTTTGACTGGATTTTAGATAAAGAAATCTTATGCATCAAGAAATTAGATAGACCAACAAAATGGTATATATGTATGATTTTGAAGGATGCATAATTTTAGGTTCCTTGCTTCTCGGGATATGCAATGCTTACAGTGATTGAAGATTGGCCTTGGTTTCTCAGTGCTATTAAGACGTTGCTGCTTCCCTCGTCGCTTGAGTCTTGGATCACCTCCAAGAACCACCAAACCCTTTTGAGCAGATTGTTTATGTTTCCGTCCTTGTGATTAACAATACAATCCAGATGTCATTGAAACTAAAAGAAATCAAATAGTGCCTGCAAAAACTTTTCACAAAAATATTGTACCATCTGCAACAATGTTCAATTTTAAAAGAGATATCAATCACCTTGATACATTTTCCAAGCTTTGAATGATATCGACATTTTCCAAGTCCTTGATCTACCCAGATTATAATTCTTTTACTAATCTCTGCAAGGTTTTTACCATTTGTGCTGTCGGATAGAAGAGTACTGTGCTATAAAAAGGAATATACCCCACAAAGATTATGTGTGATCAAGAAGAGAAAGTACATGTCGCTTATACTTACTCCACCTTCAGTGCTTTCCTTGGTGAGACCTTAACTTTTGCCACATTCTCATAATCTTTCTCAAACATAGAGATAAGTGACACGTTATTGTTTTGAGAAAGATATTGGTCAGTGCAACTTCATACTTGTCCAAAAAAGGTACACACTTTTGGGGTTTTCTAGTGGACTATTACAACAATCTACTTTCCTGTAGGAGTTTTGTGGGTATGTGTTTGAGTTTTATAGCTATGTAAGCTGACACAAGCACAAGTTACTGACGCATCAGAATAGAATTTGATTAATCCAGGAGGTATTAATCTGGGCTACTTGTTTTACATCATTATCTGTTTGCCCCGACTAAGCATTAAAAATTTACTATACGACCAAGATTAAGTGAAATTGGTTAGAGGTTACTAAGGAAGGAGAACAGAAGTTCAAGAACAAACTTTAGTAAGTGATAAAGATGCAATGACAAACCTTGAAATTGGAAGGGGTTTGCTCTTTTTCTTGAATCTCGAACCTGTTGTATTCTAACTCCACCACCTGCAGAGGATCCAATACAACCATCATTCACCTCAAGTCTGCTGCCATTTTCTACCACACCTTCTGCATTCGAATGGATACAATCTTGCTTCTCTTTACTAGTCTTCTTGAACTGTTCAAGCACCACATCAAGGACACAAGTTAGCTCCGGTTCCCCACTTCTCTTCCCACCATTACCCCCTTCAGTGGACCCAATTGCATCTGCACTGCTCACAGGAAACGAAAATGGTCTCTCTTTTCCCTGCCAAGAATAACAAAAATCTCTTCGGGACCGAGCACGTAAACTGATTCATAAATAGATCTAAAGGAATTTAGTTCTAATATTAGGGGTAATGTTGTCAATGACAGTTAAAAGACCTGCCAAGGATCCATTTTCTTCATTCAAATGTTTTATTTAAAAGATCTACCGCATACTATCTCTTTCTAGATTTTCTTCGTCCTATTCTGTCTAATATAGAGTATGAACAAGGAAGTTTTCAAAGACATCTGCAAGATACCGGGGCCAGAGATAAGACTAAGCAAAGAAATGGCCATTTAAGGTGAAGCTTTGTTGTTATCCGTTCCCATTTGAACATAAACTGTTGTGCACAGCGGAAGACTAGCAAACAAATTAACAGAGTATAATAGGATCAATCACAAAGAAGAGAGAGAACTGGCCTGTTGCCTGGTTAATCGAGCCATCCCATTCTCAACATAAACCTCAAACTTCTTTCATGTAAACCTACCTCTTAGCTTAATGTTGATTTTTATCTAGTTTCTTTAGTTCACAGATGACAAAGAATGTAAATCCCTTGGATTGGAGATCATATTATGATGTTGACCGATAAATAGTGGTCTGATTATCTTTTAAATAATAATGTGAAATGCCAGTTTTTTGTGTTTGATTGATTCTCTCACTAGCAAGCAGTCAGAACAAATTGCTGCTGTTTTTGTTGAGCAACACAATGAACGGATAAAAAGAACAAGGAGTTCATAGAAAACTGAAGATGAACATTTGGTGTATGGAGATAAACATATGTTGCGATTAAGGTGCTTTGGGCTTGTTAACAATCAAAAAAATCCCTAATGGAAATTTGGAGCTCAATGTGGTTGCTTATACTGCAAACCACAAAACACAGAACATATTTTGTCCAAATTGATATCCTTGGAGGGCATTTGAAATCTTAAATAGATGCTCCAAAAATTATACTAGTAGTCCCTCCCCCCAAAAAAAAAAAAGGAGTTCTATGTTGAAAGTCAAACTTTCTAATAGTTCTCCGTTTGTTTTTTTTTTCTCACTTCCATTTATCTTCTTTCAATTTCTCTAAATCTACATAAAGAGCAACAGTATAATTGTGGAAATGATAAATTTGTAGACTAAATTTTGTTGTGCAGCATTTTTACTTCGGGATAAACCGAAATGGGAAGCAGTACTCTTATTATTGGAGGCTTAATCCCTTGATATGCCACTGAAAAACACGCTGGAAAATTTTATAGCCTTCCATTGTCCCCCATTGCACCGAAAATCATTCAGTCGGACTGTCACATCACATCAGTTTTGATGATGTTGTGTGACGTTCCACTTACATTTCAACGCATGACAGCATTACCAATCAAAATAAAACAGAACCCCAGGATCCCACCGAGTGTAATTATATGGTTGGCGCGTCACACCAAGTCATCCTTGTGACATGGAGTGACCATCCGACCGAACAAATTCTCCAAATGCACCTATTTTCGCCACTTGCTACACAGTAGTTTAAATCTCAAATCTTATAAAGACTAAAGCAACACAAAACATGACATGGTGTTGTGCATTTCTTTATTCCCAATATTTTCTATGAAACCGGAAGGAGGGTATCGTAAGATACGTTACCAGGATTGATTTGGGTGAAACGGAGCTTTTCTGCAGCTTACGATTGAGGAAGTCAGATAGCGAAATTCGCGAACCTTTGCTGGGGGTATTGATCTGAACTTCTTCTTTGCAATCACTGGACCTGAAATGAAAAACACAGATACAATTTAAGAGAAAAATTGTTCGGATAATTGCTGCAGGATTGAAGATTAGATAGTTTTGTTACTTATTCGAAGGGCGACAGATGAATGCCGAAGGAATAGAACGCTGTCCCAATATCCTAACGGAAGAATTTTTCGAATTCATGTTTGTTTGATCGGAATGTCAAAGTTGCAGATTAAAATTTCTCTGAGTTTTGGCGCTAAGAGTTTTGAAAATTTTACTTGGGAAATGCATTTTGGCGCTTCAAGCTTTTAACCCGCCCACTATTATTAGGCAAGTTGGGTTTGGCCCAACTAGAAAATCCTTTCTTCTGATTCTTATTCTTAAAATTAAAAAAAAAAAATTCTTTTATCGGTGTATCTTTCCTATTTTTCATTATTGAGAATCGCTATTCACACCCCCCTTTTACTAAATACACCCCATTTGATTATTACAAAAATATCATTATAAAACTTGACTTATTTGCACTTAGTCCTACTAAGTTCACCCCGGTCTACTTTTATTTAATTCCAACATCTCTAAGTATACCCCCTTCAAAATAATATTCATACACCCCATACATTCTTCCACAATACACACATTCAAACATATTATTCTCACCCATTCCAAGTTCCAAACCCCTCACTAAACCCTAAACCTCTAAACAAGCATGGATCATAAATAATTGAAGGGAACAAAAATTATAAGTATTCTTATATCAAAATGACTTAATTTTTCGTATTTTAAGAAGCACAGACAAATGACATGCGTTGGTATGTTCGATGAGTAGTGACCGAACACACTAAGGAGTATGGCCGAACAACTCTATGTATATTCTATCACTAGTGAACACCCTAGGAGATGTTCAGTCAGTACTGACTGAACGCCTTTGGAGATGTTCGGTCAATACTGACTGAACGCTTTTGGAGATGTTAGGTCAGTACTGACTAGAGGTGTAAATTTAAACCGTCGAACCGCAAAACCGAACCAAACCAAACCAAACTGAGCGGTTTGGTTTGGTTTTAGACTAGAGTGGTTCGGTCACGGTTTGCAAACTTTATAAATCAGTCGGTTCGGTTAGATTTGTGGTTTTAGAGGTGAAACCGAACCAAACCAAACCGTTATATATATATAATTCTTGTATATATATATAATATTATTCTTATTATTAATAGTCATTTTATTTAATTTGTCTTGAAAATTTTGAACTATTTACTGTAATTTTAAAAACCTAAGAGTAAAGATGGTAATCTCACGCCTTTGTCTCTCACCTCTCTCTTTTTCTCTCACCTCAACACAATTTCACACCTCACTATTAGTCTGTCATTGTCCCTCTCACCTTGCTCTCTCCCTTTCACCTCTCTGAGATTATTTCTCACACTTCATAGAACCAAAATATACTCTTAACCATCGTAAGATCTCTCTCGACCTTAACAAAATTAGTCTTAAATTTCTTCTTCTTCTTTTTAAATATTTGAAAATTGACATTGTCTTCTTCTTTTTCAATATCTCTTCAGTAGTTTTGGAAAAATAATTAATCAAAAATAAATTTCTTTGAACCATAAAACCGAACCAAACCAAACCGAATGGTTCGGTTCGGTTCGGTTTGAAAAAATTAAACTGATAGGAGGTGGTTCGGTTCTTGATTTTGGTATAAACCGAACCAAACCGAACTATTTACACCGTAATGACCGAACACCTTTGAAGATGTTCGGTTAATCGAACACCTTTGGAGATGTTCGGTTAATACTGAACATCTTTGGTGATGTTCAGTTGGTACTGACCGAACATCACCAAAGGTGTTCAACCAACCATGTCCGAACACTATAGGCCCAGATCACTTCGAAATTCAACCTAAAATGCAAAAAAATTTTGACACAAACCACCAATTTTGAACTCAAATTGTAAAGAAAATCATAGCTAACTTAATCCTAAAAATTATTTAACATACAACTTTAAAAACTTGCTAATAATTTTGGGTTTCAATTTATTGTTGTGTGTGTGAGAAATTGAGGGGGTTGCGGAGTGGGGAGAAGAGGGGCGTGTGTGTGTGTCGGTGGGGGGAGGGGGAGGAGGAAAGGGTGGGGGGGAAGAGGAGAAATGGGTAGAGGAGGCGGGTGGAGGGAGGGTGGGGGGTGGGAAGGAGTCGTGTGTGTGTGTGTGTGTTGCAGGAGAGGGGAGGAGAGGGAGGGGGTAAAATAAAAAATTGAGGAGGTGTACTTAGTATTTAGAAGGATTTACAATTTAGGTGGGGGTGTACTTAGTAATTTGGGGGGTGTGAATAGCAAATCTCATTTTTCTTATCATTTTTCCTCTTTCATTTATCATCTTATTTACGCTATCATGTTTTTTTCTCACTCCTCTTCCTAATTTTTCTCTATATAGTGTCTAACATCAATTTTTTTCTCATTTGATTTCTATTTCCATTTTCTCTCTCGTATCACCCTAGAAATTCTTCTAAAGTACGGCTTCAAATCTTTTATCTCACTTCCTATCACACTCTCTGTCTCATTAAATCTCAACCTTTTATATTTCTTTATAAAAATTGTAAAAAGAAGACAAACTAATATGATAAGTATACGTGTAAGGTTAGGATTAAATGAAACATAAAGTGTAATAGGGAGTGAAATAAAAGATTTAAACCCCTAAAGTACTATCAGGTTTCCTCACTCTTCGTATCTTTTATATATCTCCTGAGTCATGTGTAATTTCATAGGGAGCATTTGCTTTATGATAATCACCTATGGCGAAATTCTCATTTTTCTTTAATAGATACTAGTCATTATGACATATGTAATGCGTGTGCACACATATTAATGAATACTTTCTCTGTCCCTAAATTATTGTTTTTTTTTATTCGTTTAAAAATAATTGTTTTGTTTGAAATTATTTTTTAAAACATCACTTTTATCATTTTACCCTTACTTTAATTATAGACCATATACACATGAGCATTTTAAAAAATTACACATTATACTAATATTAATAATCAAGTTAATTATTATTTTTTTATCCATATGTCAGATCAAACAAGATAATAATTAAGAGACGGGGGAGTATTATTTATTTTCTCTCCCTATTCTTCACTATACGTTTTCCGTTCTCTACCTTAACCTTTATTTCTCTCCTTATTTTGAATGACTCTCATTTACTATTATGTGATTATGTCTCCTGTTGCCTTTGTAATGAGCAAGTACTAAAACCGTTAGGGACGAATTATCATTCTTTCTTTAATAGATAGTATAGATTAAAGATATTCGGTGGAGTAAAAGTGTTTGTTATAGGTGCAAATACAAAACCAAAAGTACAAAATGCTGAATAATGGTGCAAATTTTTTCCTTGGGTCTAGCCAACCAAAATTATCCCGAAATGTGATAGTTAGGAGTTAGGATTAGTGTTCTAAAAATTAGCTTAGGCGTCGTCTAAGCGTTAGGCACCACCCAGGCGCCTAGAAATCAAACAAATTGGCCACCCAGGTGCTAGGCGCCCTATACGGACGCCTAGGTGCCCAACCTACAGTTTTTTTTTTTTTATGCTTAAGAAGTTTTGGCCCAAAATAACATCGTTTTAGGCACTTTTTATATATAAAAAATCAATATAAATTATTTGGTCATATTTATATTGCTACAACATGTGTTATGGACTTATGGTGTATTGAGTTATTAATTATTATTGTGTTGTTTTGAACTTTGTAATGATATTTAGATTGTTTGTTTATTTGGTTATATTTACTATTAGTATATTTGAAGGTTTAATACTTATTAATTTAATTATATTAAGAAAAAATAATTGAAAATCATGATAATTATACCTTAATTCTAATCCCCGCCTATGATTTATGTGATGGTGCTTATTGCTTATGACTTACCATAAGTAATTTTGAAGTGTTTTTGACTTATGGAGAGATAAGTCATAAGTTATGTACAAGCCACTTAAAACACATATGAGACTATAAGTTATAAGCACTCGGAATAGTGCTTATTTCTATTTTTTCAAAACAAGTAAGTCATCTTCTTTAGTAAAACTTTCTATATCCCAAGATTATCCCTAATAATAATAATAATAATAATAATAATAATAATAATAATAATAATTAAAGATAATAATAATTAAAGAAAATAATAATTAAAGATAGTAATAATTAAAGAAACTAATAATTAAAGATATTAATAATAATAATAATAATTAAAGATAATATAATAATTATTATTATTATAATAATTATTATTATAATTAAATTAAAAATAAAAATTAATAATACATATTAATGATAAATAAATAATAATAATGATGCAAAGAATATTTAATGATGAGGGTATTTTAGTCTTATATTTTAATTCAACACTTTTCAGCTTATCAATCAAATAGTCACATTAACTTAGAATACTGGTTATGATAACCACGCCAAAGGTGCAAATACATTTTTCTCTAATTACAATCAAATGATGCAACGTAATAGGTGCTTTTAGATACGTGATCTTTTGTATTTCTTTCTATCTTTGGATAGAATAACTGTTATAGGGTCTTTTTGGGCACGAGTGTTTAATTATAAAGAGATTTTTGGTAAGTAATAAAGTATCCGAAAGTCACAGATGGACTCAAAAACTACTCATACCTTTTGGCACCGATATCAAATACCTTATCCGTTCTACTCAAAGAATTTATGTTTGAAAAATTTAATAATTAAGAGATATATAAGTAGTACTCCCTGATAAGAATAAATAATATTGTATTTATTTATTTCCATCCTTTTGTATATAGTTTAATTCTAGAATATTCCTAATCTACAAGTCAAAGATTTAGTTTGTTATTTTAGATTATTCTTAGGCTAGAATTAAGGGATTTAGAGTATTCTTAGGCTAGAGTTAAGGCATTGCCTTCTTGTAATTTATACTATAAATATAGGTTGTAATCATCTTATAAAATCAATGGAAGAAGTTATTTATTCAAAATCTTATATGGTATCAAAGCCCCACGATTCATCACCCTCTCCAAGTCTTCCGCCGCCACCCAAACACCTTCCATCAACGCCCACGGCACCACCCATTCTGCCGTACAACCACCCTCAACAAACACTCCCCACCCACGGCAAAACTCTAGGCAAAACCCTTCCACGCCTTATCATCACTCCTCAGCTCTAATGAACCTCCCATCCCTTTCTAATCAACCCACCTTCAATGGCAAATGCCAATATTGCAATCGCAAAGGGCATGTTACCTCTCAATGCCATAGATTCAAGAGGGATTACCCAACCGTTGTTTTTCCCTCCACCCCACCATCTATACATTCCAACCCAAAGCTCCCTCTACTTCCTGCGACCACACAACAAAAACCCAAGCAAAACCTAGAAACATCCCACCCTTGACGAAATTCAGTAGTCAATGTGACCCAAGATGTGACCACATCAAGACTCACATCTAATATCCATCCTCATATCTACACCGCATCAGCGCTTTCCACCACACTCCCCACATCCTGGCTTATTGACAGTGGGGCTACACATCACATGACAAGTGATTTATCCACCCTCTCATATCATAGCCCTTACAATGGGGTCGACACAGTTACTATAGGAGATGGCTCTTCTCTCCCAATATCAAACATAGGTAATTTTTCTCTTCCCCCCTCACACCTCCCTTCTCTTCAATAATGTTCTACATGTCCCACTCATCTCAAGAAACGTCTTTTCCGTCTCACAATTTTGTAAGGACAATTACGCCTATGTCATGTTCACACCCTCTTCTTTCATTATCAAAACACTTTCCAATCATCACACCCTAATTCATGGAACCCTTGACCAGGGTGTCTACATATGGTACCCATCTTCAATCCAAACACACACTAGCACAACCATCCCACTTCTTTCGTGGCATATCAGACTTGGTCATCCCGCCCTTCCTATAATTTCCTCCCTTCAAATAACAATTTTCTCTTCCTATTCCCTCAAAACCTTACTCCAATTGTAATGCATGTGACATCAATAAAAGCCACAAACTCCCATTTTCTACCTCCTCTCTAAATTCCACCGCTCATCTTGATATTATCTTTTCCGATGTTTGGACCTCCCTAATTTTATCCTGTGACAACTACAAATACTACGCTATATTTGTAGACCATTACACCAAATACACTTGGCTTTACCCTCTCAAACATAAATCAGACACTTTTTCCACCTTTAACCGCTTCAAAACCCTAGTCGAAAAATATTTTCAACGTCCCATAATCCAAGTCTTCTCCGATAATGGAGGAGAATACCTAAAACTCACTCCATCTCTTCTTCAAGATGGCATCACTCATCTCACCTCCCCACCTCATACCCCTGAACACAACGGTTATGCCGAACGTCGCCACCGACACATTGTTGAAACCGGATTGGCTCTCCTCTCTCACGCCAATCTCCCACTAAAATTCTGGACATATGCTTTTCTTACAGCCACTTATCTTATCAACCGTATGCCCTCTTCCACCCTTAATAATGACTCTCCCTATCTTCGTCTTTTTAAAACACCACCAAATTACACCAAGCTTCGCGGCTTTTGTCTTTGCTACCCGTGGCTTAGACCCTACACCACACACAAACTTGATCCAAAATCCAGCCCATGTATCTTTATTGACTATTCCAATGCCCAAAGTGCATACTCTTGTTTAGAACCCTCCACCAACCGTGTTTATGTTTCCGGACACGTGAAGTTTATTGAAAGTGAATTCCCCTATCCATCCCTCTCTAAAAACCCTCCAGAAACTACAAATATTACTCCTTCCCGGTGGTGTTCCATCACCATTCCAATACTTCAACTGCTGATGTTACCCCGGAAGCACTTACATCTGCACCTACACCAACCATCACACCTACCAACCAAATTGACCAACCTACAACTAACACTTCGATTCAAACCCACCACCACCCACACCCATTATAAATACACGCCCTTAACTCGCCCACACTATATCGACCAATCCATTGCCCCTCTTGATGTTAACCCGATATACTCACATCTGCACCTACACCAGATCACATCCTCCGCCTAACGCACCTACTGCCGCCACACCTAATATAATCCCACCCACACCTACTCCGAACAATTACCCCAACCGCCCAACCCCATTCGAACCATAACCACCCGCTCTCAAAACAATATTGTGAAACCAAACCCAAAATATGTCAACCTAGCAACTCTTCCTTCTCCTACTAGCCTTCCAACCACAACCAAACAAGCTCTCTCCTCTCCTTTTTGGCGCACACCATGTTAGATGAATATCAAGCTCTCACCACAAACAACACATGGACCCTAGTACCTCCTCACCAAGCCCAAAACATTGTTGGTTGCAAATGGGTCTACCGTATCAAATACAACCACGATAACTCTATCCAAAAATACAAAGCCCGCCTTGTAGCCAAAGGCTTTCACCAACGTCCGGTGTGGACTATTCAAACCTTTAGTCCCGTTGTAAAACCCGTGACCATCCGCCTTCTTCTTTCTCTTGCCCTAAGCCAAGGTTGGTCTCTTCGTCGGTTAGACATCAACAACGCCTTCCTTCAAGGCACCCTTCATGAAACAGTTTTATGTCTCAACCCCGGCCGTCAATGAAGCCAACCCCACTCATGTGTGTCGATTAACCAAGGCCATCTACGGCCTCAAACAAGCTCCTTGTGCTTGGTACACCGAGTTCAAATCTCACCTTATTTTTCCGGCTTTAAACCTTCCATTCCGACCCTCTCTATTTATCTACAATCAAAACCACCACACCCTTTATCTCCTTGTCTATGTTGATGACATTATCATCACCGGTCCATCACAATCCCTTCTCCAATCTTCATCACTAACCTTTCCAATCGTTTCTCTCTAAAAGATCTTGGACCTCTTTCTTATTTCTTGGGCATTGAAGTCAACCCTAATGCTCAAGGTCTTATTCTCTCTCAAACCAAATACATCCATGATCTACTCACCCACCATAATATGATTGATTCTAAACCCCAACCCACCCCAATGGTTCCTTACCCACCTCTCACCAACACCTCCGGCTCTCTATCTCAAACCCATCGATTATAGGGCCATAGTCGGTTCTCTCCAATATCTCTTAATCACCCGTCCGAACATTGCTTTCCCGGTCAACAAACTTGCACAATTTTTACAAAATCCACGTGACACTCATTGGTCCACCTTAAAACGTCTTCTTAGATACCTTCACGGCATTCTTCATCTAGGGTTGCAACTATACCGTGACACCCCATGTTCCCTTCATGCCTTTTGTGGCAGATTGGGCGAGTGATAAAGACAATTATGTTTCAACTTCGGATATTTAGTCTATCTTGGGCGCAACTCGATTTCTGGGCGTCTAGAAAACAACGAGCACTTTCTGCTCCTCCACCGGCCGAGTTTCGAGCAATTGCGATACCACGGCTGAAATTCTTTGGGTTCGTAACCTTCTCATAGAAATTGCGGTGCTATACCGGTGTACTCACACCAACCACTACACCGTTATATACTCGACAACCTTGGTGCCACCCACTATCCGCAAATCCTGTTTTTCACTCTGAATGAAGCATCTTGCTCTTGCCTTCCACTTTGTTCGTGAACAGTACAACTTGGCACTTTACGCGTGCAACACATCTCCGCAACGATCAACTTACCGATGCTCTTACCAAACCATTACATCGTCCTCGTTTCCTCTCTCTCGTCTCCAAGATTGGACTTATCCAAGGATCGTCCAACTTGCGGGCGTGATAAGAATAAATAATATTGTATTTATTTATTTCCATCCTTTTGTATATAGTTTAATTCTAGAATATTCCTAATCTACAAGTCAAAGATTTAGTTTGTTATTTTAGATTATTCTTAGGCTATAATTAAGGGATTTAGAGTATTCTTATGCTAGAGTTAAGGCATTGCCTTCTTGTAATTTATACTATAAATATAGGTTGTAATCATCTTATAAAATCAATGGAAGAAGTTATTTATTCAAAATCTTATACTCCTCCGTCCTGGATAAATGTTCCTACTTTCTATTTTGGGATGTCCCAACTAATGTTCCTAAAGACTTTTGATCTACCTATTCTCTACCATTCTTCCTAATATACTCTTAAAATTTCATTTAATATAACACATCCCAAAAAAACTTAATTATTTAAAGTAGTTGAACTCAATTAATTTTTATGTGTATTATGGTCAGAACACATTTAACAGCACATCATTAATTATGTTTCTTAATTCCTGTATTTTATCCACTAGGAACATTTATCCGGGACAGAGGGAGTATTGAAGTTGATCATTATTACAAAAATGTAAGTGAAAGGTTTAAAGAAGTTGTAGGCATAAGTTGTTAAAGTCAAGAATTCTTTAAGTATAACTTCTAAAAGTAGAATAGTAAACTCTTTGTATAAAACGAAAGAGTGACTCATAACCCTTTGGCTTTGAAATCTGATGAGGAGGAGGAATACTTTATACTTTAAAGTTTCTCCAAAGATGAGATTTAGTAATTGATCTACTGCTGGTTAGAGTTTCACTCTCCCTGCTGTTGGTCTCAGGATCAAATCTCATTGGGAGATCTTTGGAGATTTAAGATATAAAAAAAAAAAAAAGTTTCTCCAAAGATAGATTTTGATTAAAATCATAATTTTAACACGGTATAGTCAATAATTAAATCACTTTCCATTTTAGTCTCCAACCATTTCTGCCTAGACCGAACCATATCTTGTGATTCATGTCTCTTATTCTGGCCTTACATAACATAGTACTCCCTCCGTTCTTTTAGGTAAATAGTCCCTTTTTTTTTTTTTTTAAATATTAACATGTGACTAAATTAAATTAAAATTTTACATATTTTACTTATATTTTAAAAAATAAATTTTACTAATTAAAATCTACATTAAAAATACTGTAGATTATAATTTTAGAAAAATAAATAAATTAATGTAAATTATCGATTAAATTTTAACTAATTTGTATCAAAAAGTCAAAAGTTAACTCATAGAGTAAGTATTAGAGCCTGTTTGGTGCAGCGTTTATAAAACGCAGCGTAAAAAACACTAGTGTTTTAAAAATATAGGTCTTTTCTTATAAATGCGTTTGGGATATCACTTTCTTAGCAGCATTTTAAAACCTAAGTTTTGAAAATGTTGTTATTTCTGTGGCAGCATTGAAACACATTTTTGTAAATAAACTTCCTTTTATCCCTACGTTTTGGCCAAAACTTACAACCAAACTCTTAGTTTAAACAATTAAGGAATCCAATTAAGAGAGATGTATTCTTGGAGGGAGAGAGTTTGTAGAGAGAAAGAGTTAGAATAAAGAGTTGTCCGTACATGGTTAACATTTAATTAACGCATTAAAGAATGTTCTAACTAAAATCTTACCCAATTAAAGCCGGAATACTTTTCTTGGTTGGACTATGACTAGATTAAACGATAATATAGGAACTGAATTATAGCTGTATCCGTTACTAGATATATACAGTTTGGATATATAAGATACTCCCTCCTTTACTAAATTATTGTCAATTTTTTTTTTTGTCCATCCCAAAATAATTATCTTCTTTAAAAAAAATTTTAGGACATCACTTTTACTATTTTACTTTTCCTTTTTCCCCTACTTTAATTATAAACTACATAGTATTAAAAAAAATAATTATAAACCACATACACATGAGCATTAAAAAAATTATACATTATACTAATATTAATAATCAAGTTAATTATTTTTTTAATCTGCATGTCAAATAAAACAAAATAATAATTAAGGGACATAGGCAGTATTTATTTAATAATTAATTACCAATTAATTCAAACCCATACCTCAAAAGTCAAAACGTTAATTAATTATCAGAATTGTCAGGATTCTATCCATATCCTTAATCCCAGTCAGCATCCTAATCCTATAAATGGCCTCACATGATCAACAACAAAGTCGGCATCCTAATCCTATAAATAGCCTCACATGATCAACTACAAAGTTCACCAACAAGTTTAGTTGTTTTCGAAGGAGAAAATAGAGAGAAAATCAGTTTAAGTGAGATCGACTAGAGAAAGAGAGAGGAATATAATATGGGTAAAGGAGGAAATACACAGGAGACTAATGTCCTAGTCGAAGGCGGCGTGGCGGAGAACATGGCAGCTTGGCTCTTGGGTATTAACAACCTCAAAATCCAACCCTTCAAGCTCCCTGCACTTGGTAATAATTTTTTGATTTTTTTTCTTGTTTGATTCCTTTTTATTTCGTTGTGTTCGATATTTTAATGTTTTTTTATTTATTTTGAATTTGTGTGACTTTAGGGGCCCATGATGTTAGAATCAGGATCAAAGCCGTTGGTATTTGCGGCAGTGATGTTCACTACCTCAAGGTATGAATTTAATTATCTATTTGTGCGTGTTTTGTTTGTGTGTTTATTATTTTTTATTTTTTGATAGGTGATTTTGTGTTTAATTAGTTTGATTAGTAAATCTTATGGCGATGAATATGTTGTTCAATTTGTGTTGCAGCACTTAAGATGTGGGGATTATCTGGTGAAAGAACCTATGGTCATTGGACACGAATGTGCTGGAATTATTGAAGAAATCGGTAGTGATGTGAAGCATCTTGTGCCCGGTGATCGAGTTGCTCTAGAGCCCGGGATTAGTTGTTGGCAATGCAATCCTTGCAAACAAGGTCGATACAATCTTTGCCCCGATATGAAGTTTTTCGCAACTCCACCCATTCATGGTTCTCTTGCTGATCAGGTATATATATTTATTTGGGAAAAACTATTATAATTGGATTCATATAGTATATGATTGTATTGGTAATTTTATTTTGATTGTTTTAAAATAGGTGGTGCATCCGTCACACTTGTGTTTCAAGTTGCCTGACAATGTGAGTTTGGAGGAAGGAGCAATGTGTGAGCCATTGAGTGTTGGAGTTTATGCTTGCCGCCGTGCTAGTATTGGTCCCGAGACAAATGTGTTGATATTGGGAGCAGGCCCTATTGGTCTTGTTACCATGCTCGCAGCTCGTGCCTTTGGTGCTCCGAGAATTGTGCTTGCAGACGTTGATGAGAAACGTCTAATGTTTGCAAAGAAGCTTGGGGCAGACGAGATTGTTCAAGTTTCAATTAATATTGAAGATGTAGCATCTGAGGTTGAATTGATCCAAAAAGCTATGGGAGTTGGAGTTGACGTGACCATTGATTGTGCCGGCTTCAACAAAACAATGTCAACAGCTCTTAGTGCTACCAGTGCCGGTGGTAAAGTTTGTCTTGTGGGGATGGGTCACAATGAGATGACTGTCCCGCTAACACCAGCTGCTGCTAGGGAGGTTGATATAATAGGGGTATTTCGCTACAACAACACATGGCCGCTGTGTCTAGAGTTTTTGAGCAGTGGCAAGATTGATGTGAAACCGTTAATTACTCATCGGTTTGGATTCTCTCAAAAGGAGATTGAAGATGCTTTTGAGACGAGTGCTCGTGGAGGCAATGCAATCAAGGTCATGTTTAATCTTTAGGTAGACTAGGAAGTTACAGCGGCCGCGCGTGTGTTTTGTTTTTAGTTTAAATAAATTTTAGGTTTTTTTTTTTTCCTTTTCACTGAACGTAACATTTCTTGTCACTAAACTTAACATTTTTTAAGTATATATTTTTTATTAGCCATTACACCTAAAATATCAAAATACTCATTTTGCCCTTTACCCATAATAATTAGTTAGAAATGATGACTCTACCCCCTTTCATTCCAACATTTCAACTCTCTCTAAAATTTTAATTATTTTAGGTTTAATGAATGTGTATATATTATAAAATAGAAAAGAAAAAAAAAAGGTGGGAAATGGGGAAGGCCGCCCAAAATGGGGTGCCCTTCTTTAGAGAGAAGGCCGCCCTCTTCTAAAAAAGGGTGCCCATTTTAGGCGCCCTCTTCTGAAGAAGGCTGTCCATTTTTGCTTCTTCTGAAGAAGGGTGCCAAGACATAATCGACGCCAAACCGACACCAACATGGAAGCCCTCCGGGTGGTATTCGCCACTGGCGGCACCGAAGGTCACATATGTTTGATGATTTTCATTGACGACGAGCTCAAATCCCTAAACCCAGACAGTCAAATACTCCTCAGAACCCCAACGGGAATGGAAAGCACCACCCAAATACTCTTCCTTTTGAATACAGAATTCAAACTTGAAGTTTGATAACACGGTACGTGCATTATTAGTCCCTCGTCCGTACTTCTCCTCCCACTCTTCGCTGGAGCTAGGTCAAATTTCAGCTTTAGTTTTGTTTGTTACCTATAGGATATGAAGCGCCGGGCTTCCAAGAAGCTAGGTCGGAGAAATGATAAGAATGATAAGTAAGATCAAATTTCACTTCGCATTCAACGATTCCTTCATCTCAATTTCAATTTTAACTCAAGTTACGACTTCTTGAAAAAACCAAATTATCAATGTTTTGATTTGGGTTTCTTAAATACCCAACTTATCAATTTTTATTTTAATGATGATATTATGTTGAGGTTAAATTATCTATAATTTATAAAAATATTTTGTAACTAATTTATTCTACAATATTAATTATCTCATAATAATCTAATGCATTTGTTTATCATAATTAGTTTTATATAAAAAAGTCAAGCTAAAGAATTTATTGCTTTAGAAAAGACCAACATAATCTTTTATAAAAACATTTAAATAAAATTTTCCTTTTTTTATTATTTTGAAGCATAATATATATACAAAGAAGTTTTATACTCATATTCTTAACTTTTTCAAATCAAAGAATAAAAAAAAGTGACTTATTAATATTTATTCAAAATTTACTTCTCAATCTTTTTAATTGATAAGAATTATTATATAATAAAATAAGAAAATATTATTTTTAAGAAATCATGTGCATATCACACCCTGTTTAGAGGAGAGTATATTAGTCTATTTTATAAATTTTAAAGGGCATTTAAGTCTCCAAAGTTAATGGGCATTTCTTCTACTTTGGTTGACCAAATTGACACTTTTGCTAAATTATAGTTATTAACATTTAAAAAATATTTGTAAAGTGAGTTTATCAGACTTTTTGAAATAGTAAGGTGACCAAATTGAGAATTAAGCCTATAAATTAAAAATATTCGATTCGACGATTGGTGGATTCTTTTCTATTATGATATTCTTTTTGTTTATGAGCGACTTCGATGGAGTTAAAGTTTTTGTTACAAGTGCAAATACAAGACCAAAAGTACAAAATGCTGAATAATGGTGCAATTTTTTTTCCTAGAGTCTAGCCAACCAATTTCCCGAAAACGTGATAGTAGGAGTTAGGATAGCCACACCAAGGGTTCAAATACGTTTTTCTCTAATTACAATCAAATTATGCAACGTAATGGGTGCATTTAGATACGTGATCTCTCTCTCTTTTTTTTCTTCCTAACTTTGGATATAATAACTGTTATAGGATCTTTTTGGGCAGATTGTTTAATTATAAAGAGATTCTTGGTATGAAATAAAGCATCCAAAAGTTGCAGATGGACTCAAAAACTACTCATAATACCTTTTGGCACAGATATCAAATACTCCGTATTCATCAGCACGATAATTAGGGCCTGTTTGTTAAAACTAAAAATTAAGCTCGGCGATGTACGAAAAAGTAGAGCTTAAAATATTAAGACATCATCTTTTGACTTAAAATTTTGGCTATTTTTAAGAGATACTTAATTTATTAAGTGATATAATATTGCATTATCAAACAATCTTATTTTTAATATCACTTAAAATTTTTCTAATTAAGCTTTTAATTGAGTTACCAAACATGCCCTTAGGCGACTCCTAAGTCCTAACCTAGAGGTGGCAAATCGGCGGGTGTGGGCAGCGTCCATGTGAGCGATGGGCTTAAGTGGGCGAGCGAGTAAGTGCCCAATTGATAACATGGGTATAAATGGACGAACCATAAATGGGCTTGGGCGCCCATGGTCGCCCACTTACCAATTAACATAAAATTCTCAAATAAAACCAAAATATTACAAAAATTCATTTCAACTAAGCTTTGAATTAAATTTCCACTATGCATATTTTTATGTCATTCATTACATACATAAATCATTAAACTACATGGTCCTTGATCCGGTTTTTGAATAAAATTAAGTTAAACTAAAACATACTTCCTCCGTCCCTAAATTATTGTTTTGCTTTTCTTTTTTATCCGTTCTAAAATAATTGTCTTGCTTGAAAGTTTCTTTTTTAGGACAATATTTTTACCATTTTACCCTTACCTTTTCTCCGTACTTTAATTATGGGCCACATGCACATGAGCATTAAAGGAAACTATACAATATAACAATATTAATAATCAAGTCAATTATTTTTTCTTAATCCGTGTGCCGATTCAAACAAGACAATAATTTGAGGACGGAGGGAGAATTATGTTTAGATTGAGCTTATTCTATTAATTCATGAGTTTATTGCTACTATAATTATTCTATTAATTCACGAGTTTATTGCTATTATAAATAATCATACTACTTAAGATAGGAGCAACTGGAAAGTTTTTTTTTATTTTTTATAAAGATCGTTAATAAACGAGTCAAATTCATCATCTTGAATACTTTAAATTTTAAGCAATGTACACTTGAATCAGCCCAGACTCCTCAGCTTATGTACAGGTTTACGAGAGGATCGTTATTAATTAATATTATGGTTAATTTCTATTGTAGCTTAATTGCATAATCAGTATGTTGAGCTAATATATAATATATTACCCACAATCTAAGGTTTAATGGAATGACTAAATGCCCACCTGGCCATTGTAGAAGAATAATTTGAGTATGATAAGATGGTGGGGAGGGAGTGTATGAATGTTGTGAGAGGGATGGAAAATCAGCTCACGAAGCGGAGGGAGGGGCCAGGTATAGTAAGGTTCGAAAATTAGTACTATGTTTTGAATGTTATGCAAATCAAATAAATGGGTATTGGATGGGCGCCCACTTTAGCCCATTTATGCCCATGAAAATTCATGGTCATAATGGGCATGCCCATTATAGCCCATCAACAATTATATTTGTGCTCATACCCATTTATTAGTGGACGGTTTGGGCGGACGTATAGGTGTGGGCATAAATTGCCACCACTATCCTAACCCCTTGACTTTAAAATCTGATGAGGAGGAGGAATACTTGAAACAACCCATATATTTAAAGTTAGTAAAAATTTAAAAAAGACGATCTTATGGGTATTTTCTGTAAGACTCTTTGACCCGATCTACTGTGTGTTAATGTGCTGAGCTATAAAAGAGTGGGACTCCGTCTTAGTCTCATAGGAGGCCTACTCTTTAAAGTTTTACCAAAGATAGACTTCGATTGAAATACTATAATAATTTTAAGGGCAAAATTCGGGTCGGTTCTCTTTAGATAATTTTCAATTGCTAAAGTCCACCATAATTGTTTTCAACCGGAAAATAATACTTTTTTCACGAAATGTCATCTATGTCCTTTAAAAATACGGAACAGTGCACACTATGCATTGCAAAAATAAAAAACAATGCATCGCAATACAACACGATGCACATAAAAACACGGAATCTCACACTGTGCATCGCAAAACACGGAACAACAAACTGTACATCGCAAAATAAAAAAAATGATGCATTGCAACACAAGACAATGCAAAAATAACCTTTTTTAACTTGCGATGCAAAAAATTCTAACACGTACAATGCGATACACGTACGTATTACATCGGCTGTCAGAACATAAAAACAAACTATCCCTTTTCACTTTAAAAACACAACAATCTTTACTTCAAATAGAGCAAAAGTTCTTAAAACCCTTTGGAAATTTTGCAAAAACTTTTGAAAATATTATGATATTCTATTGGTTATATTCCAAATGGTTGATGCATCGTCATTCAGAGACATCCTCAACCTCCAACAAATTTGTTGGATGTTTTCGATGTTTGAATATCAGGTTAGTATTGTTGAATACGTTTTAGCAATACTAACTAACCCACGGCTTTCAGAGCATAAAAACAAACTAACCTTCTTCACTTCAAAAACACAGCAATCTTCACTTCAAACGGAGCAAAAAATCTTAAAACTCTTGAAAAGTTTGCAAAAACTTTTGAAAACATTATGATATTCTGTTGGTTATATTCCAAATGGTTGTTGTATCGTCATTTAGAGACGTCCTAAACCTTCAACAAATTTGTAGGATGTTTTACGATGCCTAAATATCAGGTTAGTATTACTGAATATATTTTAGAGTCTCAAAAATAGAGCAAAAATGTCCTGAATAGCGTTAGTACCAATAGCATCCATCCGCCGCACAAATATTTTTTCAACAAATCAATAGGTTGTGTAACATCTACTACTACTTACGGTTGGTTAATGGAGTCGGATCTGAGTTCTAAGAAGCAACACATATCTTTTATTAAAATATTCACGGGAAAGTTTGGATCCAGGATTTTATATAATCTCAGGTACTTATAATATATTTTATAAATGTACTTTTTGTTTAGCACTTCTTGAATAGAGTGAAATATGTATACAAACATTACATTTTTTTTGTGTTATTCCACTCTTTTTTATGAATCTGTGATGATAAATATTATGTAATTTCTATATTTTTTGAAATTACGTACGTTTGCGATACACACGTTTTGTGCATCACGATGCACAAAGTTATACTATAAAAGTACTATTTTTGTGCATTACGATGCACAACCTTTATTTCCGATACACAACTTTTATTCTTTTTAGACTTAACAAAGTTTTGTGCATCGTTTAAAAACTCTTTTAGTGTAAAAGTGACACTTTTAAGGCCAAAAGTGACACCGTCTTATACAAGTTTATGTTGGATTCATATTCAAATCCTCTGTTATAATCTCAATAATATTTTTTCAGGTACGCGAGGTGCATTCGATCCGTTTCAATAGGTTTGTAAACAAAATACTTTCCATTCTGCTTGTTTTGTGGACCTTATTTACGCCAACTTTAATTTCACATTTGTGTTGATCGCTTTTGCAGTTCCGTCTGCTTACTACACGCATTTGACTGTATTTAAGGATCATGGATAATGTGAAGGATATCATGTTCTATTGCTAAGTAGAAAGCTTAACCCGAGTTTGGTGTTGGTTATATATTGAGATAGTTTTGCAAAACTAATCATTAGCTCAATGGCCGGTGGGAGTAGTGTTAATCTTTTTCCATGACCCATGTTGAGGGAATGCACTCATTTGAGTAGTATTGGAGAGCTTCTTTCATATTCCATACCACCAATTTCATACGATAGAATGTCAATTGTGTGGTATGAATTGTATTTTTGACAATTTTTGTAATAACAATAGGAATTAATAAAAATCACAATTATTATAGTTGACGATGCATTAGAAAACATTTCACGATGCACATATTATACTAAAATAATACTGTTATAATTGACGATGCACAAAATTATACTTGACGATGCACATTTCTTAACACAAATTATACTGAAAAAAATACTGTTATAATTGACGATGCACAATTTACACTTAAAAAATACTTCACGATACACATATTATACTGAAATAATACTGTTATAAATGACGATGCACAAAATTATACTTGACGATGCACAATACTTAACACAAATTATACTGAAAATAGTATTGTTATAATTGATGATGCACAATATTACATTGACGATGCAATTTCTTAACACAAAATATACTGAAAAATTGTACTGTTATAATTAACATTGCACAACATTATACTTGATGATGCATATTTTTTAAACACAAATTCACAAAAAAATACATTGACGATGTATATTTTATACTGACGATGCATATTTAACACAAAAATCACAAAATATATTGATAATGCACAAATCGCATATATGACGATGCACAATTTACACAAAAAAATGTCATTTGTTGTTACGGGACAGTTTTGAAACAAATAGTCAATTTATCATTTAAAATGTACTTAAGCGGTTGAAAACAATTATAGTGGACTTAAACGATTGTAAATTGTCTAAAAGGGACCCACCGCAATTTTTCTTAATTTTAACACAGTATAGTCAATAATGAAATCTACTTACCAATTTAGTCTCCAACCATTTCTATTCTGGCTAGACCGACCCATATCATGTCTTTTAATCCAGCCTAACTTAGTATTAGTTTAAACAATTAAGAAATCCAATTAAGAGAGTTGGAAGGGAGATAGAGTTAGAATAAAGAGTAAATACAATACTTTTCTTGGTTAGATTCTTAGTATATTATTCTATACTAAATGAAACGATAATGAAAGAACTAAATAATACTCCCTTCGTTCCAGGTAAAGAGTCCACTTTCCTTTTTTAAAAGTCAACATGTGACTAAATCAAATTAAAATTTTACACACTTTACGTATGTTTTAGGAAATAAAATTTTATTAATTAAAAACTATTTTAAGAATACTACGGATTACAACTTTCAAAACATTGTAAAAATCACTAAATTTATGTTAATTATCGGTCAAACTTCAACTAAGTTGACCGTAAAAAGTCAAAACTAGACTCTTTGCCTAGAATGGAGGGAGTAGCTCTCAGGGGCGGCTCTACCTAAATTGGGGTTTAAAGCATGAGTGTATATAAATAAATATAAGGCCTAATTAATTCAATTAACTTTATAACTATTCAACTTTTTATTTATTTAAAATACACTCTTCTAGCTTTTGAGACTTTTTATTTATTTAAAATGCACTCTTCTAGTAGATGCAAATTTATTAATTAATTTTTTATATTTTAATTTTTTTTGCTTTGAAGTTGTCTTGATTCCAGTTCAAGATTGAAGATATGTGATTCTTTCGCCAATTTTGTTTGTTTTTTTTTTTTGATTGCCGAATTATATTGTAGGGAAGTGGTTATCTTTTTTTGAAACTTTAAATTAAATCAATACTAATTAATGAGTTTTGATTTGAATTTTTTTTTCTAATTTTCAAACGATAAAAACTTTTTATTTTTTATTATTTAATAAAGAAAAAAGAACGATTTCCTTTTTTTATAGCCTAATAAAGTGGAATGAATGTGTGATTATCAAAAAATAAAAAAATACTATATACACTGTCCCTTAATTATCTCTCTATATATAATTATCTATTGAGACCTAAAATTATGGGGGTTAAGGCAGTTGTCTCAATTGACTTAACAATAGAGCCGCCCCTGATAGCTGCATCCGTTACTAGATATATCCAGTTTGGATATGATATTTATTTATTAATTAATTACCAATTAATTCAAACCCAAAACTCAAAAGTCAAAACGTTAATTAATTATCCAAATTTATCCTTAATTAATCCCAGTCGGCATCCTAATCCTATAAATAGCCTCACATGATCGACAACAAAGTTCACCAACAAGTTTAGTTGTTTTCGAAGGAGAAAATAGAGAGAAAATCAGTTTAAGTGAGATCGACTAGAGAAAGAGAGAGGAATATAATATGGGTAAAGGAGGAAATACACAGGAGACTAATGTCCTAGTCGAAGGCGGCGTGGCGGAGAACATGGCAGCTTGGCTCTTGGGTATTAACAACCTCAAAATCCAACCCTTCAAGCTCCCTGCACTTGGTAATAATTTTTTGATTTTTTTTCTTGTTTGATTCCTTTCTATTTCATTGTGTTCGATATTTTAATGTTTTTTTTATTTTTTTATTTTGAATTTGTGTGACTTTAGGCGCCCATGATGTTAGAATCAGGATCAAAGCCGTTGGTATTTGCGGCAGTGATGTTCACTACCTCAAGGTATGAATTTAATTATCTATTTGTGCGTGTTTTGTTTGTGTGTTTATTATTTTTAATTTTTTGATAGGTGATTTTGTGTTTGATTAGTAAAGCTTATGACGATGAATATGCTGTTCAATTTGTGTTGCAGCACTTAAGATGTGGGGATTATCTGGTGAAAGAACCTATGGTCATTGGACACGAATGTGCTGGAATTATTGAAGAAATTGGTGGTGATGTGAAGCATCTTGTGCCTGGTGATCGAGTTGCTCTAGAGCCCGGGATTAGTTGTTGGCAATGCAATCCTTGCAAACAAGGTCGATACAATCTTTGCCCCGATATGAAGTTTTTCGCAACTCCACCCATTCATGGTTCTCTTGCTGATCAGGTATATTTTATTTGGGAAAAACTATTATAATTGGATTCATATAGTATATGATTGTATTGGTAATTTTATTTTGATTGTTTTAAAATAGGTGGTGCATCCGTCACACTTGTGTTTCAAGTTGCCTGACAATGTGAGTTTGGAGGAAGGAGCAATGTGTGAGCCATTGAGTGTTGGAGTTTATGCTTGCCGCCGTGCTAGTATTGGTCCCGAGACAAATGTGTTGATATTGGGAGCAGGCCCTATTGGTCTTGTTACCATGCTCGCAGCTCGTGCTTTTGGTGCTCCGAGAATTGTGCTTGCAGACGTTGATGAGAAACGTCTAATGTTTGCAAAGAAGCTTGGGGCAGACGAGATTGTTCAAGTTTCAATTAATATTGAAGATGTAGCATCTGAGGTTGAATTGATCCAAAAGCTATGGGAGTTGGAGTTGACGTGACCATTGATTGTGCCGGCTTCAACAAAACAATGTCAACAGCTCTTAGTGCTACCAGTGCCGGTGGTAAAGTTTGTCTTGTGGGGATGGGTCACAATGAGATGACTGTCCCGCTAACACCAGCTGCTGCTAGGGAGGTTGATATAATAGGGGTATTTCGCTACAACAACACATGGCCGCTGTGTCTAGAGTTTTTGAGCAGTGGCAAGATTGATGTGAAACCGTTAATTACACATCGGTTTGGATTCTCTCAACAGGAGATTGAAGATGCTTTTGAGACGAGTGCTCGTGGAGGCAATGCGATCAAGGTCATGTTTAATCTTTAGGTAGACTAGGAAGTTACAGCGGCCGTGTGTTTTGTTTTTGGTTTAAATAAATTTTAGTTTTTTTTTTTTTCTTTTGGTTTTGTCAGTTGATAGGTGTTTTCTAATGTTATATTGAGTTAGCTCTTCATGAATAACAAACAGATTATACGCATCAAATAATGTGAACACTACTACACTTGCACGGCAAAATAGTGTAGATTAACAGATTTTTAAGTAGCCAGTTTATTTTCTTTTATCTTGTTAATTAACTTCAAACTTCAAAGGCAACCCATCCACGACATGTATTGTATTTAATTTCCACGAGATATCTTGAAACTTGCAATCCATCATATGGAACCCTTGCAAAAGGAAAAAAAAAAAAAAAAAAGCCGTAACAAATTCTTTTTGGCCATCTTGTTAGTCGTACAAGGCACTAGGACTGAGTAAGAAAACTATAGATCGATAAGTTGTAGTTAGAGAGAGTAGCAAGAAATATCAGCTGCAGAAAATAAGAATTACGAAGAAATTGGGAGCTAGGGAGGTGCAGGTGTCGACAAGCCATTCTTGGAGATAAAACTTGGATTCCCAAGTAAGATATACTCGAGATTGACTCGTTTTTTATGATGATGTACTGAGGAGAAGGCAATTTGTGACAGCAAATACAGAAATACGAAATGCCTTGAAGCAAGAGCATAGGAAATAAGTATATAGCATCGTGCTATAAAAACATTTGAAACAAGAGCTTACGATAGCATTATAAAGAGCGTATCGTCAAGACGGTTTTTGCATAGTTGTGTGTGTGTTTTTTTTTAAAGTATCACAGACTTGAAGGCCCAAGACTAATAAAACTAATATCCAAGCCGAGATTAAAACTCTCCGGTTGTGTTTGGGAAAAAGAAAAATAAGAATATTGTTTTGGATTTTTTTTTTTTTTTTGTTTTGGGGTTGGGGGAGGGGGTATTATCAGAATGCTAATTAGGTTAGGAGCTTGATTTTCTTAATTGGACTAAACAATTGCTGAAATATGTTTCTTCAAGAAATCAAAGCCGAAACCAGCGAAGATCTGGATACCAGTTAATTTTACAACACTGAATAATATATATATCTCCACAGAAAAATGAGTATATCTTTTGAATTTTTTACGTTTCCTTAATGATTGATTTTGAAGTAGGAAATATTGCAGAGACAAGATTAAATCAATACTTAAACATACATTTTTATAATTTAGTTAATTGAAATTTCACTCATTAAAACTACACTAAATATACTATCACTTGTAACTTTTAGAATTTTATGGACAAATAAATTCTTATGATTTCGGTCAAAGTTTATTTGAGTTCAGCAAAAGAAGTCAAGACAATTTTTGCCAAGAAGTTAAGATATTGTAATATGGACATTGTGATATTGATGTTTAGAATAATCACATCAGTGTATTTATAAAGTCGATATAATGGTCACAGTAAAAAAAAGTTAAGTTGAAATGTACATTGAATAGTTGGACATTGAAAGTTTAAAATATACATGTATTCGTTGGATCGTCCTCATTAATATATATGATGGCGCGATGCCAGCAATAAACTAGATATTGGAAATCTTCCAGTCTTTAACTGCCTGCCCATTATATCCTCTGATTTTGTCTCTATGGTAAGTTTTTGCTGGAAATCCACCTGCTAATTCCTCACTTTACAAATTCACATTCTAGCCGCCAGCCAGCCAGTCCCCCAACCCTAGAAATATTCATTCATACCTTATAATACCCACCACTACATATATTCAATTGAGATGTGTTGGTAGCAATCGGTATTAACAACCATGGAGGATCACAAGATGAATCCATTACCCCCTACCGGCATGCCCGATACAGTTTTCGACTGCGTAATTCCATACATAAACCATTCCACAGACCGGAACTCGGTCTCTTTGGTGTCCCGGAAATGGTACGAGCTAGAAGGGATCACAAGAAAGCACATTACCATTTCCATGTGCTACGCTACAACGCCCAACCACCTCCGGCGAAGGTTCCCTCATCTTGAGTCCCTAACCATCAAGGGCAAGCCACGCGCCGCCATGTTCGACCTCATACCAGAGGATTGGGGTGGTTATGCCACCCCATGGGTGGTTGAGATTGCAAGATCATTTAATTGTTTGAAGGCTCTCCATTTAAGGCGAATGATTGTTCGTGATTCGGATCTCAAAATCTTGGCTCAGTCGCGTGGTTGTGATCTTCGAGCTCTTAAGCTTGATATGTGTTCTGGATTCTCTACGGACGGGCTTTTGCATGTCGGTAAGTCGTGTAATAATTTGAGATGTTTATTTCTTCAAGAGAGCACAATTGTTGAAAATGACGGTGAATGGTTGCACGAGTTAGCATTGAGCAATAGAGTGCTTGAAACACTGAATTTTTATTTGACGGATCTTGTTAAAGTTAGATTTCAAGATCTTCAACTTATTGCTGTAAATTGTAGCTCTTCTTTGGTGTCGGTGAAAATTAGTGATCTCGAGATTTTTGACCATGTTG
Organism: Platycodon grandiflorus; assembly: GCA_016624345.1. NCBI lineage: Eukaryota > Viridiplantae > Streptophyta > Magnoliopsida > Asterales > Campanulaceae > Platycodon > Platycodon grandiflorus. Next base: position 3,461,559 of record CM028369.1, on the reverse strand, counting down.
GTTTCTTTAAAGTTGCTTCCAAACTTGAAGAATTTGGAGGGGATTCGTTCAACGAGCAAGTTGATAAGTATTCAGCCTTAAGAGTGCCCTCGAAAATGCAGTCTTTGGCCTTAACATACACTGCAAAAAATCAAATTAATATCGTCCTGCCTTTCCTACCGCGACTAAGAAAATTGGATCTGCTCTACACTCTTTTTGACACTGATGACCATTGTTTGTTGATCCAAAGATGCCCAAATCTAGAAATTCTCGAGACGAGGGATGTTATTGGAGATATAGGATTGCAAGTCCTTTCTCAATGTTGCAAGAGGTTGACGAGGCTGAAGATTGAGAGAGGTGCTGACGAAGAAGGCCTTGTGTCACATAGGGGATTGATTGCTTTAGCACAGGGATGTAGTCGACTGGAAAGTTTGGTTGCTAACGTTTTCGATATTACAAATGAAGCCTTGGATTGTATCGCAAATCACTTGACGAACCTCTATGACATTGAGATAATTTTACTCGAAAAAGAAGAACATGTAACAGATTTACCACTTGACAACGGAGTTCGTGCGTTATTGCGAGGCTGCCAAAAACTTAGAAGGTTTACTCTCTATCTTCGCTTAGGTGGCTTGACCGACGTGGGTCTGGGCTATATAGGGCAGTACGGGCAAAACTTGAGAGATATGCTTCTCGGTTTTGCAGGGGAATCAGATGCAGGACTTTTTGAGTTATCAAAAGGCTGCCCTAAGTTAAAGAGGCTAGAAATAAGGGGTTGTTTCTTTAGCGAACAAGCACTGGCAAACGCTGTATTGAGGCTATCTTCTCTGAGGTACTTGTGGGTTCAAGGATATAGACAATCAGCAACTGGTCGTGATCTATTAGCCATGGCTCGACCATTTTGGAATATGGAGCTGATTAGCAAAAGCAAAGTTGTTTATGATCCACCGTCACTACTTGCATACTACTCCCTTGTCGGACAAAGAACAGATTTTCCAGAGACTGTTACGCCTCTCTACCCAACTTAAAGATTAAATTTCCACCCCACCCTACTTTCTATTCTGAAAGTCTATAGCTGCATCTCTTAAAATCTCAGAGCATTCCCTTTTCACATTTACTCGAATGTTTATTATGTTATGGATGTTGTCAATGTTAATATCAATTGTTGAGCACTTTGTTTCACTACTGTATAATCATGTTTGCGTTTAATCATCATTTGGTTCTAATAAATCTCAAAGGCACATAAAGGAATTAGATGTTACAGACATGCAAGAAGTAGTAGAAACGGACAGTATGTTCACGAAGAAGCCAAAGGTTTAATATATGAATATAAATGGTACCACTAGTAATCAACACAAATATTTCAGCCTTGAACGTATTTTAGGCGACCAAGAAGGGATGATGTTGTTCAGGGGAATGATCCTCGATTCGTTTCATTTGCTTCCAATTAAGTCCGACCAGGCTCTCAACATAAGGTACCACATCTAAAATTTCAAACTTACTGTTAATTCCCGGGTGGGTGAATTCTTCCAATCCATTTAATGCAACAACTCCATGTCTAGTCTGCAAAACAACGATGAATTTGTCACCATTCAAAAGAAATACCTGTTTCACACCAAGACATTCCAGATTTCCGATCTGCCACGGAAGTTTGATGCAGAACTTAGTCCATGATTGAGCCGAACCATATTCTTTCATCACCCATCCTTCAAAACCGTTTGCTCAATAATGATATAGGTAAAGATATTCTCCTGAAAATCCAATTTGCAACCCAGAAAGAAAAATGCAGGGTCGTCGGTTGACCTCGGCGGGCATGTCGAGCTTGTTGGTGCTAGTTGTCAGTTAATAGTAGGTGAGCACTTATAAGATTACTATAATTCTCACTCCTATTCGATGTTAGTTTGGGGTATTACAGTTGACTTCTGACCAAAGCTTCAATTGCCGATTTGATCTGAGAGAGGGGAGTTGTAAGGATTTTTCTCTTTTGATTGTCATGGCAAGAGAGAGAGAGAGAGAGAGAGAGAGAGAGAGATGTGTGTGTGTCTACTGGAAATTAATCACTCATTAGGAACATTGGGATAAAGCGTGTCTCACCAAACTGGACGTGTGTTACGCTAAGAGCTCAATTGATCTCCTCCGTAACAGCCCACTAATACATAACCAAAACAAACGTCCACGTTCAATGTTTATGGCACCAAATGAATCTTGTCCAAAAATATAAAGTCCCCTCCACCCACAACCAAGCTAAACACACCTAACATGTTACTTGAACATAATTCATTTAAACATGTTACTATATATAAGCCTCTCAAACTTTACTTTTTTATCAGCCACAAAACCCATTTAAATGTTACTACTTTTCAATCCTGATCTTAATCCAAATATGAAAATTGTTCATTTACATGCGTAGAACGCTTCTAATTAATTACTAGTTTGGCCTAGAAATCTATTAGTTCATCAAATCAAACCCATCAAATAGGCCATATTCATCATATTTCCAACATGATGTTCTTTTCTCGAGACTTTTGTACCATTGATGATAAGGTTTTATTAATTGTGTTGGTACGTTTTATATTCTTGAATGGCCTAAATTGACGATAGTATCCACCTTATTCCCATCCTTACTAACCTAGACTTCATCAGAGTATATCCACCTTATTCCCATCCTTACTAACCTAGATATGATAATCCAACTTCATCATAGTAAATGTGACTTGAGAATAAAATTCAAAACCCAGATTTCGCTAATGGAGAAGAGTTTCTATGAAAATTTCGAATTGCATTTGTTTTGTGACTTATGAGGAAGGTGGCCTTCCCATTTTCATTTCAAAGTTACGTCTAAATGGGCAGATGTTAATTTTTTATTTTTATTTTTGATTAAAAGTGGTTTGTGTGTTTTGGCCATCCAATTTTTTAGGGGTACTTTAGTCTTTTTGTGTTTTATGTAACTAAACAATCTTACACCAACTCGAGTCGATTCTCTATCGTTTGGTAGTCGGATAATAGGGGGATAACATTAAATTATCCAGATTTTTCGTTTGGTAACTTTTTTGATCAAAGATAAAAATATCTAAATTATGCGGATAACCCTCTTATCCGGGATTAAATAATTTCTCACTCCCCCTGTTATAATTTAATTCCGGATAAGAGAAAACCGAGACTATTTTCTCATTCCCAAATTACCCTTGCTAAAGTTTGCATATTTTTTGTCCCAAAATACTCAGTTCATCTTTGAGAATTGTCCTTAGGGTCACCTCTTCTTCTTTCTTTCTTTTTTTTTTTTTTTTTTTTTTTTTGCTTAACTTTTAATTGAATCTTTGTCCTTCACCATTGAAAAGCTCCAGGCAACAATTATGTGTCCAGTTAGGGATCAACCCTTCACAATTTCCAGAAATTAAGTCAATTAATTGTTGTAGGTAATTCTTAATTTATTTCATCAATTAGATTAGAGATCGTTGTAATTTTTATGCAGTGAGAAACATCGCAATGAGAAACCATTATATATAACATCGTTGAAAACCATACATTTGAATATTTGGATTCAGAAATCATTTGTACAAGTGGGCGGGTTGGGTTTGATTCAATAAAGCTAGAAATGCAATTGGTGTAGATATAAAATTAATGAAATTAATATTTTTTACGAAAAATAGTAATGTTGCATGAAACAATGGATTAACTATATTATTAATGAAAATGTTGCATGAAAATGTAGTTAATATACATATAGTTATTAAATCAGATACGTATCGTGTATCAAAATTTTATTTTTGTGATACGTATTGAAATACGTTCTGTGTATTATAGGATACACTATGCATATAGAATTACTACAAAAACTCTAGATATTTCATCTAAGTTCTGATATATATATATATATATATATATATATATATATATATTTGGGAGAGGCTATTTTCACTACAATTTTTGCTAATCCACTACATTAATAATTATTGCCCTAAACAGATACATATTTGGACAAAACTAACCTTTAATTAATTACTTGCAATTTGAAGTGGATTAAGATATTTCTTATTTTCAAATAACCTTTTAATTCCTAACATATCAACAGACGAGATAGTTTTGCTTTTTCTATTTATATTTAATTTTAATAAATATGTTTTCTCAAATGCTTATGACTAGTTTTATGTTTCATTATAAAAAAAAATTAAAACCATTTATCGATCAAAATTTTAGAAAATATGTAATATTTTCTTACTAAAATAAAAAATAATTTAATCTAAATAAATTATTTATAAAAATAAATTCAATAATTGCAATATGGTAGGTATTGAATTGATTTTCAGTTTCAATCAATTTAATATTTAGAATCAATTGTACATCAAAATGTATTAAAACTTTACGATACTATACTACAGTATGATTTTACTATTGGATTAATTTTTTACAGTCTAATCTTTTAAATCTAACTGTAAATTTTTTATTTCAATAAGCAAAAATCTCATGTTTTTTTTAAAGTTCGGTTAGTAAAAATTATCCTTATGATATTAGTTTTTCTATAATGCAATGTGACTATAGTCGTGAACTTAATTAATTAAATATTTAAAATAAATAAAAATAAAAAAAGAATAATAATATCGTTTATGTGAACTCTAATCTAAGATCATTTGATATGTTTTGAATTAGAAAATAATATTGAAAGGTAATTAGAAGTAACTTTGTTAGTTAATTTAATATGGACAAGTAATTAAGGGTAATTTTGTCCAAATATGTATTTATTTAATGTAATATTTAATAATATAGTAAATTAGCAAAAATTGTAGTGAAAATAGTTTCTCCCTATATATATATATAGTAAATAGGAACTATAAGCAGATATAAGTGTATTCATTAAACTTTTGACAAAGCTTTAATGATTAAAACCATAATATTTGTAAATCAAGTCTCAAAAATTGTGTTTTCAATGATTAATTATACCGAAGTATTATTCAATATAATACTCTTTATATCCCAACTTTGTAAGAAAAATTATTTTTATTAATTACTCCTACTATAGTTTTATTTGTGCAAATTAATCTAATTACACCACCGTATCATAATAAGATACGAATAACTTATCGTAATATACGTTGTCATATGTGATATGCACATAAGATACGTATCAATTATGTATGAATTATTCCATTTTTGTATCATGGTATAGATCCCACCTAAAAATGATTCTCTCGATCAGAATTATGTGTCGAGATAATGATTTCTTTCTATTGGTAGACTACAAAGGCTTGAAGGAAGATATGATCGTTCCTGTACCACTAAAAGCACATAGTATTACTCAACCTGGTAACTTCTTGCAATGGCATGTTTTGCATACATTCAGATCATTTCAATCACGATTCCCTGTTGGCTGTTGTTAAGCAATCCAGCAACTAGAAAGTCAACGAGGATTTGAGTATTCCAAAGTCAACCCTGGTTAGCTTTGCAATCGGCTTAGGCGCCTAATTAAGATCACTTCTTATGAACCTACATATATAGAGGTAAACAATGGAAATTAAGGATTAGGAGAAGGTTGTAGATCAGTTGGAGAGAAATCATCAACCTGTGCGATTTTGAGAAACAAACCACGAAATACTGAGCAGGAGGGAATGAATAAGGTGATTTGTGGTGCTGAGTAGGAAAAGGGAGTGTTGGATTTGTATAAGAAGCATTTGAAGTTATATTTCCCTCGTTTTTGTGGAGAAGATCATCGTGGTTGGATTAGGAAGTGTCATAAGTTTTTTAAGTTTAGATTGGTTCCTGATCATGAGAAGGTTGAATTAGCTACAATGCATTTTGATGGTAGTGCAGAATTTTGGTTTCGAAATCACAGTGAGGAATTAGAGGTGTTGCCTTGGAATAATTTTATGTAGAAGGTAGCTGCTAGGTTTGGAACGCAGCCTTACCAAAATATAGAAAAGGAACTGGTTCTGTATCAGATTATCACGACAAGTTTGAGGAACTTATGCTATAATTATGAAGGCTGAGAATCGAGGATTGATCGAGAGATTTTACATCAATTGCTTTATTGGGGGACTCAAGGAAGAGATCTAGTATAGAGTGCAAGTGAAATTCCCTCAAACTCTCTCCCAAGCAATCAGCATTGCTAGATTGGAGGAGTCACATTGTGAAGAAACAAAAAGGTTATTCTGGAAGAGGTAATTCTTCATTTAGTTCCTTTAATATCAATGGATCCAAGTTTAATTCATTTTCTCAAACCAATAAGCCTAGTACAGCCAAGTCATCTACTGGCAGTGCAAGTTCTGTAAACCAAAATTCTTGACCTACAACAGTTCTGGCAGGTCTAATTTCCCTATTAAAAAACTGCCTCAAGAGGAAGTGAAAGCTAGGAGAGATAAGGGCCTTTGTTATAATTGTGATGAACCATATAAATTTGGCCATAGGTTCAAGGCAAGGCAGTTGTATATGATCATAGATGTTGATACTGAGGAAGAATAGGAGGGATGGCATGACACTATACCTCCTCCTGAGGAAATGGTGGATCCATGCGTCCAGAATGAGGGAGATGTAGGCATTTACTCCCTATGTTCCACCCAAAGAGTTCATGTTTGAAAAGTCTAATAATTAAGGGATATGTAAGTGTCATTGGAGTTTGTTATAATAACAAAAATGCTTGAGCAAGGTCAAGATGCTCATATTACATATGGAGGGTAAAGTTGAAAGTTTTTAGAGATTGTATACATAATTTTTGAAATTTGACTCTTTACGTGAAACATCCAAAAATAGAATAGTGCACTATTTGCCTGGAACGGAGTGAGTATTTACATGCTTTAACTGGAAATGTTGGTGTGCAGACATTGAAATTACAAGGGAAAGTTAATAAGAAATTTACAGTGTTGATTGACTGTGGTAGTACTCACAACTTCATCCATTCGAAGACTGCTGAGAGGTTCTGGTAACTGTGGCTGATGGAAATAGAGTGCCTAGTCAAGGTAGGTGTGCAAATTTCTATGCAAGGTGGAAATTATAAGACTGACATGAGAGTGTTGGATTTGGGAGGTTGTGAAGCAGTTTTTGGAATCCAGTGGTTGAGAACCCTTAGTCCTGTAACTTTTGATTTTAGTAAACTCACTATGACTTCACTAATAATGGAAAGAAGGTGACTTTGAAGGGAGTTCGACGATGTGACAGCCCTAAAGTTCATGACAGCACAAGCAGTAGCTAGGAAAAGGGCGACTTTGAGTAATGTAAAAGAAGCAGTTCCTGCACAAACTCAAGCCTTGTTGAAGAGATATCCAGAGGAATAGCCAATAGGGTTTATGACCAGGCCATACCCGCCCCTCCCGCCCCTGCCCCGCCCCGAACCAGATAGTATGCAGTGAATAAGGGATTGTTACGCCTCTCTACCCAACTTAAAAATTCAATTTCCACCCCACCCTACTTTCTATTCCAAAATTGTTCCCTTGTCACATTTACTTGAATGTTTATTATGTTATGGCATGTTGTCGATGTTAATATTAATTGAGCACTTTGTTTCACTACTGTTTAAAGTGTCCCAACTGTTTAATTATATTAGTGAAATTACAATTAGCAATCGGCCATTACTACGTAATTTAGACATCAGTCTGCAATCTGCAGTCTGCTGTCTATTGTTAGTACTCTGTCGAATAAGCCCAGAGAAATAGAGAATGAATTGGATGTTGGTTTCGTTATAACAAGCTGAGCGGGTAAAAGAACCATTTAACTTTGAGGAGATTTAGCAATACAAAGAAAAAATTAAAGAAAAAAAGTAGGCTATCTTCATTTGTAATCCATTTCCAAAACATGTTCGTGTTTAATAATCATTCGGTTTTAATAAATCTCAAAGGCACATAAAGGAATTAGATGTTGCAGACATGCAAGAAGTACTAGAAACGGTCAGTATGCTGACGAAGAAACCAAAGGTTTAACATATGAATATAAATGATACTACTATTAATCAACACAAATATTGCAGCCTTGAATGTATGTTAGGCAACCAGGAAGGGATGATGTTATTCTGTCCGGGAATGATCCTCGATTCGTTTCATTTGCTTCCAATTAAGTCCGACCAGGCTCTCAACATAAGGTACCACATCTAAACTTTCAAACTTATTGTTAATTCCCGGGTGGGTGAATTCTTCCTTTCCATTGGATGCAACAACTCCATGTATAGTTCGCAAAACAGTGATGAATTCGCCACCGGCCTTTCAAAAGAAATACCTGTTTCATGCCAAGACATTCCAGATTTCTGATCGGGCATGATAAATCGATGATGAACTTAGTCCATGATTGGGCCGCACCATATTCCTTCATTACCCATCCTTCAAAGCCGTTTACCAAATGATGGTATAGGTACAGATTTTCTCCTGAAAATCCTAACCGCAACCAAGTAAAAAAAAAATTATTTGGGTCGTCGGTTGACCTTAGGTACGTTGAGCTGCCCCAATGTCTCGGCTGCTAGGTTAAAAGTAACAATGATTGTTCGCTTTTGGCTTATTTCGACTATCCAGTGGAGATATCCGTGGGCATAAACACCACGGGTTTGGATCCGAGTTATGTCAAAACTAATACACTCTTTTGCCCGTTCCCATTGATTGGAACGCAACGAGTATATATACATGTGTTCCTTTACTAATGTCCCGGTGGTCAAATGTTACCAACTTGTAATCATTCCTCAAAGAATCATAACCGAGCCCATAACAGTTTCTGAAAAGCATACCTCTGTCTCGTATAGTCAAAGACCTTCTTAATTGTAGCCGGATTGAATATGATCACAACTATACCGCGATCAAGGATGAAGCATGCGCGGCCATTGCAAATACCAACAAACTTACAAAGACTTCCCTAGCTTCAAGTGGAGTCCAACGTCTAATGCTTTCTTGGCACCCTCATAGTCAACAAAACGAAGAAATTTATTGTGTTTGAGAATAATCTTGTAAGAATTCGGCAATAGATCCAAATGAAGCTTTTCAAAACGGGGAGTCAAAATCGATGATCTCCATGACTTGCAAACTGATGTGAACCGTAATAGAGATCGACTTGATGGGGAGTCTCGCGCGGTAGTATTACTTCTGAAATGATATCTTCTGGAATGTAATTGAACGATTCTACCATTGACGACATGCATGTCTGAGAATCTCTAATTGAGAGTACTGACTTTGAAACACTACTAATCTTATTTAAAACAAAATTTGCGACAGGTATTTATAGAAGACAAAGTTCTGTAAAGCAGAATCCAAATAGAATTAGGAATTACATAATAATAATAATTTCCTAACTCTTGGAGAAAGGCAAGGCTGTCAATTTTTTTTTAACGTTTTACTTTTTCTCTTTTATAGTTCCCTTTAATGTATAGGAAAGTTATAAAATCTTTTTTGTATGACATGTTATTTAAACATAATATTTTCGAATAAACAAAAGACTTTTTAAAAAATTATATATAGATCAGTAGCTTAAATTATTCAAATACGACCATTTTTTGGTATAAACAAAAAAGGAAAATCAAATCTTTCCTTTGGGACAGAGATACTAGTCTAAAAGAACTATTACAAAAATTGCTACGGAATTCATGTTTTTTTTGAAAAAAATTGGGTCGGTCAAATTTTCAACCGCTAGTACCCTATATTTTTTTAAACGGGCAAAGGTACTTTTGTGCATCGCGATTCCAAAATGATGTATCGTGATTCACAAAAGTGTCTTTTGCCGGTTTGAAAAAATAAAAGGTACTAAAGCGGTTGAAAATACACCAAAATATACCGACCCGCAATTTTCTCTCTTTTTTATTGAACAAATACACAATTGGTCCAGTAATTTTGGCCATTTTTGGGATGCATCAGTACAAAAATTCAAAAATTTCGTCCTTGTGCTACCAATATTGAACGCAATTGGTCATTACGATCTAATTTCGTTAAATTTTGACATGTGCTTCTTACGTGATTTTAATTAAGGACAAATTCTTCAATTCAATATAAAAGTATAGAGACCAACCGTTAACATATATTAGGCACACTTTTTTTTTTTTTTTTTGTGTATGTCCTAAGGGGGCATCAAAATTAAAATTATTAACAATATCGTCAAATGATGATAATCGCATCGACATCTTGCAATAAGTTGGATTGAGAAACTGAAAACGTGTGTGTAGTATTGACGTAGCGGAAGTCCAAATAAAGTAACGATAATACCAACGTCGTTGAGATCGCGCACGACTACCGACTGTTGATCTTCCAAACACACGTTGAGGTTTACAACCTATCGCGACTTGCGCATCAATTCATGTTGATTCAAGAATACCACGAATTGGATTGAAAACTCAAAAACATTAGACGGCAAAAACTGCCCGAAACAAACCCTAGAAAACGTATTTAAAGGTTCCAAAACCCTAAAACGAAAATAAATCAAAATGACAAAAAAATCCAAATTCGACTCTAAAACTTCCGAGGCTCATAACAGTGTCTAAACAACGTTTTTCAACTTTAAAACATGCGTGGGATGGGCTAAAGCCGATGACTTTTGTAGGTCTCGAAAAGAGCTTCGATTTGATATATTATACGTCCCGTGGTTCATCCGGAGTCAAAAGTTATGGCCATTACCGCGCACACGCTCCAAACATTCCAGGAATTCCAAAGCTCGGCTGTCCGCATCAAGTATAAAATTAAAATGGAGATAGAAAGAGAGAAGAAACTAGAAAGGATACACACAGGTTGTGGAAGACAGAGGGTAGAAAATATATCTTTATTACGTGTGTAGTAATTTTTTACTAGATAGATGATTGTATTGGAGAAGCTGTGACAACTTTGGCAATGTGAATTCAAAGAGAGAGAGAGAGAGAGAGAGAATGAGAGTCAAGATTTTTCCACCGAAGCATAAGTGGAACTTTCCAATTTAAGGCTTTTGTTAATTTCCTCGATTAAGGCCATCCGAGAATATAAAACGTACCAACACAATTAACGAAATTTTATTCAATGGTACAAAAATCTGGAGGAAAGAAAACCAAACACTAGTTAATTTGTTAGACAAATAACGTTCTTAAAATATCATAATGTATCATGACATGGATAACGATGGAAGATCCTAATGGAGTTACTAGTCAGGCCATGCATCTTTTTCACCCACATACATACATCCATATATTTACGAAATTAGGAATGACATAATAATATAATAATAATAATAATAATAATAATAATAATAATAATAATAATTTCCTAACTCTTTCCGGCAGGGGAGAAAGGAAAGGTTTTAATGTTTTATTTTTTCCCTTTTATATTTCCTTTAATTTATTGGAAAGTTATGAAAAAAAATTTGTATGACATGATATGTTAGATCAACATAATATTTTTCGAATAATAAAATATATATATATGTAACTTAAAATTGTCAAATAGGACTATTTTTTGGTACAAAGCAAAAAAGGAAAATGGGAAATTGGATCTTTCTTTTGGGACAGAGTCACAGATCGAGGAAGTAGTCTAAAAGAAGTGTCAGAATAGTGTTGGTTTTAATAAAAACCTACACTTATATGGTTATTGTGTATCATTGGAAAGAAAAAGAAACTTACTAAGGCTTATAAACTTTTACTATGCTATATATGCGCTTGTAGACGAGCAAGCCTTGGACACACACACACACACGCACGCCAGCCAGCCAGCCAGGAGAGGGTGGAGGAGATACACGACTGACTGACTCTTCATGGTGATGGCCTGCTTAATTGGGCAGATTATACTCTTTAAATACTGCTTTCAAACCATAACCCCCACATGTTGAAAAATACTCTATGCTATTAATCTCTCCTTAACTCTCTTTCAATCATGGTTTGATTTTTTTTTTTTTTTGAAAAATTGTTGAATCAACATTTACTGGCAAGGTACGTACGTTGACATTTTAATTAAACCAGATTGATTCAAAACAATTTTCAGTTTTGATCATCTTTATATATTTATTTTCCTCTTAACTCCAAAATAAAAACCTTAATTGGTGTACGTAACCTTCAAGGTTTGACACCTATAAATAGAGTATTTCTCTAAAGGCTTGAGACACCTTCTCCCACGTTTAATTTGAGAACTCAACACATCTTCTTGCTATCCCTCTCTCTCTCACACTTTCTATCTCTATTTATTTCTACAAAATAACTTTAGGCAAAGCAAAGGGTGTGTGAGTGAAGCTTTGGCTTCTTGAGGTAGTGCGGACAAATTAAGAGAAGCAAAAACACTTGGGCTTCGATCGATTGGTACATAAAAATTGAATCAATTTTACAAAATTCATTACCAGTAATTAATGAGATTTTATAGAAATAGATCGAAAGATGATTTCTAAAAAGTGTTTGGTAACATAAGAAATGTGATTACTAATATATACGGTACAAATTTTTATTATTATGTTTGATAAGAAACAAAACAAGTTGGAATGCAATGATAAAATTAAGGCAATTGACAACATTATTCCAAAGTAGATAGGTACTTGTTAATGATTTATGATAAAAATTGAACATTATGTTATTAACGTTCCACAAAATTTTAAAATTTAAATTATGGGGTCCGTAATACTAGATCCAGTTTAGCCAATCCACCCATCTCAAAATAATGGTGGATTCTGTTTTTTCAAAAAGCTGTCAATCTTGTGCAAAATATGTCAATCCCGGTAATTAAATGTAACTATGCGGACTATTAATCAACACAAATATTACAGCCAGCCCTGAATGTATTTTAGCCGGCGATCAAGAAGCTGGGATGATGTTATTCTGTCCGGGAATGATCCTCGATTCGTTTCATCTGCCTACAATTAAGTCCGACCAGGCTCTCGACATAAGGTACGACATCTAAAATTTCAAACTTATTCCGAATTATCGGGTTGGTGAATTCTTCCTTTCCATTGATCAATGCAACAACTCCACGTCTAGTTTGCAAAACAATGATGAATTCCCCACCTTTCAAAAGAAATACCTCTTTCATGAAACGACATTCCAGATTTTCGAGCGGACTCGGAAATACGATGCCGAACTTAGTCCATGATTGGGCCGCACCATATTCCATCATCATCCATCCTTGAAAGCCGTCGTTTACCAGATAATGGTATAATAGGTAAATATATTCTCCTGAAAATCCAAATTGCAGCCAAGTAAAATTAAATTCTCCGTCAACCTCAGGTATGTCGAGCTGCCCTAATGTCTCGGCTGCTATGTTAAATGTAATAATGATTGTTGTACAGTAATTTTCGCTTCCGGGCATTGTTTCAGCCAACCAGTGGAGATATCCGTTGGCATAAACAGCACAGGTTTGGATACGAGCTACGTCAAAACTAAAACACTCTTTCGCCCGTTCCCAGTTGTTGGAACGCAACGAGTATACATGTATTCCTTCAGTACTACTGGCCTTGTGGTCGAAGGTTACCAACTTGTAATCATTCCTCAAAGAATCATAACCAAGCCCATAACAGTTTCCAAAATCCAGACCTTTCTCTCGTATAGTCAACGACCTTCTTGTAGCCGGATTGAATATGACAACTTCACCGCGACTAAGGATGAAGCATGTGAGGCCATTGCAAATACCAACAAAGCTACAAAGCCTTCCCTTCAGATGGAGTCTAAGGTCTACTGCTTCCTTGGCACCTTCATAGTCGACAAAGTGAAGAAATTCACCTTTGAGAATAATCTTGTGAGAAATCGGGTTGTTCTTTTTTTCGGAATGAAGCTTTTCGAAATGGGGAGTCGAGATTGTTGATCTCCATGACTTGCAAACTGATGTGAACCGTAGTAGAGACTTGACAGGGAGTGTCGGTAGAATTACTTCTGATATGATTTCTTGTGGAATTGACATGTCTGTTCTCTTGAGAGTGACTATGGCCGCGTACCAGCCAAAGCAAACACTAATCTTATTTCCAACAAAATTGACACAGGTATTATTTATAGAGGAAAAGTTCAACAAAGCAGAATCCAAATAGAATTAGGAATTAATAATAGTATTAAGTAATTTTGTAGCTCTTGCCGGCAGAGGAGAAAGGCGAAAAGTCAACTTTTGTTTAATGTTGAAGTATTCTCTTTTACATTTCTTTTAAATTATGGGAAAGTAATAAAATCTCTTTTGCATGACATGTTAGTTAAACATAATAATTTTTGAATAAAAAATTTTTATTTTTTTAAATAGAGATCTGCAGCTTAAAAATTTTAAACACGATTATTTTTGATACAAACAAAAAGTAAAGTGAATCTTTCCTGTGGAACGGAGGGAGTAGTCTAACGGCTTGTTTGTTGCGGCTATAGTTTACGGCCAGTGGCTAATTGGCTTATGGCTGATTGACCAATAGACTTGGTAAGCATTAAATACGAGACTTGAACTACATGATGTTTGTTATGAGGAATTTGCTTGTAGTTGTAATCCATCGTAACACGGTTTAACATCAAGATTTTAATGCAATTCTCGTCTCTTGACCAACCCAACCAACTCTATAACTTCTTTAGGGGTAGAATTTGACTTTGCAAAAATTGACCGCAAGTTCGTGTAAGATTGTTTGGTTACATAAAAACTAAAAGACTAAAATGCCCCTAAAATTTGGATGTGCTAAAATACACAAATCAAAAAAAAAAAAAAAAGTTGTCTCCCCATCTAGACACAACTTTGAAAAGAAAAAGGAAGGCTAAAAGCGCATTCACAGGCAACTATACTTACCAGGAAAAATACATATATAGCCCACCCTCCTCACAAAACAAATGCAATTCCAAAATTTCATAGAAACTCTTCTCCATTAGCGAAATCTGGGTTATGATTTTTATTCTCAAGTCACATTCACTATGATGAAGTTGGATTAGCGTATCTAGGTTAGTAAGGATGGGAATAAGGTGGATACTATCGTCAACTTAGGCCATTCGAGGATATATCTAGGTTAGTAAGGATGGGAATAAGGTGGATACTATCGTCAACTTAGGCCATTCGAGAATATAAAACGTGCCAACACAAATTACGAAACTTTATCCAATGGTACAAAAATCTCGTGGAAAGAACACCATGTTGGAAATTTGAAAAATGAAACATATTTAAGAAACCTTTCTTCAAGTAACATTTTAGGTGGCCTCTCTCTCTCTTGCCATCATAATCAACACAGAAAAATCCTTGCAACTCCTCTTAAGTTACGAGAATGCCCTGCATACCAACTGGAAACGAACTAATTAAGCATTATGGGATCATTCATATGGCTAGGCTATTTCTTGGCTACAAACCTGGCTAGCCTTAAGGAAGAGATATTAGTCCACAGAACATCCATAAATACCTCATCCAAGAATACATTTATCGATTTTGAATCTCATACCGTGGAAGATGCAAGCATCAGAGCAATAAAACCTAAGTTTACTAGCAATCCCACTATTGGGTAAGTGATCAGTTTACTAGCAATCCCACTATTGGGTAAGTGATCAGCCACATTACCAAAATCCTAATATCCCATCCTTGTCAAACTCGCCATGGCCCAACCACAAAATTTGATCAATAACAACAAGCTACCGGAGTAGTTGGCAGTGTGTTTTGGATGCTTAGCATCACTTTTGAGAGTGTTACTGTCAGGAGTAATTTTACATTTACGATATCAAAACGTTCAAAATTTGCCAACAGGAAGAATCAGTGCTCATAGGACAGGTCGAATGAGAACCTGTAGTTACTACCTCGGCACTGGAACTTTTGAGACTTTGGTCAAGCCAACTATAAGTAGGTAAGCCCAGTGACACAATTTAATAAGCACCTACAATGACATGAAGATATTTCAGGCTACTCAAAAGGGGAACACAAACAGAAAGCTGTTCATGGAGTACAATGACAAATAAAGCTGTAGTCGGGCCTGCAACGTGAAATTTGTTTTACTTACTGAACTTTGCAAAGAATTGAAGCTTTGATAACAGGAAAATCAGCTGAGACCATATTTTCTCGGTCCAGCAACACGCAGCACAAGTTAGTTGTCTGTTGACATGAAGCTCTTTCTTATTGCACATATATGTTGCTGTCAACACACTGTCAGAACCAAGATCACATATGGCAGCGAAAATGCAAAAGCAGCAAATCTCAAAATTACCTCCGAGCTGAAGCACCTCCAGGGCGTCATATAAATTCCATAAAAAAAATATTAATTATCTGTAAAGAATAGTTCTTACCTATACGAAAACTGGAACATGATTTATATTTAAGCAATTTGTAATTTATGTATATTGAACACTCATAGTGATGGATTTCTTTTGTCAAGCCATAAGATGATAGTTTTTAATAAATAAATAACAGAAATAAAAATAAATATTTTTAAAAATAATAATAATAAAAAAATATCAACAGATGTACCAAATCTCAGACATACAATAGTAAAAACCAAAACTCCAAAATCCACATTTACTTCTAGTTATATTTACTTTTAGTACAACAGCACTAGTATAAATGCTGCAGGGTAGGTCCGGATTTGAACCCATCGACATGCTCCCTCACATACACAAACCCCACAACAAGAGTCGCACAGTCACAAACCCTTAACGCCTTTCCAGTAACAGAATTATCTGCTGTGGCAACATAAAAGTGGAATTAGTTTGATTTCTTAATCAGAGAATTCGTATTTGCCAATTCACCCTGCATCAGCTCTCAAAGCGCCATTTCACATGCAGAGCGACTAGTAGTTAAGCCAAATTGGGTGATATAGGTCAAAACCCTTAATTATGGAGTCTTATTGAAGCACTAACTACAATAGATACTGTAGTATAACTAATAAAAGCTGGGAATAATACTCCGTAAGAATCCTTCACACACAATGCAGTATTAACTACACTTGAATAGAGACGAAAAACACTGTCCCCATATGAATCTCACTTTTGGTAAAACACTGTTCATAATTTAAGATTGTATGAACCAATGTGAACTGAAAGGGATATTCATGTAGGGACAAACTTGAAACACAAAAAGTGATGATATTTAGGGTTTAGTTAACACATTTAATTAATTTATTAAGAAAATGTAAGCACAATTAAAAATATGTTTGAACAAATATGGAAATTATTACTCATCTGTAATTACAACAGAATCTCAGGCAGAGAAATCTATAACCAATGTTTGACTACTCAGATTCAACTAACCTAGCAAGCATGTAACAAAATACACTAGCATAAAATTTTGAACTTCAAAGATGACAACTATACAGACTGTCTTTTCAAATCTCTGACCTTTGCACTTGTTTCCAATATCAGCGGATATTTGATCCTCCAACCTCAGCCACTTGAGAGGAAAGGAGACGTGCTGCACAAAAGATCTCAACCATCCACAATAAATTGGTCATCCTGAGCATCTCCCTCAACCCTAGAGTCATCGTGAACAATACCAGTTACATGGTGCAAATTCTGCATCATCTGCGAAAGATAATGATTGCTGGCAGTAGTGTGATCAGCAAGTCCAGTTGGATGACCAGTCCACTGTGAAACAATCCCAAGCAATTGATTAGTAAGATTCTGTTGTTCATGAAGTATCCTAGTCTGAATTTGACCCATTTCTGCTCGATGCTGACTCAACGTCTCATCGATCCTTGTTTTCCATTCAGATCTTCTCCTGTTCATCCTCTCCTCCCATTCTCTCTCATGCATCAGTTCTTCCTCTCTTCTTCTTCTATCTCTCTCTTCACTCTCCTTCTCCATAACTTCCCACTCACGAATCCTCTGTCTCCTCAACTTCTCCCTAACTTTTTCCCGCTCTTCTCTTTCTTTTTCCTTCTCGACCCATTTCCTCTCGCATTCCTTCTCACTTTCCATCCGGTGCTGCTCTCTCCTATGCCTCTCCCGCTCTCTCTCCACTTCACGCTGCTCGAAACGAGTTTCCATTTCTCTCAATTGCCCCAGCTGGTTCGCAACAAAGCCCCAGACCCTCTTCTCCAATCCCTTCACCACTTTCCTCTTCTTCCTTGTATCAGACCCCATCGGTTCAATGTCTTCATAGACAAACCCACTATCGACATCCTCCTTCAAATGATTATTATTATTATTGTTGTTGTTACCACCATTAAAATTCTCCTCCCCTTCCTCTCCATCATAATCAAATTCTAGACCAATAACCCCATTCTCAACCCCATCAATTCCGCCCACAAAATCACCATCCCCAGACTGACCCAAATGCCCAAACTGCGCAATCTCCATCCCATGATCAAAACCCCCATCATTTTCATTATGACCGACCCCGTGTGACTCATTAAACGGAAGCGTCACATCCCCAAACACCTGCTTGTACCTAAGAAAATTTGACCAATGTGTTAAGCCCTCAACCCAATCAAACTCCTCCCGGCCGAATCAACCGCGGAATCAGGCTTCTTAACCTTCTGCTTAACCAAAGAATACTGATGCCTCATGTTTTGTACTTTAGTAGACACATCTTTCCAAGACCATTGCCATGGAAACGCGATCGGATCTTGAACATGGTGCAGGGAATTCACATATACCGAAATGGGCTTATATTTCTTCTCTCTCGTCTTCATTTTAGCTAAAGTACCATCGCAGACCATCTCACCATACTTATCAATTAGGGTTCTCTCTTCTGCCTCAGTCCACTTCTTCCTCCTTGAAGGAGGCATAATTAACTAACTTCTACAACTACCAAAACTACTTAACTTTACTCATTCAACAGCTAATACAACTCAACTCAGACTTTGTCTCAAACACTTGGTGGGTTGGCTACACGAATCAATTTTCTGCATTCGATTTGATACAGCAGCTAATTATTCAAATTCGTAGAGAACTGATAGATACTCAAGAAACCCACATCACAAATCTATGCTTATACACGTAAAACTACAAATATGTAGATAGAATTGGATACGAGTAGAATTAGAACTGACCTTGGGGGTACAAATTGCTGAATTAGAGTTGATGGGTGGCAAGGGATTAGGGAGGGTGAGACTGAGGATTGTGCTTTGAAGGGTTCTTTGTGTTGTAAATCAGCCGCAATTTACCAGCGGCGATGTTTGTTTGGGAGCTCTTCCGACAGTAGCAGAAAATGGAGTAGAAATGGAGAAAATCATTAGGTGAGACACGGCCCTCCAATAAGAGAAATTATTCGGGGTGTAACTCTTACACCGTGTCAATTTACCGAGTGGCGTAAAGTTTCGATTACTACTAGAGCTGTCAAAAGCGTGGCGGGCCGGGTTGGCCCGCAACCCGTCATAACCCATCAACAAACGGTAGAACGGGCTGACCCGTCAAATAGGCGGTCCTGAAACTGCCCAACCCAACCCAACCCACCACGGGTTGCGGGTTGGAACGGCCAACCCGCCAAAATAGTGATTTATTGATTTTCGATTTAAAACTTAAAATAATTAGAAATAGAAAATATTTTAATACTTAAACAATTAAAAATAGAAAATATTATAATATTAATATTGGTTTAAGTGGGATTTCCACCAAGGTTTAAATATTAAAATTGATTTAAGTGGGATTTCCACCAACTTAATTAATAGTCTTTTAGTTGATAACTAATTGATTATGAAGTGGTAACTAATTGAGATCTAAAATAAATGTTGCTACAACTTTTTGCAACTTTCGTTTCCTTTTTCTTAGCCTAGGCCCTAGATTTATTTGAAATTTTAAGCATCAATGATCTAGATTTAATCAATGGGTAGTAGAAAAAAAAAAAAAAAAAGCGGGCCGGCCCCAACCCGCCCGCCCGCCTCAACCGTGACCGTGCGGGCTCACCGTTTGACCCGCCCCTAAACGGATGACTTTCTCAACCCAACCCGCCACTTTTAGGTAGCGGGACTGGCGGGTTTGGCCCGTTTGACAACTCTAATTACTACCATATCAAATCCACTTTTTATTTTTAAAAATTGGTACGTGACTAAATTAAATTAAAAATTAACATACGTAGTTATATTTTGGAAATAAAATATTATTTATTAAAAATATTGAGAATATTATAGATGATAATTTTTATGATTTTGTAAAATAAATTTATTTAAATTATCGTTATACCTTAATTAAGTTGACTCAAAAAATTAAAAGTAGACCTTTGATCGAACGGATGGAGTATTTTTCAACACTTAGCGTGAGAATTATCATCAAACTAGTAATTTAACCCGTGCTCCGCACGGGTTATCATTTAGTTTAGGGTGATTTAGAATAATATTGCATGTTTTTAAAATTTTCTTGATTGATTTATAAAAATTGATGTATCATTTTATAAAATTGACCTATGATTGCGATACCACAATAATATTACTAAAATTCTTCTACTAATGGATTTAATGAGTTTTTTTTTACCAAAGTATTTAACGAATGTAATATACCGCAATATTATACCTACAGTATTTAGCTAAGACTATTAGCTAATGACATCCTCCCTAAAATTTAAAAAGTCAAACCATGAAAATAAAGATTTAACAACTATGGTTGAGGTGACAAACTCATTGGTAACATTGCTTTGTTTTGTTTTCTAGCCTTTCATTTCCTTGTTAATTGTTAAAATTCTTCTACTTATATATTTGAATAAAGTTATATCTTGACATATTCCTAGAATTCTAAAAGTCCATATATATATTTTTATGAACTTGAAGGAGTCACTTACCTTTTCTTCGGTATCATGAAAGTAAAGATTAAAAGCTTTGTTGTTCTAGTCATGAGTGATAGAATCTAAAAATAATTACCAAAAATATCGAGAAGATAATATGTTGGTTGAATTAAAAGTACAATAGAAAATAAAAAACTATTGAAGAAGGGTGGATAAGAACTCAATAAAATGATTAGATCTTACCTATCGATAGACGTAGAGAGATACATTTTTTTTTTTGCAAGTATGTGTTTCTTACAAAAAAAAATCTATACATATGTATATTCAAGTTGGTGAAGATCTTCTAAGTGTGTCACATAATTCAATTTTTGACTATTTTAATTTTCATGCATTTAACTTTTTTGCTTCCCACTTATGCCACTTATGATCTCCCACGTATTACATGAATGATCACGCTTAGGAATATTCAATAATTAAGCTATACTATCTTTAATCAAACAAACTGTTTTCTTATAAATGTATTACATAATGACTCCAAATCATAGTCTGTCTAGTATTCAAATTATTTGAATCTCGATCTCGATCTCCTTTTGCAATTGATTTTCTTCAGGTAAAGGTACACCCTGAATCAACAAATTCAACAAATATTCAAAAAAATAAACAAACAAATACAGAAACCATTAATGCACGCTAATAAGGATCAAAGAATGATTTAGATCAAGGAAATTACCACAATAATAAGTAAACAATACAGATAACTCAACAATAAAATAGATACTCGAATAAAGAGTATCAAAATTACTAACTGAAGTATAAGGATCAGAATATTACCTTCGGAATATAAGGAGCAGCATCATAATGCAATTTTCTTATTCTTAGCACTCCATTAGTCCTATTAGTACTTATATATTAGGAGTCTAAATGTTGAACCAAAAAAAGAAGAAAAAATCAGATATACAATTGAAAAAAAATGAATGCTATATCAAAAAATAAACAGAAAACGAACAAAACATAAAATTGGAAAGAATCAAAAGAATGACGAAGAGGATGTACCGAGAAGAGTCGAGACGGTTAACAGGCGGCGTACATGAAACAGAGGTATAGTTATGAAAATCACGCGTGTGTGTGTGTGGAAATGGGGAATTTGGTGGGTTTTGTAGAGAGAGGAAGAGGGAGTTTTGCGAGAGAGAAAATGAAGAGAGGGGAAGGGAATTGGTATCGTTTATTTGTAAATTGGAGGAGAGATTATAAGGTCACATAATTTTAGTTTGATATAACGATAACTTAAGAAATTGTCTTTTTAAGTTTCAATATTAATTTTTAATTTTCTTTTCGTTACATACTTAATCCTCATGTTTGTTAGTTAGAGTATTATATTTGAAGAAGTTTTAGTTAAGTCTTAATATATGTATCTTATGTTATTATTCTTTAGTGTATCCGAATAGTTATATTTTTGGTTGAATAACATATGAAATAATTAATAGAAAAAGAGAAGTCATACTACAATTGTTTTATTAAGTATGATTAATAATCATAGGGTTTAATTTTAATTTTAGATTAATTGATACATTATTGAAAAAATTATCTTTATTGAATATAGACGTTTGTTGACTTAATGTCTAATTATGCCTAAAAATATTTATATAATTGATATATCTTTATAGAAAAATAAGATCGCATGTGAATTTGTTTGTAATATGTATGTTTTAGAAATATTTTATATAACGATATGTCTCTATATAAGAATAACTCGAATGAGAAACTTCAAACACTAATTAGCCATAAACATGATATTCATATGATAATTAACACTACTGTCGAGCGGCATTATTTAAAAAATAAATAAAAATACATATTTGTAGTCATGAACCATCTTGTCCCATTTTTAAATGACCCAAAAAATCACACGTATAATGAAAAGAATTGTAACACATTTGATATCGCATATTTTGATATTTTACAAAAATATTAATCAAAATAAATGGATAATGTCGTACATGAGTCACGTAACTCACTTAACTATAATATATGTAGTATTCTAAATAAATGCATAAAATATAAATAGTTGAGTTGGTTTAAGCGAGTGTTTATATTTGAAAGGTTGTAAGTTCAAGTCTCATTATCGAAAATCATTTTGTTTTGTTTTCCTAGCTTCTCCTTGTCAATAGCTAAAGTTCTTCTACAAATATATTTAAAGAATATTATATACCACAATATTATACCTAGTACTTTAGCTAAGACTAATAGCTAATGGCATCCTCCCTAGAATTCAAAAGGTCAAGCCATGAGAATGAAGCTTTAACAACTATGGGTGAGGTGGCAAACTCATAGACCTCCTCACCAACTTTAAATATATATATATATATATATATATATATATATATATAGATTTAGAATGGCAAATTTGAATCTAATCATGGATACTTGAATTGAATTGAAATGATGTTAATGGTTATCAACTCATTTGATTGAATATAGGTGGATAACGGGGAATACCTGAAATAAAAAAGTGGAGAACAATTCGGTTTCGTATTAACAATACTCGCCTCATTCTCTGAATCGTTACCCGAATCGCTTATTTAATAATATAATTTTACCTATTTATATATAACCTAAGTATTTATATTATAATAGCACTCAGTTCATACATTTGTAATTGAGTAAGGCTAAATCGTGTACACAAAAACCTCAAATAGAATCATTTATTTCAAAAAGGAGTTCCATCTTATATTTTAACCGTCGAATCTTTACCACATGTATATCAAAAATCACGGGGTAATTAATATTATTTATTTTCATACATATGTAGCGAAGATCCAATAATTAAAATAGGAGATAAAACATCTTTTTAATATAGATAATCTAGTCTGAAAAAACGTAATCTATATTACATTAGAGCTCACCTCCCACACTTTCTTTCTTTACAATAGAGCTCACCTCTTATAAATCCTACCCATGATACAGGAGCTATTGATGATACCAATAATGTCATTGTTAATGTTAATCATGCTAATGTTAATCAAACTTATCTACAGTCATCTACAACAATCGATCAACCAAGCACTGACATGGAAGACCTCATGCCCACCAACTCAAATGTAGTGTTCGAGATTAGTAGGTCACAAAATATATATATATATATATATATATATATGACGTGACTATTCTACTGAATAAATTATCCTCTAATATTTCTTTTCAAGCAACGCTACATTCACAAGATGAATACTCTATTTATCTTAATTGAAGAGTTATACTTTGATTTATTATGTAAATTAAGAGAAAAGTTAAATAATCACTAACGATTTAAAAGTACAATATTTGTGGTCATTATTTTAAGTTAATTAAGGGTCTGTTTGATTTAGCCGATGAGAAATGACTTATGACTAATGACTTATAGCTGATAATTTATGACCGATGACTTATGACCCACGACTCATAAGCTCGTGCTGTTTGATTTAACTTTTCGAAGTGTTCATGATCTGTCTTAAGTAAGTGTAACTGTTTAATTGATAAGTTGAAAAAGTGTTAAATTAAAATACATAAGACTAAAATACCCTCATCATTAAATATTATTTGCAACATTATTATTATTATTATTTATTATATTATTATTATTTATTATTAATTTTTATTTTTATTTTTATTATTATCATTATTCGCTATTATTATATTTATTATTTTTATTACTATTATTATTTATTATTAGGAGTATTATTTATTATTATAAATTTATTAATAATATTATTAAAATTAAAATTAAAATTATTATTATTATTATTATTTATTAAAATTATTATGCATTATTTTATTTTTATTACTATTATTATAATTTATTATTAATATTATTATAATTTATTATTATACTTAAAGAGTATTATTTATTCTTATTATTATTTGTTATTAATATTATATTTATTATTATTATTTACTACTATTATTATCATTAATTATTAATATAATTATTTATTATTATTATATTTATTATTATATTTATTATTTATTTATTATTATTTTTTTATTTTTATTTTTATTACTATTAGAGGTAATCTTAGGATATAGAAAGTTTTAATAAAAAATATGACTTAGTTGTTTTTGAAAAGTAAATATAAGCACCATGCCTAGTGCTTATAACTTATGGTCTCACATGTGCTTTAAGTGGTTTGTACATGATTTATGACTTATCTCTCCACAAGTCAAATCAAACGCTTTAAGAATACCTTATAGTAAGTTATATGTAATAAGCACCTGCCCAGAAGCTAAATCAAACAGGTCTAGTAGATATGACATAATTATTCTCAACTACAAATTGAAAAGAATATTAAGTGGTCGTCTACTACTACTAAGCATCGATATCATTCATGAATTTTGGGTAGACTTGTGATAGACCTAATTAACCAAGATACTTGGTGGACTAGCTCAAATCATTACAAACTAACATCGCGTTCTAGTTAGTACTCTCTCCGTCCCTAAATTATTATCTTTCTTTCCTTTTTTATTTGTCTCTAAATAATTATCTTGTTTAAAATTTTATTTATTAGAACATCACTTTTATTATTCTATTCTTAATTTTTCTTTAGGTCACATATACATAGACTTTAAAAAAAACTACACGTTATGCAAATATTAATAATCATGTCCGGTGCCATAAACAGTGTTCTAAAAATCGCTAGGCGCCAGAGCAGGGCCTAGCGCCTAGGGGCCTAGTCGGAGCTTAGGCAGAGCCTAAAAATCAAGGCATAATTACACTATAGGTCTATACCATACTTGCTGTAACAATATTAATAACTAAATATAACCAAATACACTAAAAATAATGGTCACATTATAAGATTAAAAGTTAAAAATTAAAATTTAATTCAATAATCAATGCATACTGTAACAATAGTAAATAACTAAATATGATCAAATAAATTAAAATAATGATCACATTACAAGATTAATAGTAAAAAATTAAAACTAAATTCAATAATATCATTCCAAACTTCAAAGTATAAACTTTAAAATAAAATAACAATACTGCAACATATAAAGTATGAAAAATAAACTTACCTAAATTAGGTTTTCTTTTTTAAAACCAAAACGATACTTTTTTAAAAAAATTTATTTTTAAAAAAAAAATGAAATTCAGCTAGACAGCAATTTTTTCAATAACGATTTTTTCCAATTTAGCCCTATTCGCGAGATTTTGGGAGCGCCTGGGCGGCGCCTAGACCCATTTTTCGAACTGCCATAAATTTGATATATACGACGGGTACATCCGAGGAGGGTTTAAGGCAGAAAACCCCGACTGCTCAAATAAATGATTTGGCAACAGCAGCCAGGTACGATGAGATGGTGAAGAACATTTCCCACAAGAAGACGAGCCTCCTCCTCACCCTATGGTATTTCTCAAACCCTAATTACTCGATCAAACCCATCACTCTCAGCCCCATTACTGGTTCTCCTCCAGATTGCTCTCTAGCTCCCCATTTCGTATATTTACAAATTCGATTGCTGCAAGCAAGTTTGACTCCACTCGCAGGTACCTAATTTCGCCTTCTAATTTGGGCTCACTTAGACCTCAATGCCTGCTTAGACGGTTTTCTGTATCCTCTTCAAATAGCTCTTTGCATTCAACGTCACCTGAAACTGTGATTTCTGATAGAATTGTGACCCTAGTGATTGAGGTCATTAGGATTGGGGGAGATGACTGTGTTTTCAAGCTCAATTCCATGGGTTTGGTCCTTACTATGAAATTCGTTTTCAAAATTTTCCAGGTTCTGAATTCTGAAAGAGTACCTGGATTGAGTTTCTATAACTGGGTTCGGGATACAAATCCAAATTTGTCTTATAATGCTCATGTTTGTAGCTTGATGATTGATAACTGCGGGCGGGTAGGTGACTATGTGACAATGATTTCCCTGTTGAAGGAGTTCAAAGGGAAAAGAATATGTCTTACTGACAAGGCGTTTGGTTTTTTAACTGACCTTGTTTCGAGTGACACTACGGTTGTGGAATCTGTCAGAGCTCTTGTAGAAGTTTTAAATGAAGTTGGGGGATCATGTCGTGGTTCAGGCATTTGTGCTATGATTAACACGCTTTGCACGTTGGACTCGTTTGAAATGGCCAAGTTTGTGATAGAAATAACCGACAGAAATGTGTCGTACTATAATATTTTGATGCGGGCTATGTGTAAGAGGCATCATTTTGAAGAAGCTCGTGGTCTACTTGTGGAGATACAAGGCTTGGGTTGTGAACTCAAAGCCGACACCTATAACTATCTGCTTGGAAGTTTATGTAAGAGTGATAGGATAACTGAAGCTTCCAGCCTTCTAGAAGAAATGCTGGGAAGCGATACTCTTCCATCTCCAGACGAAATAACCTTTGAAATATTTATCTATTACTATTGTAGAATAGGCAAGCTGGATGTTGCGAGTCAGTTCTACAATCAGATGATCTCTAGGGGTCTTGAAGCTCGGATTACAACTCATACTGCCATTCTAGAGGGTTATTTTAAGGCAGGGAGTTTGAGGAGGCGCACAAGTACGTGAATGCCGTGGGAGTTGGTGGGCGATTCAGCAATATGGTCTATAGTTTACTTGCAAAACTCCATCATAAAAAAGGAAACATTGTTGTTGCTCAGAGGATTCTTATTGACATGATGGATAAGGGTCTCAAGCCCTATTATCCAACTTATATCGATATTGTGAAGAGACTCAAGACGACTGACAAGAGACATTTAGCTTTTGATTTAGAGAAAGGGTTCTCAAGGTTTTATGTGGAGCCAAGAACGAAAACTGGATAAGTTGATTTTAAGTTTTCTTGTGTTCTGTTCTACTTCAAGTATTGTTCCTAATGATTTTCATTGAATCATTTCTGCCACATGTAATGTGTATTCCAATTAACAATTTCAAAGCAAGTAGGAAATGATGCTTAAGAGCATCTGGTATAGGAATTAGAATTAGAAACTCTTTTCTCTCCTTTTGACTTTCTTTGCTCCTTTCTATTTGATTGCATTCTGTAATTAAAAGATGCTAACAGGAGAAAGAAGAATGTTATTTGTGGTTCAGTTTTGGAGTATTTGAATCGCTTTATTCATACTCTTTCTTTCTTTGAGTTTTTGAACTGATTTATGAATATAGATTGAATTTAATAAACCATAATCTTGCTTTCTGCTTACTTTATGTTCGCTTTTTCCCCTTTTACCGCGTCTTTTGATTCTTCACCTTTTAGTTAGGTAGTGACTTTTGGTCTTCGGCATTGGGTGTTTTCTCGTGTACAGTATTGCCAATGTAGCTTTGCTGCCTTTTTCTGGTTGGTATTGTAATGATTGACTTGCAATTAGTGAATTTTGTAGATGGGGGCTCCGATTTAACTTGTGCATCTGGAAAGAGAAGAATAGGAGGATATCTGAAGGGCATTTGTTAAATTTCTCAGTTAGGCATGAGTTTCATTGAAATTTCTGGTTTCTTAAGTTCTAAGCTGAGTGAGTTCTTTGGTTATCGTTCTACATTTGGGGTGACATATTACAAACATTCTTTTTTTCGTTTCTGGGCTTTTTCACTTTCTCTCGTAAGCTCTGGTCAATGCTCAGGGTCCTCTTCTTTTTACCTTACATTCCTGTATGTTTTTTCATAAGAAAAAAAGGAAATGACTAATATGGAATACCAACTTGACATTTCTTGCAGTCATACACTCGGCCAAAGTACATGAACAAGCTAACTAGTATTGCTTGATTTCCTTCAAAAGATGCCCATTTTCTTACAGGCTTTGTGTACTATTTTTTTGTGGCCTCCTACTTTTGCTGCTATATGTGTATTCTTGGGTAAAAATATTGTCTAGTTTGTTAACATACTGTAAGAATCAATTTGAACTTTGATGCCCTGTCGCTAAACTCTAGGTTCTGCATTCTAATCCGAGGTGAAGCATGAAATCCTTGTTATGAGTAATGGAAAAGTAACTTGTTCTCTGGCAGTTCAATCGCCCACGAAGCAACCCAGTTTTGCATGACTTGCATGCTTTTAGCTACTTCTTTTATGCCATGTTACCACATATTTAAGCTTTCCTCTTCTCAAAAGGAGACAGAAGAGATGGCAGAGGAAGGTATATTTTTGTTCTTTTTCTCAGCTACACTTGACAGAACGGTTATGTACCAATACCACAGGGTCATGAGAAGGGCCCTTTATTGACTGACATGTATTAATTTCAATCCTTTCATCAGGCTTGTAGAATTGTCTGTTGGCTCCTGAATGACAGATTTCCTTTCAGTTGAGTATGTATGTGTGGCTTCTTGCTCTGAGGAGGATTCTTGTGCTCAGTTCTTGATATTGTGGCTGCTGTCTCAGTTGTTCGTGGTTCTTCTAGGGCTGGGTTTGGAATAGTTGCGTCCAATGGTAATCATATTATGTTTGGGGCCTTATGGTAGACAAGTTGCTTCAATCGCCTGCTGCTGCAGAGTCTGCTTCTGTTTGCCGTGCCATGAGTTCGCCCTTGTCCTGATCTTTTTTACACATTGGTCTTTTTGTTTATTTAGCGCACAGCTAGGTGATCAGGAGGACATTTCAGATGACATTGTGCCCATCATTTTAACATATGCTTGACGTGTCTCGACTTTCCCAGCTGTCTGATGGGAAGGCTTTTGTTGCAGCAGGCAAGACGATGGTTAGCTTCTGTTGCAGCACATACCCCCTCAACTGCCTTTCATGATTTGACTGTTTAGGTTGAGTTTTCTTTTTTGCTCCTTTGTACTTTGTGTTATAGTGCTGGGTTTGGTAGTCTTCGATGATGCTAGGTTGGACTGTTTGATAGTACTTGTGTATTCTCTTTGTTTCTATAAGATTGCTATTATCCAACCAAAAAGAGGAACAATAAAACGGTTATGAACCAATGAAGCTTTTGATGAAAGAGTGAGCAAACTACATTGATGCTCAAAGCATGGCCATTATGCTCATCGCAAGCATTGACCGAATAGTCGGGCATCAACTTTTGTAGCTTTTGGACCTTGACTTTTTGAGAAGTTGGCTAGAAGAAGTTGGTTTCTCTAGCTCATGACATTTTTCACAAGTTTATTTGAAAATTTGGCTTGAAAAGTTGACTTATTTAACCCGGTCAAAAGGTGATTGTTGGAGATTCAGTTTCTCTGAGGGCCATGCCCCTTGGCGCTTGACCAAGTCTTCTTTCAGCCCCTGAACAAAGCTGTAGCTTTCTTCAACAACTTGTAATTCGGTAAATTGTGGACTAGTTGGGTGATAGCACTCCCACCAGATTTGAATAGAGGAGGTTAGCCTTTCTTCAGTTCTATCCATAGTAGTATTTGTGTGAATAATCTCTTTTTTTTCAACTGTTGAATCCTCTGGTTGCTACGTTTATGCGTCCTTTGACCATATTTTTCTAGATCTTTTCCTTCTTTTACTTGTAGTACTGTAGTTTATAATTTTTTGCCAGACTCAATGTAGTAGTTTTTCATAGAAGCTTGGATTATGTCTTACTCTTTCATCATGTTTCTTGACTCCATAGGTAATCAGTCATTAACTTGAATGCCAATCATGGAGCACAATCTCTTCAACTCCTAGCTCTTTTGGTTAAATACTTCACATTGTTTGAGTTGCACGATCCTCTTTGTTGATGATGGAGGTGTTTCTTCCTCTAATCTAATATTGGTGGCTTTTGTCTCACGTTGTAGTAGTTCTGGATCTTCTGTAGCTGGTACAATTTGTATCTACTTAGCGGATGCATCTTCTGGTGCTCTATGTACCTTTTGTACATCTTAACAGAAATCGGAAAACCAACGTCAATCGATCCTTAACTTTGATTCTAGTATATCATCCAGAGATTGTTTTAAAGGTTTACGAAAGGAAGGAACTTCATGAAGGATATTCACATGACTAAGAGATGCAAGGAAGATGCATCAAGCAATGATGAAGATGCGGTAAGGGAAAGAAAAGTAAGAAGAAGGTTGGTCCTCAAGGTTCATCTTCTAGCTTTCTACTGCCAAAGAAGAAAGGAACACCTACAAAATGCAAACAATGATGATAATGTTCAGCTATGAGGTAAATGGGGGAAGTGCTACGACAATTTTCACATAAGAAGAGGTTGCAGAAACAAGCACTGGAAAGAGGAAGTAACCAACCCTCGGAGAACCAGCCAGAAAATCTAGTCAGCTGGACTGAAAAGACACAAGAAAATTAAGGTGGAAACATGTACGAGCGAGATATAGATAGCCTAAATGACTTTCTTCATGACATGGTTCAAAAACCTCCCAAGTTCCCGAATTCATTTCGTGCTCTCCTTCCCCTGCAGGTAGAGTGGAGATGAACGTGGATGGAAGTTTCAAGCATGGCACTGTCAGATGCCGGTATGGAGGCGCGTGGTCATTGCCTTGGGGGTTCTTATGGTAGCCCAATGCCTTGCAGCACCTTGGAAGACGAGGTACATGCAATTCTTGTTGGGCTTAAAGAGTGTAAAAATTCAGAGAAAGCATAGATGTGTTTGTTGAAAAAGAATCCAAGCTTGCTTACAAGCTCATTAGAGACCAGAAAGATGATGGCCACCCTCTGACAGCCCGCCCTGGTGCTCCTCAACAATCTAACAGAACGGCAAGTCCAACAAGGGTGATCAAGTGCAAATTTTGATACCTATTGAAATTCCTAGTATCTCCAATAGTAAAAATAAAGGGTACTAAATTAGAAAAGCTCGATTTCAATGGAGGATTTGTGCATAGATTAGATGGGAAGCATACGTAGTGGTGGGTTCACCACAAGATTTGTGTTTAACGACCATGCAATCCAAACCTTGGTTGGTTGCTAAAAAAACATAACATCGGGCAAATTCCTAAATTATAAAGATTTCAGTAAGTTGCAATTTCTAAATATAACCTCAAACAAAGCACAACCATTTTCTCAAATAGTACCTGATATTTCATCTTCGCACTGTATACAACTCTAAAATTCTTTAGTGTGGGGACATGCAAAATGGAAAAGGAAGAAAAAAAATAGAGTAAAGAAAAGAAAGCGAAAAAGAAACTGCTAGTTCTAACTGTCAGAAGGAAATCACATTATCAACTTAAATTCCTATATATGTTGCTGGCCTCATTGAGACACTTTTCTTCCTTTCCGCATCATATTCGATGCAATTACCAAATGTGTTTCTTGTTGTTTTTTTACATGAATTGATGGTGATGATATATATTTTCGTATCTCCAATTAGTTTTCCGCTGAGATGCAACTGAATTTCTGTTTTTACATGATGGTGATATCTTCGTATCTCCAATTAGTCCTCCATGTACTGAAAATCCACAGGAGACTTCAGACCTCGGGTCGTCTGGAGTTCGTTTCTGAGCTTGCAACATTTGGTGTTGCTGCCAAAAATACAGAAGATGCCTCGGTTGGACTACTTCCCATATCCTTGGTTTTGTGAAGAAGAAAGGTACCAGAGAGGATAGTCACAAAACCACATAATTCAGTTACAATCTGCGCTGCATTTTGATGATCCCAGTCCTGAATTAAGCATCAGAAGAAACAAAACCAACTTTAAAAAATATACCAAAATATGAAAACACACACACACACACACACAGAGGCAACTTTAAAACTCGATTATGTCCTTGACAAACTATTTGAGCACCAGTTTGAAGGGAAAAGACTGACGAAATTGATTCAACTATGAATATATATAATAATCCATGTCCCTAAATAATTGTCTTGTTTGAAACTTTCCTTTTAGGACATCACTTTTACTATTTTACCCTTACTTTTTCTCCCTACTTTAATTATGAGTCACATGCACATATGCATTAAATGAAATTACACACTATTCCAATATTAATAATCAAGTCAATTGTTTTTTCTTAATCCGTGTGTCGGGTCAAACAAGACAATAATTCAGGGACGGAGGGAGTACTATTTAACATACATTTGCTATGTTTTTGGTAATAAAATTTCAATCATTGAAAAAATATTGAGAAAACAATCAATAACAACTTTTACAATTTCATAACAAATAATTTTTTAAATATCTATGGTCAAAGTTTAATCAAGTTGACAAATAAATGTCAAAGTGCGACTATATTTTTGGGACGGAAGGAGTATTGAGCAATGGACAAAGTAAATAATTAAATACTCCCTCCGTCCCTAAATTATTGTCTTCCTTTCTTTTTTTGTCCGTCCCTAAATAATTGTCTTGTTTGAAACTTTCCTTTTCAGAACATGACTTTTACCATTTTACCCTTACTTTTTCTCCCTACTTTAATTATGAGCCACATACACATGGGCATTAAAGAAAACTACACACTACATCAATATTAATAATCAAGTCAACTGTTTTTCTTAATCCGTGTGGCGGGTCAAACAAGACAATAATTTAGGG
The DNA here is from genome assembly GCA_016624345.1 of Platycodon grandiflorus. Classification (NCBI taxonomy): domain Eukaryota; kingdom Viridiplantae; phylum Streptophyta; class Magnoliopsida; order Asterales; family Campanulaceae; genus Platycodon; species Platycodon grandiflorus. The sequence goes on along the minus strand of CM028369.1, from coordinate 3,428,764 downwards.
ACGGAGGGAGTAGTACTTTTTTCATAACCTTCTATGAACCCCCATAAATGAAATCTTTGCCCGGAATAAGACAACCTTTAGCACAACCACATAACATGTTGTACTTCATGGTCATGCGGTTCAAGTAGCTCAACTAAAGCCCGAACGAAGTGAAGGCACAGACATGACATATAAATGGCACAAGTGCATCAGCTATCAGGAGGAAGGCAAATTGGAAATGACAATTACAGACCAAGAGAAAGTAAATATTCCAGTATGGCAGTATGCATATGATACACAGTGTATCTAACAGACATAGAGAATAGGATTCATGCAAGTCAAAGGATGATATTCAATTAACCAAGAAAAATTGAAGATACAGACTCACCTTGAACATGATCATGCTAGCTAGGATGGTGAGAGTTGTGAACATGACATAGTACACCGGGGAAATCACTGCAGTGTTGAAGGTGTCTAGTGCCTGCACAAATGAATTCCTGATTAAGATGACCTCTTCAGGGTAGAAAAATAAGATTTAAAACACATGTTTCAAAAATATACTCTAATATTTAGCGAACAAACAAGAATACAGAATGTAAAATAAGGAGATGAATTCCTGCCAGCGTGAAACAAGAAAATATGTAAAACACGTTTCGTGCATTTAACATTTGCCATTGAGAGGCTGAGACTCATACAAAAAGTTAAGAATTCAATATTTTATTGCGTCTCCACTTCAGTGAATCAGGAGATTAGATTAATTTGATACCAAGAAAAAACTGGCACAAAATACTCATACTACTATGTGTTGTTGAATGTACTTATTGAGCCAGATTCTCGTGAAAATTTCTGAATAAAATATCAATACAAATAAAGTTAAGAGGATGCTTAGAAGATAACTACTCGATTTGGATCTTGAAGTGTATTATGAGATGGCAAAGGAGTATGAGTCAATTATAGTTGGTCAACATTGGGCCTTGAAACAACGAGGTTGTTGCAATATGGCCTGGCCGTCACGAATTAGAGCCATGAAAACAGCCTCTTTGGTTGCAATAGTAAAACTGCATCGTGGACTCTTCCCAAATCCCATAGTGCAGGAAATTTATGTACAGGATGGCCAAAGATCCCTTGTGTCTCATTTAGCTCCGATAGAAGAAGAAAACATGAAGGATGCTCTTATCACACTTTTCCCTTGTCTTGTCAAGTTTAGAGTCTCATAAGGTAGAAGTCTATCTTCCGATATTAGAACAATGAATGTTTCATAACATGCTTATGTTTTAAAAATTATATGAATAAAATTATTGTAGTTTCCAACCAAACATGCTTAAAATCTGAATGCCAATTTTACCTTGTTCAGATAGTTGAGTTGCAGAAGACAGAAAACGATCACGCACAGAGTGAAAAACCATGTTTGGAAGTATGTGAATTGATTACTTCCTGAGAATGTCAGCTTCAAGGCAATTCCCACTGCTTTCACGCACATAACCTATGTGAAAAAGAGCAGAAGAAAGAAAAAAATTCAAGTGAAACGGATTAGTGGGTTGAGATCTATAGCATAAATGTGTACAAGCATGAAATCAAGAAGAGGGGAGATTGAAAAGAAAGTTGACGAACCGTAAGGGAGCCCATGAGTGAGCAAATTCCAACATATACGACCAAATGGGTTTGCCCATAAAGTGGAACATATCGGAAAATTAGGACAGCAACGAGAATCAAAACTATGCAGGAGTAGACAAGAAAGCCTGTTGATGCCGAAGAACTCTTGGTTAGTTTTAAGCTAATAAAGGTGGCAAATCTTACCATACTTGTATTCACCTGGTTCGGTTGCAAAGTACCACACTTCTTTCACAGAGTCAATTTGTTTCTCCTGTGGCGCATGTAAAACAATGGTGGTAGAGCCCACCAAGCACAGAACACACCCGACCACGCCAAATATATGCAATTTCTCCTCCAGTATAAAATGGGCTAACACTGCGCTGCACAGAAATTCACAAACAAAATATGCAAAATATTACTTTTACACTAATTAGAGGTTTCTGCAAGCTATACTTATCATGAGAGATCATCTGGTGCAGTACCTGAAAATTATACTTAGGGCTCCAAGTGGAGTTACGAGAATTGCCGGAGCATAAGCATAGGCAGCGAAATTTGCCACCTCACCCACAATCACTACAAGTCATAGTAACCACAAAACTAAGATAAATGATTAAGAGATGGTGTAAAATACTTGGATGGTGCAAAATTAATAGAAGCTATAAACAAGAAGAGAATAACCGATCTCCTCAACAATTATAATTGAGAATTAAATATCTATACAGTCTTTCAAGCATACCAAATTTAACATGAATAGAATCATTTACATATAAGGGAGCAAGTCAAACTAGGTACCCGACTCGACTCGATTTGTTTGAATGACTTAAGGTCGAGTTCGGCGAGTTTGTTTGGATGGATGAGTTGATTAAGAAATACATGAGCGAGTTGTTTATCTTTCTTACAGGTGAAACAAGCACGGGTTGTGATTACTTTAACGAGTTGTACCACCTCAACAAAGCAAGCAACTTAATATGGAACCTCAAAGTCGATCAATGTCTTGCACGACAAAGAGACTTTTAATAGAGGGCCCCATCTGAACTATAACATATTTCCTGCACCCATTCTCTGCTAAATATCTCCAAACTAGACTATTGTATCAAATCCTTCAACATGAGCTCCAAAACTGTCCATTTTAGCTCTAATCATCTATGGTGCAGCCATAAGACCCGATTGAAAAAATACCCTCAAAGTGGAAAGAATAAAATTGACTTGTGTAAAATGGATCTTTGCATCATTTATGTCGAAACACAGCTTATCATATTAAATTAAATGAAACTTGACTTCAGGAATCTTTATTAATAAATGGAAAAGATTCCAATTTCACGTCTTAAAGGGAAGAACAGAGAAAGGTGATTGGAATGTCGATTTTTGGCCTTCAATTTGTTTGAGTAGGTTCATTTTTCTCTGATGATTAACCTGCTGATCCTCTTTATTCCCTGCAATCACAACTTCCTCTTCTGTTCTACTCAAAAAAAGCTTGTAAAAAGCTTCAAATCTTGCTGCAACTTCAAATTATCCTTCTACGTTAGTGATCTCATAGAATGGCTTAAATTTCTTAGCTGTCATGAACCTCTACATCATTAATGTGAATCACAATAGTAGGTAAATAAGCTCATGTGTCTCCAACTCGTGTTCCACAGACTGCTAAGGTGGTCAATCGACCTGTGCCTGTCTAGTCCAGTTAGATTATTTAGTGGATGTTTTCTTTTGAGGTGGTTATCTCTTGGAACTGCTGATAATCGGCAAACCTTAATAACACGGATGTTGATGATTCCATTGCCAATTCTATTTCCTAATCAAGCATTAACTACAGCAGCATATATCACAGAAATGGCATCTATCATCTCCAGCAGGTAGTCTCCCAGCATCCAAGTGGAGTTAATACTGATCATAAATTGAAGCCTATGACTAGAATCCTAGAAGTTAGTCTTCAGATGCGTTGCAGTGTTATCTCTCCCGTCCAAGCTAGTACTGGTCAGAATACCTGGTTCAAGCTGGTATGCTACCCATAATAACATAAGCTACCAATTTGCTGTGGCAAAATGGTACATTCTGGCTGTTACCTACCAGTATGATACGGGGTCGATTACTATTATCTTTCAATGAAAATTTAGAACTTTGGCTAGTCCACCACATGCCTAGTTCTGTATTCCACCAATGAGAAACCTAAACAACAAAGAGCAGTTCTAAGGAAGCTCTCGCAGAGGGGTCACAATTAATTTATGGAAGCAAAGAAAGAAGGCAAAATGAATTATGTAAGATAAACAGAGCAACAATGACCGCCTAAATAGTCAAATCTTCTGAATCCAATTGCAAGAAAGACAGTAATACTACAACTTTGCAGCCAGTCGTCCGGCGGAGGGGATATAGAAGATAAGATGTATATGAAACTGACATTGTGTAAGCATTAGAACTCACTGGTTATCATCCCAGCCCACCACCAGGGTTCCCACAAATATGAATAGCCTCCTGAACCTGATCAGAGAATTTCCATATATTAGCATCAAAAAACAAGAATCTTAAAATGTTAATTCTTATATAAAAGCAAAAACACACGCACACACACACACACACACAAAAAAACAATGTGTAAGAATGGAAGTTAAAATGAACCTGCTCTGGTACCGGTGGCACCAGCCTTTTTGAGGCCTTTCTTCTTAATGATGAAGCTAGAGCCAATGAATACACTGGACGATAACGCTAAAACGAGTCCGTGCACATTGTCAGATGACATTCCCCCCATTTTGATAGAAAATGGGGAGAAGAAAAATTAAGATGGAGAAAATGTTTCTTAATAGAAATTGATCCAAACCCAATTCCTGCACACAATCAAACCACCCAAAATTACAATTTTATTCACGCATAAATAATTTTCATATACTACAATTAACACGAAAACAAAGATCACCTTTTTGGCTGGCTTCACAAAATGGGAATGTCGGGAACAATAGAAACAATGACGGATTTCAAATCATGGGTCGACGAAAAATATCTAAGGTTTTGATTTGATTGATTTCAGATGATGGATTGTTGTTGTTGTTCTTGTTTCGGAATATTTTGCTTCTATTTCTCCTACTCTCTCTCTCTCTCTCTCTCTCTCTCTCTCTCTCTCTCTCTCTCTCTGTGTCTCTGCAATATATCTCAATCTTTGTTTGCTTTTTTTGTATGTCTCTCTCTCAATCTCTCTCTCCCTCTATATGTATCAATCTGCGTTTTTGTGTTTCTCTCTAGAAAGAAAGAGAGATGAGAGAGAGGGAAGATGAAGATGAAGATGATGACGAGGAGAGAAGCAAACGGTATGTCCGTTACGCTTCTCTCCAAAAATCTCAGAGAAAATATTGAACAACCCTCTCCACCACGACACCCCCCACTATTTCAGGTGCACCTCCGCATCCCGCGTTATCTTAGCTTAAATGGCAGCTTCTTCTCTCCCCTTTCTACCCCTCTCCCTTTCTCTTATTTACCAAAATGGCCTTTCTCACTCCTTTTTCTTCTTTTATTTTATCTTTTTTGGGTTCGTTTGGATTCAACATAATCCACCCGCCGGAACGAGTCCAAGGGTGCATCCCTATGCCCGATTTATGCATTTGAAGATTACCATCTTAGGTATTACTTATTAGCCACTAAATTCTAACTCGAGTGAAGTTGCTTGGAGAGCAAATTCAGCTACCACTCGAACCATCTTTTTTATTATTTTTTATTTTCATTTTTAAAGTCTGGAATAAGGAAAAAAAAATGTTTGTCCGTGAAAATATATTTATTAGTCCTTGATCAATTCATCACATTTGATCTTAGTCAAAACTAAGGCTAAAAAATACGATCAGTTCATCTCATCATGAGTTCATATGGCACGGTTGAACTAATGAAAGATCATAAAAACTACTACATGTCTTTTGACTTTTAAACATTTAAAAACATTAAATTAAAAAGGTACGATTTTACGTTTCTTTTTTCTTCTTGATCTTATGTTCCTTCTTCAAGTATATTTCTTTTGAGGTTTTTCGAAATCCTATAGCATTTCCAAATTTGCATCTCAATATCTTGTACCATTCCTAAATTTGTAATTGCGATTCAAATGCAATTAACTACGTACCTTTCGTGTTTGCATATCTTACAATTTTTACCAAACTTACCATCCCATGAATTACAACATCTTGCTACGACTACATGAATTATAAGAAGAAGAAAAAAAAAAAAAAACACTAGTTAATATTACTCACGTCAATCACAATAATATTCCATTATGGGTTAATGACACTACAAGTCCCTCTACTATGAACATTTCCACTACTAGTTCCTTAACAAAATTTTATAAAATTTTAGTCCCTTGAGTACCAAAATAAAAAACACTTAGTCATTTTATTGGATGTCGTTAAGATTTTTCCGTTAAGTCAGTCATGTACTCAATACATGACTTTAGTTAAGAGCATTTATGAAATTTCATGGTGGTTCATTCTTGTCACCCTTTCTGAGTTTCTTATTCGTCTTCATCTTCAACTATTTCTCTCTCTCAATCAACAACCCATTGCCCACTCCTATCTCTTTTTCGACAAACATTGAAAACCCTTTCATCTTCGTATTCAATTTTGCCCAAGAACCAGCCTTAATTTCAGTTATCCTTTTTCCTTCCATGAGCTCGTTTTGCCCAAAAACCCAGAAAACGTCCATTTCAGTTCTCCTTTTGCCAAAGAACCCAGAAAACGTCGCCTTCGTTAAGCTCGTCGCCGTTGACAAAGGATCTGCTGGAGATGACACCAGAATTGGGGATGTCGAAGCTGTCAGTTTGGGGATGCCGGAGATGGAAGACGGCGGCGAGGGATTCCGTCTGAGCGATTAGGTAGCGCCACCATTGTTTGAGACTGAAGGGGTTGCGTATGAGCTCTTCTTCGTAGACTAGGTCTCCTGTGTTGGGGTAGAACTCTTGCGGGATAATCAACATGGCTCCTGTTTGGATCTAAGGTGATGGGTTTAGGGGATTGAAATTGTAACTGTGATTAGCAAAATGGGGAGAAGTTAGGGTTTCATTTAGTCTTCTTTCGGATTTGGTTTCGATTGATTGAAGTTCGTCAAGGCTGCAATTTGAGCTCAGAAGGAACTGCGTGTTTGTGTGTGTGTTGGGGGAGACTATCTGGGAGAGTGAGGAAGGTGGGGTCATTTTTGAGGTGGGTTTCTTGTGCTTCTAACTGTTGGGTTTTGTTGGCATTAACATGGAGAGTGGACTTTGAACTTTGTCTATTTGATTATGGTAAAGTTGATTTCTGAGCATATATTTTCCAATCCAAATTTCAATTTTAATTAATTTATTAATTCAACGAGTTTTAAAAGATGATGATTCTGTTGGGGTTTCTACAGATTTTGTTGGTTGCTGATGTTTGATACTCCACTAATTAATTCAGCCTCCTGAATTATTTTGTTAGTTTTAACATTATAAATGGCAACGATTGTGAAGTTGAACCACCATCACCGTCGAGGTACTTGCATTAACCCTTCTATTATTAAGAACAAAGAACTATTTACAAGCCTCCCTAAGATCCAAAAGAAAGAAAAAATGAACTATTAAACTCAAATAAACAAATCGATCAACTTAATAACTCTAACCAAAATGATTATGCGATGAAGACAATGAACTAACTATAAAGAACAGCAAGTATACAATCATACCAATCCCAAATAGCTGGAGAAGCACATTCTTAAAATAAATAATCTGGCAACAAATTACGGTTGACTAGATATATAGTACTAATATATGGAAAAATATTCGATACAACATAAAATATTTTAGAGCTAAAACAAAAGCATGTGATGATCATAAGGTCTGTCAATGCATCGGATTCTAATCCGATCGAATTATCTCTCGGATATTTTAAAGCTTAATTCATATCTTAAATTTTTGGGATCGAATCAAATTTGAATTTTATTCAACCTTCATTAAAGTATTGAATAAAAATAATATCAATGAACTACCCAAAAATTATACCAATGATAAAAATGACAAATAGCAAAATATTGGGCGAAAGTGACGGGCGCCTCAAGGCGGCGTCCCATTATGCCCGGCTGGGGGCTGTACACTTTATATATTACACAAAACTATCTCCGAATTATCTTCAAGTATCCTAACGTATTACGGAACAATCTCTGATTCACCGATAAACTTCAGAACGGATACGCGACTTCTACCCGTAAACTGCGGGGTTTGATCATATCAGTTACAGCCCGAAACTATCTAGGGCACCACGACTCTCTTATAAATAATATTATCGGACATAGTACAAGGTACGCGCAACTATACCCTTTTTGCTCCCTCAATTAGCATTATTCTCTCTCTGATATACAGTGCTAATTCTCACACCGAAGGAGCTTTGCAGGGATCCCCTACGCAGTAACTCTGTTCTTCTTTTCAAGCCAGTTACCAGTCACTTCACCGGAGCAAATTTCCATCAGGACCACGGTGCAAAATTCGGCATCATAAATCAAGATATTTTTTACTCAATCAAAAGGTCAAACAAACATGAAAATCATGTTCTCAGCTTATACAAACATGAAGAGAAATATTAATAAAATATTATAGCGTGCAGAAGAATTTATATTTAGTTAAATTACTATTAATGATTAAAAGCTTAACATAAATAATTTTTGTATGTATAGTATTACTATATTTTTTATATTGAATCGAATCGGGTTGTTAACGGCTTGAATCACCCTTAATTTAAGTCTGATTTGTTAAGTTGTCGAGTTATCGGACTCGGATCACAATCGGGTAATCAGATTAAAAAACTCGATCTATATCTTAAACAACATCGGACTCGGATCAGATTCAAATCAAAATCCGATCCATTGATAGCCTTAGTGCAGGGAACAATAAGAATGTTTGACATTTCCCTAAGGAGCTGAGCTATAGAGAACCTCAAATAAATTGAAGTAGTTATTTTGATACCAAAACCTAAGGATAGAAATGGCAAAACGCATATTTGAGTCACTCAACTATCCACAAAGTTGCAATTCGGCGACCACAACTTCAAAAAATATTATTCTTGCCACTGTACTATCATTTTCTTGCAAACGAACCCATTTTTTAGACGGACGTTAGTTCAGCCGTTAAATTTACATGAAATACCCATTTTTTCACGAACCCATTTTTTAGACGGACATCTTCATCTTCTTCCTCTTTCCCTTTTTCTCCGCCTTCACTTCCACCACCCAAAACAGATTTCTTCACCGAAGACCACCACCAACCGGAAACCTCAGCTTCATCTTCGCCTTCGCTCTCTACCAAACCAAAATCCCTACAAAAATTGCAAAAACACATAACTTTTCCAATCACACACACACACTAAATGGTTTTCGGCTACAGACTTGAAATGAAGAAAAATGTTTCATTTTCCAGCTATTATCCACACACACACAAAGTCTCTCTCTATTAGACAAACCCAATAAAAGAACTCATGAAAACATAATTTTCCTAGAAAATTACAAAGAAAAGGAGAACCCAGAATAGGGGTAACGGAAAACAGAAAAAGAATCAAGTGTAGTTGTTGAACCCATTTATGGCTGAAACCATTTCTGTAGCAGTCACTCGCCGCCCCTTCTCTCTCAACGCCGATGACCTCCATCCTTTCGACGTCTGCCGCCCACCTCCCACAAGCCGCACAACAAAACATCAGAATTCAGTTTCGGCCAGATCCCCATTGAATCCGGCAGCGAGCTCCCTTCATCAACGCCGGCGCCAACCCCAAGCCGCAACAACCCTTCCCCCTTCCGACAACCGTCGTTCTTGTTTCTGACAATGGGGGAAAATAGGCTCATTTGTAAGAAAACAATAGTACAGTAACAAGAATAACATTTTAAAAGTTGTGAATGCCAGATTATAACTTTATAGATAGTTGGGTGTCCTAAATATGAATTTTGTCTATAGAAATAGATAATTTCTAACACCTTTACTAATATATAAACCAAATAATATGAATAAGAACACACAACTTTATATTAAGCAACTTTAATAAGTATTAAGGAGGAGCGATGGGAGATTTACACTCGGGAACAAAGATCAAGTCGATGTAAGATTGGCTCAATTAACATCTTCACAAGGCAATACTCTTAATAAATCTAAGGGTAATGATATACATAGTAAAAAATTAATCATGAATTTTATAGCCCATACATGTGACACAAGGAGATCCACCTCCTTTCCCTCTCTCTTTCTCTCTCTAATCAAAATACTTGGATCTCCTTGTGTCACACATGCATGTGAACTTTAAAATTTATAATCAATTTTTCACTATGTGTATCATTACCCTAAATCTAAATCTCATTTGGAAAGACAACTTATAAATGTTATTCCAGATATAATTAGGAAATACAATATTAATTGACTATTAAACATTAAATAATGAAATCTCTTAATTCTCATTAAAACGGGATTAGTTTAATAACCAACATCATCCCAAAATGGCCATCATTTTCCGTAAGTTATCCATCAGCAAGAAGGCGGCGTAGAGTGACAATCTTACCGAATAATTTTCCATCATCACTCACAAGACATTAATTCAAAAGCAAATGTAGAAAACTAATTTGCTGATGAAACATTAATAGAATGTATGACTCAATTTTGACAAATGCTTTCGAATGTAGAAAACTAATTTGTTGATGAAACATTGAAAGAATGTATGACTTGATTCTGACAAAGGGCTATATATATAAAAATACCTAACTCGCATTATGTGTATATTAGAAAGAATGGTATATTAGAAAGAATGGTAGAGAATACACATAATCGAACCCATTTAATGGTATATTAGAAAGAATGGTAGAGAATACCTAGATCAAAGTTTTTAGAAATATTAGTTGGGACATCCCAAAATAGAAAGTAGGAACATTTATCCGGGATGGAGGGAGTTAGTTATAATTATAAAAATATTTGAACAAAGTTAAGATGTTTATTGTATAGTAGAGGGTAAAGTAAAAGTTTTATGGAGATTATAAGCATAATTTTTTAAAGTAGACTCTTTGATTGATTCATACAAAAATAATATAGTGAACTCTTTACCTGAAATAGAGGGAGTATTACTTACGTCACAATAATGAAAATTGATGGAAGGAGTATTAGCAACTAAAGAATTTTATTAAATTTTTTGAATAACTTATCAATGCGAGAAATAACTGTATTGAGGAATAAAAAAGGGAGAGAATAAATAAACGAAATCCATCCATGCATTTTAAATCTATCTAGTTGGTAAAAGACTATAATGAAAAATGACCATAATGTTTAAATTTAATATTTATATTCCTAACCTAACAACTAGAAAATTGTTGTAAATATATGTTAAATTGTGGGTCTTTCTATTGAGATGAAAGTAGTGTAGGGGGTTTATATGCAACATCTAAATAATAGGCTTAGGGAGTCGTCTCTTATAGCCAAATGTTATATTTTATACAACACGTGTATTACACATTTGCCTATGATAAATGAGAAAACCCCCCTTCCCACCTAGTCAGTTCTTTGGCTGGGTTTCTCTCACAAATATCTCTCTCTCTCGCAATCTTTCTCTCTTATACGCATGTGTATATCCTTTAACTAAATAGGTGATTCAACTATGGATTAGAAGCTAAAGGCTGTTGATTTTCAACACGTTATCAGCACGCTCTTTTGGTGATCTTCTCGAAAAATCTGCTCACCCAAAGGTATCAAAATTTCTGAAATTTTTTTTCCAAAATTATGCATGCTTCTTTGTGAAGTACTGATATGTGGTTTGGGCATTGTAAATGTGTCTTGAGAATGCATTTAAATTAACCGTATGTAGCATAGATACAATAGTCTTCAAAAACCTAGACTCCTCAAACTCTTCAAAAATCACGAAATTAAGTTAGGGTTTTTAACACCCTTGAAGAGGCGGATTTTTCTGTGCAAATCCCGCACGAAACCGACCCCATTTTGACCATTTTTTTAGCCGCCGGAGGTCTTCGCCGTCGCCGGAGAAGAACCATTCCCCAGTTCGACTGAATGAGCTTGCATGGCTGGAGAGAAATGATCTTGTTTTCTTTTAAATTTGTCCCTTTTGTACCATTCCCCAGTTCGACTGAATACGTTTACTATTAGTAACTGTAAGCATGTTTAATCTTTTTTAATTTGGAAGGCCTACGAGTAACCGGCGAATGAGTATTGGTTTATTTTTTTTTTTTCGATTGTTGCCGATGAAAACTGGTGGGGATCTCCTAATTAATTAAAAAAAAATTTTTGGAAATCTTAATGCAAACTGGGAGATCTCCTAGGCTCCATGATTGATAAGGATTTTTTTTAAAATGACAATGGTTATGTTATTTCCATGTTTTTGGAAAAACGATACTAAAGAATTGTGTTATTAAAAAAAAAAAAATTTTTCCAGAAATTATTTTCTAATTATTTATTTAATTTGTTATAGTTAATTGATAATTTGATGCATTTATGTGTTATAAATTTCATATTAACAAAGTTATGCCTAAAATTATGAAAATTTTGTTCTAATTTATGGAAATTGTGTGCAATTTTATATTTTACGAAGCATTTTTGGTGGATTTTGAAAGCATATCATTATGTTAAAATATTTGGTTACACACACATAATTATATATAATTTATTTGGTTGTTTTGGGGCTTTAGCTTCCAAATTGTACGTTTACATTTTCAGTTAATTCATTCATGACATGTATAATTGGCGGGGCATAAGCTTCCAAGTTGTAAACCGTACCATGTGGTTGCCGTTTTACTTTTATTTGTGGATGCTTACTTGTTTTATATTTATGCTTACACGCATACATATGCGATATGGATGCATGTGAACCTGAAGATTCACGAAAAATATAACAAGAAGTTCCCCCGGATTGAACAAACTCACAAAACACCAAAAGCAAGAAATAAAAAACCTGAAGGTTTTTTTTTGAAATTTTTATTATTAAATAATACTAATATCATATTTTCTTGTTATAGATGGAATTACTCAACAAATTGGATTTTCCACCACTAAACGTCTCAGGGGAAAATTACGTGAGTTGGACAATGGATGTCAAAATCCACCTTATGTGTAAAAAGCTGAGTACCGCTATTTTACCAAATAACACACTCACGGATGCGGAAAGAGCAAATGCCATGATACTGATTAGGAGGCACTTAGATAAGATCCTAAGAATGGATTATACATCCATTGAGAATCCCCAAGCCCTATGGGATGAATTGGCAAGTAGATTTGACCACCAGAAAACCATACTCCTACCAGAAGCTAGGAACAGGTGGACTCATTTTCGATTTATGGATTTCAAAACTATCAATGAGTATAATTCCGAAGTTTGTCGCATAAAATCTACTCTTGAATTTTGTGGTGTCAAATTGACGGAGGAGGAAATCCTTGAGAAAACATACTCCACTTTTCCCGCTTCACATGTCATCCTTTCTCAGCAATATCGAGCTAAGAATTACACAAAATTCTCTGAGTTGATCACGGTCCTACTCTTAGCAGAGAAGAACTTTGATCTTCTTATGAAGAATAACCAAGCTCGACCGGTTGGCACGAAACCATTGCCAGAAGTCAATGTGGTCTATAAAAACAATCGAGGAAGGGGTGATGGTCCAGGACCAAGCCGCCAAATGAGAAGAAAAAATAACAAAGTGGAATGTAATTTGAGTAGGTGTTTATCAAGTGTTCCCTTTATATATCCATGCCCACCTCTTTTGAAATCCTTTGGGCACTCTTTTGTACTCTTGGTCGTAGGACCACATGTAAATATAAGGGATGTGTGCAGTTTGTTCTCTTCTTCCGGTTAACCATTTAGTATTATTAGTACTTTAAATTCATGTTTATTGCTTTATATACGTGTGTGAATAATAAATGTATTTATTTTTCATTAGGAAAATGGCAAGTGGGGAAGAATGTCTGGTAGATAGTGCAACTACGCACACCATCCTTAGGGATAAATCATATTCTGAGGAATTAAAGCCTAGTAAAACCTCAATGACAACAATATCGGGGACTTGTGACTTGGTGGATGGCTATGGAAAAGCCTACCTAATGTTGTCTAATGGTACAATATTGACCATTTCAGAGGCGCTTTATTCCCCACGTTCTAGAAGAACGTTGCTAAGTTTTAAAGACATACGAGCAAATGGTTACCACGTAGAAACCACTGAAGAAAATGGGACTGAATACCTGTGTATCACCTTTAATGAGTATGGCCTGAAGCGTACTGTTGAGAAATTAAAGGGACATGCCACTGGGCTTTATAGGACTACAATAAGGGTACCAGAAGCTTCTTTTGTTGATAGTTGTAACCCAAGTGATGAAAGCAAATATGTTTTATGGCATGATCGATTGGGACATCCAGGTCGTAGTGTGATGCGCCGAATAATTAATACATCTCATGGGCATCCATTAAAGAACAAGGATCTCGTCTATAGTAACAAGCTGTGTGTACCTTGTTCTATAAGAAAGTTTGATCCAATGCCAGCATATACACAGAGTAATAAAGAATCTCTTGCCTTTTTTGGAAAGGATCCAAGGAGACATATGTGGACCTATCACACCATCATGTGGAACTTTTAGGTATTTCATGGTAATGATTGATGCCTCGACCAGATAGTCACAAGTTGATTTGTTGTCCACAAGGAACGCTGCTTATGCAAAACTCCTCTCTCAGATTATACGATTGAGGGCACATTATCCGGATTATCCTATTAAATCCATCAGGTTGGATAATGCCGCGGAGTTCACGTCTCGAGCTTTTGATGATTTTTGCATGTCCTTGGGTATAGTCGTAGAACATCCAGTAGCTCATGTTCATACCCAAAATGGCCTCGCTGAAGCACTCATTAAGAATTTGCAGAGGATAGCTCGAACATTGGTTATGCGCACCAAACTCCCTATCTCTGCTTAGGGCTATGCAATCTTGCATGCAGCTATGCTTGTACGTCTGAGACCAACTGCGACCCAACCTTATTCTGCGTTACAAATGGTATCATGGTGTGAACCAAACCTTTCACATTTACGCACGTTTGGGTGTGCAATTTATGTACCGATCGCTCCGCCACAGCGAACTAAGATGGGACCTCAACGAAGGTTAGGCATATACGTAGGATATGTATCACCATCTATTATACGGTACCTAGAACCCTTGACAAGCGATCTCTTTACTGCACGATTTGCAGATTGTCACTTTGATGAGACCGTCTTCCCGCCGTTAGGGGGAGGAAAGAACGTTCATATCAACGTTCCAGAAGAACGACATGAATTGGTATGGCATGACCCCACCGTGTCTCATCATGATCCCCCTACAGCACTCAGAGAGACTGAAGTGCGTAGGATACTAGATCTACAAAAAGTAGCTAATAGTACGCCAGACTCATTTTCAGATCTAGCAAAAGTGACGAGATCTCATATACCAGCTGCAAATGTTCCTGTAAGGATAGACATCCCAGAAGGACAAATAACAGGAAGGCCAGTGATCCCAGCTAACGAATCATATACTCCTGCCCAGAAGAGGGGGAGACCAGTTGGATCCAAGGATTCGCATCCTCGAAAAAGAGTGAGTGCACAACAATCGAATCCCGTTAACATTAATAAACCTGGGATCCTACCCGATCCATCTCATGAAGTTGTTCTAGATTATGGATTCGTCCTGGAGACAAAATCGGGGGACGCCTCGGCATCGACATCCATTTCTGAGAATAGAGAAATATCAGTTAGTTATGCATGCATGAATGAGATATGGCATCGGGATGAGATGATTATCAACGATGTATTTGCTTATACGGTAGCGACTGAAATTATATCTAGTGATGATATCGAACCTCGCTCCATAAATGAGTGCAAGCAAAGAGTTGATTGGCCTAAATGGGAAAAGGCAATACAGGCTGAGTTTGATTCCTTGAATAAAAGAGGAGTGTTTGGACCAATAGTTCCTACACCCCCCGGAGTTGTACCCGTGGGATACAAATGGGTATTCACAAGGAAAAGAATTTAGAGAAATGAGATTGCAAGATACAAAGCTCGCCTTGTTGCACAAGGCTTCTCTCAACGACCTGGGATTGACTATGAAGAGACATATGTTCCTGTTATGGATGTCATTACATTCAGATATTTGGTCAGTTTAGTGGTATCCAAAATACTGACTATGCAGCTTATGGATGTGGTCACGGTGTATCTTTACGGGGATCTAGATACAAGTATTTACATGAAAGTTCCTGAAGGACTTCTGTTACCCGAGACAAGTATTTCCAGACCACAGAACACACTCTCAATTAGTTTGAGGCGTTCACTATACGGTTTAAAATAATCTGGAAGAATGTGGTATAACCGTTTAAGTGAATACTTGCTCGGAAGGGGATATGTGAACAACGATATTTGTCCGTGTGTGTTTATCAAGTGAAAGAGGACTGGGTTTGCTATTATTGCTGTATATGTCGATGACATGAACTTAATCGGTACTCTAGAAGAAGTCAAGGAAACAGCCCAGCTCCTAAAATCAGAATTCGAGATAAAAGACCTTGGAAGAACAAATTTCTGTCTTGGATTGGAAATAGTTCACCGTGCAGATGGAATAATGGTTCATCAGTCGAACTACATCCAAAAGATGTTGAGGAGGTTCAATGAAGATAAGGCAAAGCCATCAGCCACACCAATGGTAGTCAGGTCATTAGATAAATCGAAAGATCCATTCCGCCTTGTAGAAGAGGGAGAGGAAGTGCTAGCCCCAGAAGTGCCATACTTAAGTGCAATAGGCGCATTATTGTACTTAGCTCAATGCACCAGACCTGATATCTCGTTTTCAGTAAATTTGCTTGCTAGATTCAGTTCTACACCAACACGCCGCCATTGGAATGGCGTAAAAGATATATTTCGTTATCTCCGGGGAACAACGGACATGGGTTTATTTTATCCCTATGCTTCTATAAAGGAAGCAAAGCTGGTCGGGTATGCTGATGCTGGTTATCTATCGGATCCACACAATGCCCGATCCCAAAGTGGATATGTGTTCACTATTGGTAACACAGCTGTGTCTTGGAGGTCTACAAAACAGACTTTAGTTGCCACCTCTTCGAATCATGCTGAGATTTTAGCACTTCATGAAGCAATTCGTGAATGCACATGGCTTAGAGCCGTAGTTAAACATATTCGAAGTTCTTGTGGGTTAGTTGCCACAGAAGGTCCTACGATCATATTTGAGGATAATGCAGCATGCATTGAACAAATGAAAATGGGATTTATAAAAGGTGACAAAACCAAGCACATAGCACCCAAGTTTTTCTTCAATCAGCAACAACAAGAGCTCAAGCAGATAATGATCCAGACGAAGTCAAGACAAGCTGTGACTTATTCACGAAGTCATTACCTAAAGTCACTTTTATAAAGCATGTAAAAGCGATTGGCTTACGCAGATTGTCTGAGCTTCCACCCTTGTAGATTTCAGGGGGAGTATCCTGAAGGTACCTATATCCCATTGTACTCTTTTTCCTTCGTGCGGGGTTATTTTTCTCACTAAGTTTTGTTACTCGCCAAGGTTTTAACGAGGCAGTGAGGGCTAATTGAAAGGATTGTGTGTTGCACTCTTTTCCTTATCGAGATTATTTTTCCCATAGGGTTTTTGCTCGAAAGGTTTTTAACGAGGCAACATGTAAGGCACAATTACCATCCAATAGGAATCCCCAAGGGGGAGTGTTGTAAATATATGTTAAATTGTGGGTCTTCCTATTGAGATGAAAGTAGTGTAGGGGGTTTATATGCAACATCTAGATAATAGGCTTAGGGAGTCATCTCTTATAGCCAAGTGTTGTATTTTATACAACACGTGTATTACACATTTGCCTATGATAAATGAGAAAACCCCCTTCCCACCTAGTCAGTTCTTTGGCTGGGTTTCTCTCACAAATATCTCTCTCTCAATCTTTCTCTCTTATACGCATGTGTATATCCTTTAATTAAATAGGTGATTCAATTATGGATTAGAAGCTAAAGGCTGTTGATTTTCAACAAAAATAATTT
This sequence comes from Platycodon grandiflorus, assembly GCA_016624345.1. Lineage (NCBI taxonomy): Eukaryota > Viridiplantae > Streptophyta > Magnoliopsida > Asterales > Campanulaceae > Platycodon > Platycodon grandiflorus. Next base: position 3,411,195 of record CM028369.1, on the reverse strand, counting down.
TATAAGGAAATCCTCAAAAAGCAACCAACATCAAAATCTCAATTCACACTCATCTTTTGACTTTCTTATACGAAACTCTATAAATTAGGCACAAAAGCATGCCACACGCTCCCCAACACCATTCATTACTATTAATCACTTCATTAGCTTTTAATGAATTCATTTTCTAACACGTAAATATCAATCATTGTTCATTGATCACTTGATTAATCATTCTTTATGCATTTTAATCCGTATATTAAGGCAAAACAATGTAATGATCAATCTATCTCAGCCGTTCGATCTCACTAAGTTTATAACTCATTTCAATAAGAGAAAGCACGTTACGTAACCATGAGCTATATATTTTAAATTAATGTATGATATGAAATGACACCATCAATAATACTCCCTCCGTTCCAAGCAAAGAGTCCAGTTTTGATTTTTTTCGGTCAATTTAGTTGAAGTTTGACCGATAATTAACATAAATTTAGTGATTTTTACAAAGTTTTGAAAGTTGCAATCCATAGTATTCTTAAAATTGTTTTTAATTAATAAAATTTTATTTCCTAAAGCATAAGTAAAGAGTGTAAAATTTTGATTTGATTTAGTCATATGTTGACTTTTAAAAAAGGAAAGTGGACTCTTTGGCTGGAACGGAGGGAGTAATAGACTAAGATGATAAATCAACTATAATTTCCTGTGAAAATCTATAGTAGATAAGATGATAGTAACAAGAGGGTGAATTTGTAGCACATAATATTATTAGATGGGTAGATTAGATAGTGAGTTAAACAATTGTTTATTAGCACAATTATTAGAGATTACTATTTACTTATAGCTTTTTATCTAATTAATTGTGATCCGCACAAACACTCAATTGAGAACACTTTTTTCAGACTTGGTTGTATATTTACAAAGATTCTTCTCTTTTCAAATGATTGACACTTGTTAAACAAAGTCAATAAATTCTTGCCCTATACCTAGAGTGATGTGGACAAGAGACCTTTTATTGCAATTTTTATATGGAGGAAAGCCTAACTTATTATGTCGCTACTTTCTATTTTGGGATGTCCCAACTAATATTTCTAAAAACTTTGATCTAGGTATTCTCTACCATTCTTTCTAATATACCGAGTTATTTTTCTTAAACTTTGATCTAGGTCTCGATTATGTGTATTGTCACACAATATCTTTACCCAACGGTTTTCAAGTTTAAGAAAACATAACTCGCATCGAAAGGTTTGAGTAAAGCAAACTAAACAACACACAAATTGATAATTTTACTTCATTGCTTTCTTTTTATCACAGTAATTGTTGTTTCTGAAGGCTTGCTCACCATACTGTGTTAACTAAACAATTGGCGCGGTCACACCTAATGACTCTACATAGGTTACAGAATAGGGACATGAACGCTCTAAAGTTCCATACTCCCTGACAGTGCAAAAGCTTCTAATTGGCCCATTGCCACAATAAATATCAAGGTTACACAGCACTTGTGTCCACATGCATATCGGTGAACCATTGGTTATTCCCTCATTTGGCAGGCAGAAACTTTGTCATCTACTCTGCTTGGTCTCAAAAAACTTGTTCTGCTTGACGGAATGCCCAAAATTGCAGAACCCAGGTGACTAGGTCACGGTAAGGAATGAGAGAATGCACCAGCAAATGTCTATCTTGCCTTGGACCAGACTATTGCTGTGCTAGGCAGAAACAACTTTTACACGTTTTGGATATTATTGCCTCCACCTTCCAAATTTGATGGTCATTATTTTCCTTTTCTTGTTCGCCCGATGCTTGGCCGCGTTTCTCAACTTCCTCTTGGCATTTCGCTCTGGGTTGATCACGGCCATGAGCTTTACTTCTTGTCTCCTCTTGTCCCTCTTTGCCTTGAGATTTTTCCTGATTTCACTATAAACTTGAATAAAATTCTGCAATCCAATTGTATCCCTTATACTATCACGAACCTCTTCTGCCAATTGTTTCACATCATCTGAAACAGGAGATTATTAGAATTCGACCTCCAAAATATCAAATTACCATCCTGATATTTAAAGCTAATTAAAGCCAACAAGGGAAAATAAATAGCACGTGCATCAGTTCCATGGTGTTCTGAGGAGTATCGCGATCCTAACAAACATGGTATGTCTAAACAAGGAACATACAATTGTTATACACAACAGAGGGACACAATGTTGGTTTCTTGTCTGAGACTGGGGGAGCCCTCAAAATCTAGGAGAGACATTGCATCTCTGATTTAGCCCCATTTTAAAAAGAGGGAAGACTCTTAATCTACCAATAGGACTGTAAAAGATTTATCCATGTGTGCTTCGAAGCTACTACTTAATCCTAAGTTTCAAGATATTTGTATGGAGCATGTACCTAAGGGTTTAAGAAAACCATTGCAGTTTTTCATATTATTTGTACAAATGCACCGACACTTATACGGTACTTCCTTTGATCAATTCCAACAGTCTTCTGATGACTGTCATTTATCACTTGTGTCTTTAAGAATTGCCAGGTGGAACCTCCACCATAAAGCTACCCAGATCTGATTTGGATAACCTGGATAAGAATGCCACAAGGACCACCCCCAAAAAAAAAAAAAAGTATCCACGCTGGATAGTTCCCACTCATAATGGTACAGATTAGGAGAACCTTTCCAGGTGGTTCTGGCATAGTGTAGCAAGCTAAAAAAGAAAGGGTGAATTACAGGCCGATCCCCTTTCAAACATTTGTAATCGTTCCAGTCCACTCATCTTTTTTAAAAACCGAAAAAAGGCATTTTTGGGGCGAAAAGACGATTATGCCATTAATGAAAGAAAAACACGCGCGCTTCAGTAACCCAAGGCATCGCGATGCACTACTTTGGCAACGCGATGCACCACTTTGGTATCGCGATGCACCACTTTTTGCATCGCGATGCAACAAATTGGGGCATCGCGATGCAACAATTGGTGCATCGTGATCATCGCAGCGCGCTTTAGGGAACCAAAGCATCGCGATGCACCACTTTGGCATTGCGATGCACCACTTTTGCAATCGCGATGCAACACTTTTGCAAATCGCGATGCACCACTTTTGCAAATCGCGATTCAAACTCGTGTTTTATGCATGAAAATTGATACCCAAACATGAGAAAAGACTATATTAACAACATGAAATCATTTATACATCAATTTGAATCTCAAATCTGAAGCAACGATGTTGTTGAGGGTATTTTAGGAAGAAAATTTTTAAAATGCCTTTTAGCGGTTTAAAAAAAAAAAAAAGGTGTACTGGAGAGAAAAAAAGTTTAAGAAAGTGAACCGGCCAGCAATTTCTCCTTAAAGAAATCTTCAATAATGGCCCAATCGGGTAAAAGACACATGGTTTACCTGAGTGTTGGTGACAAAAAGTCTTGGTGGAGGTCCACCCATTTAACTTCACCGTGGGTTTCATCTTTCCATTAATGACAGTTATGAGGTCTGGTGGCTGTTGGTACTTGGTAGTCCTTAAGGAGTTGACTTTTGAATGCAAAAAGGCAGAAACAAGAATGCTGGAACAGCATGCGAGTCCAGGTAGGTGAATAGAACACAGGCTAAAGGTTGAGTACGTTATCTGCTTCACAAATCAAGGTATCTTTGATGCTACAAGTATAAAAAGACAGACATACAAATTTAAATTTTTCTTTAGTTAACCAGGTTAATTTAATTTTATTGGAGATAATTGTGTTTCTTTCTTATAGGTTATTTTTCCTATTTACAGAGAATTACGTCTACTTCTAAGACTGACAAATAATAGGAAGAAAGAGAATAAGCGAGGGACTAGGAGGGGAAGGTCAAGCGGGTGGAGACTCCAAAAAGACCAAGACCCCCTCCCTCCCCCCCCCCTCCAAAAAAAAAAGAGGCTGCCATATACAATAGAGATGATATTGCCCACTGCAGCATTTGAGCCAATAATTATAAGAATAAATTATTTCCGGTGGAACTCTATCAGGTATTCAGAACAGTTCTATAGCTGCAAGTTTCTATCTGGTTTTAGCATGTCATGTCTATGGTAAGCCGTACGCCTTGAATGTTAAACAGCTGGTGGAGTGTAGAGCAGGTATTACAACTATGTGTATCTTCATTTTCAATCGTAACACACTTTTTGGGTTTTCAATTTGTCAATGCCCTGAAATTAATGAATTTTGATAGAATAAAAAAATTTCAAAATATTTGTAGCTTTAATTAATGAAACATAGTTGAGCTTGTTCCTATGATATAATGACGCTACTCGAGTTTAAGGTCAGCCTCTAACAAGCTGTTGCTCAGTTGGATCCACATCTCGTTTTCATGGAAAATGGGCACTTATGTCTACTCCCTAACCACCAAATCTCAAGTCAATAAACCCAAGAAATAAACTTTGATATTGACTACAGAAAAGGTAAGTTCAACAATACTCCAGAACGCCAAAACTTACCTGGGATAATTCTGCCAGCAAATCCCTCACAAACTTTGTACAATGGAAACAACATCTGATACGCATAATCCTGGCCTTCATCCTCACCAACGGGCTTCAGGACTTTATGTTGTTCAAGAATATTAGGTGAAATTGATCTAAAACTATCAAAGACAATTTTCATCTGCACAAAGTTCAATATTCGATGATCAGCACTAAATTGAGAGAATGTTGTTTTAAGATTATCACATTCTTCACATCATATGTACAAAGTGGTTCGTGAATAGGTACAGGAGATGAGCAAATTTTGGTATAACTATGGTGATATATAATGACCCAATACTAGAAGTTATCAAATGCTCAGTCATGAACCAACCTGAATAGCGTCCATCTGAAGTGCTATCTTTCCCAACCTCTTAAGCAAATAGGAGACGAGAAAATATCGATGGTGCTCCATATTTTCACGGCCATTTTGCCCATTAAAACCAGATGTAAGAGAAGCAAACATGCCCCTTCCTTTTCTTGGATCAAGAACCTGAAAAGCTTTGAGAAAACAGACTTCCTCGTGACATTCAAGGGCAGACCAGTACAGGTGGGAGTTTGTGTATTCTTGCCCTAACACAGAATGCAGCCCACATATGGCAAATACAATATCTTGTCTAAGACAGCTGTTAGCAGCATCATCAGTTAGTGGAGCCTTCAGCTGATGGCAAAGAGAAACTGCTATCAGAAGAAGTCTACTGGGTCTCATTAGATAAAAAGCTCCAAGTGATTTCTCACGGTTATCCGTGCAAGCCTTGGTTACTGTCGCAAAGTATAATGCTACAAGACGGATTGATATGTTGCGCAACCACACATGTGGATGCAGTAGGAATTCACAGATTGTTTCCCATATGTCCTGTGAATTAAACATTGTAAGAAAAAATTGAGCTCCAAATAGAAAATTAAAATAAAAAATGGATTGGGTTTAAAGTAACAAACATCAACACGCATTACAATATTGCTGGAAGAGTTATACCTCAAGATCCCTTCCTAAGCATAGTTCAGGAAATTCAAGCAGCATCTTCTCCAACATTACCATTGAATAATATGCCTCTTTCCAAAGGGGGACTGTTGCTTCATTAGAAAGATCTACCTCTGTATTCTTCAAAACATTTATCGCAGATTGCAAAATCCTTCTAATTACTGCAAGTACACTATCAATATGCGTTTGGAAACCCTTCTTCATGACTTCCACCAGTAACCCCAAGACCTGTACAAAACATTTTAAGCACAAAAATTTGGTTCAAGAAGCAAACTAACAAATAGCAAGCATTTAACACAAGTAATAAGCAAGCAGATGAAATCATTTCTGGAATTTTCTATTCAAAAGTTGGAACAGGATCCTGCACACATACTACATTCTTCATGAATGTAACAAGAAGAATGGTTTTCAGATATTAAATAGAACTGAGCTGACTTCTTAAATAAAGGTATACAAAAGACATCTGCAGGGTTTCTGCAATGTCTCTTTTGAGTAAAGCAGTGCAATAATATAGTAGCTTAGAGAAGCATCCGGTTCCACACATAACAGCCTACCACATCTGAACTTTTACGGGCATGTGTTATTTATCCAGTTTGTTCAGGATCATTACCAAACTAATACCCTTCCTGGACTTTAGGGATATTTAACTCTTTAAGACGGGTACACCGAAACACTTGACCCAAAGCTTCTTTGAGGTCTCCCTTTCTCACTTGCACAAATTCGAACCTTCGGGTTTGAGAGCGATAAGCTCCAGTCAGTGAGTACTATATCCAGTCAATAAAGGTAAGTTACATATGCGAGCCAATTTATTATTCTTTCTGTCAGAATATTATATGTAGCTGATAAAAAATTAGCATAAAACTACATGTGCCACAGCACATTTAACTGTAGAGCCAGGACAAAACGTACTAATAATACGGTCGGTCATCGGCTGGTATGGCGACCCTGCCCCCTTGATTGGTGACAGGGCCGGACTGCCTAAATAAAAAAGGATATCCACGAAGCAGCAATTACGAAATGACATGTCATTATGTGTTGCACCAACAGCCAACCAGTAAAGTGAAAACAATAGTTTCTAGCTAGACGTTGGAGCTTCAAAAGTTAATATCATAATATGCGTTCTAAAATATCAATGCATTTACCTGGGCTGCAGCACTCCATAAATGTTGTTTCTCACCCAAATACCAAGAGAGAGTGCTTTCAATAATAGAATGAAGGGAATGTGGGCTCAAACGGCCAATCAGCAGCTTTATAGCAGCACCAGTCATGGAACGGACTTTGTTGTCATGATCATTAGCCAAACAAATCACTAAATGAACGAAAAATGTATCAGACTGTTTATCCATGACACTTTTTGGAAATTTTATTATGATAGCATGCAGCATTTCAAGGACAGCTTCTCTTCCATTCGAGTGTTCATACCTGAAACAAAGTGCATTATAATCGAGGAACTTGATGAGAACTACAAAAGAATAAATATTTCAAAGATCATATATCTTGCCTCAGATTCCCAAGCAAGAAATCCAGATGTTCTTGCAAGCGGTCCTTTGAGAGATGATAGTCAAGTAAGAATTGCAATAAAATTTGACTGCATTTCTTGCGCACTGCTTCGACTTGACTAGTTACCATCAACTCTCCAACTCGTTTGACAATATCATATATCTCATGAACCACCAATTTTCGGTTCACTATTGCCTTTAAAAGTGAAAGTGCAACAAACGAGGGATTTCTTTCAAGATCAACAAATACCGGAAATTGAATGAGCATATGCAACTGGTCTGCGGAAAGCGAAATCCCTGTGCTCCGCAGGAGCACTGTCAGCAATCTCAAACAAGACTGCATTAAAGGACTACTAGCATTCATCGAGCCTTGAGCAATAACAAGAAGTGAAGTTTTGATCTTATCTGCTTCCGATTCAATAGATGGCAAAGAAAGCCTCACCAGTGGAGAGAGGCACCTAAGAGCTGCAGATATGGTATCTTCATATTTGGAGCTCAAGCAATTACTTAACAATCTGACAAAAGGGTCCAGCATGGATAACAATTGTTCTTCGTTTTTGTGAAGTTTCAAGCTCTTCATGCGGCTGCATAGGATACCAAGAGCAAACACCGTAATAAGATGTGAGCATTGTCGGCCAGGGCCAGCACTGATTAACCTCCCAGAGGTGCTTGCTTCAATGCTCACATCATCTGTGCAATGTTTGTCAGATTTTGTAAGCCCTTGAATACCATCTTCAAGGAGGCCATAGGTAAAAATTAGAAGGTCACGGTGAATTGCTGATGGGTTGCATTCAATACCAGAAGCTATGTGATTTAACATAGTCTCTAATTTCAATTTCAGTTTTTGTGTTAATTGCTTTTGCAGATGACGTGTAACAGGGGAAAGCAGCTTCAAGGCATGGGTTCTGAACGTAATGCTTTGCGCAATCAACTTTAGAGTTTCAAAAGACTTCTGCTTTCTAGTTTCTTTCATTTTCGAAGCAATCTTCTCCACCTCTTTCTCCTCAGAAACATCACCAAGAATATCATTCTCTGCGACGGAAAGAAGTTCTTCAAGACAATAATCCAAACTACCACACATGGGATTCAATAAACACTTTGACAACAAGAAATTGAGAGTGTATCCGAGCACATGCAACTCATATCCTCTTTTCAAGGTGGCTCTCAAGATTTTGACAATGAACTGCAAGTAATCCAACCCTAACACCTTCAAACAAGCAGCCAGAGCAGACCTTGCCTCATCGCGAACACTTTCTAAACGATTTTTCAGGAAGTTTGAAATACGATGAATGATATTTGGAAGATCACGCTCCATGATTTCATGAGGAAGCAATTTTAGTAGTTTCAGAGCAACAAGGCTAACATTAGCATTGACATTATCCGTACCATCAGTCAATAGCTCTTGTATCATGGGTAGGATTTTTTCTTGAAGGCATGTCTGTTTTTCAGAAGGTTTAGCAGTTGTGCATTTGTCCACCACCATACAGGAAGTAATCTCAGAGGTCTCTCGTGTAGAAGCATCCACAACAAAAACTTTAGTTTCATCACTGGAATGAGGATCTGAGAAAGGGAAGTGATCCAGAATAGAGGAGATCAGCCGCAAAAAGAGTTTTTTCTTGTCAGGTTTCAGTTTCATTTCTCGAAAGCACTTGATTAGCAAAGCATAGTATTGTTTCCATTCCATACAACCAGAAATAGATGCAAGAGCCTCCACATAAGCGTTTCTGAGATGCTCTCCCTTTCCATCTTGCACATCAAGCAACATATTAAAGAATAGCGGCATAAACACTTTAGTTGTGATAACCTGGACGTTCACAAAACCATTGTAGAGATGAGTAGAAATGCAGAAATTTATTGGTGATTGCAAACACGAACAATTAATACATGTGTGTGTGTGTATTACCATTGATAAACTTCTAACGACACCACAAAAACGGGATAACGCCTTCGCCCTCCTATGCTTCTGCATGAACAAAAACAGAATAGATTAGACATGAAAAAAAGAGTAGGTCAACTTTTGACTCTGCTTATTAAGAAGGAAATATGATGGAAACCATCTTTCGATTCTTAAATAGAGAGCATGTATAAATGGTCACAGGCTATGGTTTAATTATGAAAATCATCTCTTCAAGAAAAAAAGGGGGAAAAACCTTCACCAGAAATCTAAGAAGAAAAGTAACGTGGTACGTATAAACAGATAAAGAGTTGAGACGAAACATGATTATAATAAAAAAATCTAATGCAATGACAAATCTATTTCTGTGTGAACTTAATAAACCTCCAAAAGAAATATAACCACCAACTTGCCTGCAAGTGAACAATATTCTTGAAAAAGTCTTGCTCTGGATCTTCACTGAATAAAACCTGATATGATTTAAGGTATGGCACCTCCTGGAGCTTCAACACCATTTCTCGCAGTAAATCAACCCATACCTGAAATCAACTAGTACATTTGAGAATGTATATATGAAAATAAATGAGAAAAGCCATAATGCTAGCGGCAGAGGACAATCGAATAATAAAATGAGCGTACCAACTTCTATTTACTAATAGAGTGAATGAAGAATGCAACTTAGGAAAACAAGGAGTCAGCTAGGAATACAAGAGTTATTTTAAGAACAGCAGGAGAATTTACAGAAATACTTTAAAAAGGGGGGTTGGGGTGGAGTAGCCAGCCAATCCTTTTGAATATCATAAATGGACAAACTACTACAATACCCGAGGATTAAAAGTTGCCAAGGAAACTACCCCATCTTCGGTCTCAAGGCGTAAACATCAACTCAATTCAACATATGCCCACTTTGACTTTAATGCATAAACATCTAAGTAACTCGAAAAATCCTTTGCTCCCCCTAATCCCCGAGATTCAACAAGTGGCAAACCACAAGGAGGGTAAAACCAAACCAGTTCAACATCCCAAAGACATACTCAAAGCAATGGGGAAATGAAGAGAAAAGTGGGTATGAGATTTCGAAGGATGCCCACGAATGAAAAACTGATTGTGAACACTATTCACCCTACCAAAGGACATGCAAGGATATGAAACTTTTTACCTTTTGAACAGAAGCTTCTCCACTCATAGCATCACCCATATGTTTGATTAGGAAATTGTTTATCATGCTCTGAATGCACGCTCTGGACCAACACCCCTTATTGGTATTCATCTCTTGGTCAAGGATCTTCTCAGAGAATTCAACAAACAGAAGCAATAATCTATATGCACTGTGTCTCAATATTAATTCTTGGGATGACATGTCATGCACACAATGTGACAAAACAACTAATGCATGCTGCTCTTGGACGCTGTTGAAGAAATCAATGTTTATCCTTTCATAAGCACCAATGATGATGTCATAATCCAGGCCACCCATCTCCAAGGAATATGTTGAATTTAATTCACGAAGAAGTTTTGCCTGCTTCCATTCAAGAATGACAATTAGATAACAGTGCTTGAGCAACAACAAAAACTGAGTGTTCATGGAAGCAAATACTATGCACATAAATGTAGAAGCATGCATTACCACAACAAGTAAAGAAGGGTCATTTCCAGCAAGAGCATCAAGAAGATCACAAATAGACGAGCGAATATCCATGCTAGCAGAAATAAGAAGTGGGGAGACAGTAGCCACAATTTGGGAAGTGCTTCCACCTCCTAATATCGGTATTAAATGTTGAACAACCTGCAAAGTCTTGACACATGCATCTGCAACAAAAATAATGAGTTTTAATAATAACACGTATGCCTAAATGATATGAAATGTAGATTAAAACCATCAGAAATATTAGCCGACCTGAGGACTGATGTCTCTTGGTAAGGAGAGGGAGCAAGATATCAACAAATTTTCTTCCTGCTGAAGGATCCTTTATATACTTGGACAGTAATTTGAAAATGTTAAGCCCTCTTTTTCTAAGAGATTCGACAGATCCCCTAAGATAACAAATCAGTTAGCTACAAATGGGTGCACTAACTATAACAGGCAAGAATACCCAACTGAATACAAAATGTTGACATAAAAAAGCTTATGCAGGTAATGTTTGATACCCAAGTAAGTACTCAAAATGGATGTATCAAGTACTTTCCACTAAGTATGTTATACAACATTTGGACATACTACTTTTAAAAGTTAAGTTTCCCTTGACACAGGTCAAACTTCTCCAGCATAAGAGTTTACTTATCATTGGTCCCTTATCTCGATAACTGCTACGATTACTGATGAATATTTTGTTTTAAAATTTTGCCCAATATGTTCTGTATACAAGTTCCCTCTCCACAACCACATTTCTCGCCCCCGCCCTCCCTTGAACTTCAGTCGCAACCAAGCAACTCAAAGATTGCTGAGATCCAATTTCTGCACCAAAAGTTTTCCATCCCACCTGTGTAGAGGAACACTGAAACTGTCTGCCATATATCTTTTCCAAAGTGGATGTATTTCCAGAGTAATCATGTTTTGGATTCTTTTCTTCACACCACCACCTTTACCTGCCTTCTGGAAATTGAAACTACATACGGTATATTGAAGTTATATCTCCCAATCAAACTATCATAAGCGACGTTCTCAACTGCTGCTCTTAATTTTGCACCCCAAATCTATGTGTGAATATACAAGAGTGCATGAAGCTATATAAGCATGTGCACACGGGAAGGTTTTCAGAAACTCAACAAGTTGTACTCTTTCGGATTGCCATACAAAGATGTAGATAATGTTCCCAACATGTCCTAACTAGATCTATAAGCAATAACTTTTCTTAAGATATGTAATAAGGCGCCTAGATTTGCTGAAAAAAGAACCAAACTCTAGTGAAGTACTTTACAGATGACACTAAGCAGCTTGTGCAACTAGTAAGACTGAATAATAGGTACAAAGAAAACTGGTATGCTCAACTGAGCAGCACAACAGCATCCTATTTTTTTAAGGTCAGCACATGTATATCTGACCAAAACAAGAATGAGTTGGCAAGGACCTGTTTCCAAAAAAAAAAAAAATAGTAGATGAGAAAATGTATGATCAAATTAGGGGCACATACCTATTTGTGGCAATTTTGCTTGTGAAAAGACGATGCAAGCTGCAGACAAGTGCATCAATGTTAGGAAGTAGTAGCCTTTTGATATCACTATCATCGCTATCCAGCTCACAATCAAGATTTAGTAGGTTCTCAATGAATCTTAGAACACAAGATACAATGTCTTTGGACGCTGTCACGACTGTTAGAATTGAAAATATATCTTGAACAAGACTGTTCACTCTGGATAACTGCGGTACAAGTTTATAGCTTTTACTCATGGCAAGAAAGCAAATGAATAGTGAACTTGGCTTCTCACTGCTGGCGCCTTCTTGCTTGAAACCATCAATTAAAGGTTTCATAGAAGTAAAGAATAGGTCCCAAAATTCACAACCAAAATCATGGTCCTCATATTTATTCAGAACCAAAGAGATAATCTTAAGGCACAAAGATCTCATATCCTTGAACTGTTTCATGGACATGCTAGTCTGCAAAGAAACAAAGATACTGGTTAGGAAGATCTGATATCCCCATTTGCAATTTGGCCTACTGAAATGACTGACCTCAGATGTACACTAATCTCACCAACTAGATTTTCAATCGAAAATGAGATTTTGTAAAATTCGTTATCGAGTCATGAGTTTGAGCAGCTACGTTTACACTAGTGACCTTTCAAACTCTTCTAGATCACATGCTTTTGAGGCAAGATACAACAAATATAAAATTTCTTATCAACATAAATAACCACAGTATCTAGAAGTTACCATGATTCTGTTTTCTGCTCCACCATCTTTCTCACTCATGGACATATTGTCGCTAGAATTTTCAGCCAAAGAGGAGCAGCTTCTCTTTGCATCGTCCAGACATGACGTGCAGCTTGCCAATATCCGGATAACACATCCCATTAACAGATTGAGAAAAGGACTAATACGCGATTCATCAAAAACTCCAAGAATTTCCTTAATTACATGCAGAAAACCAGATCTTTTCTTCAGAGAAAGTGCTTTTATGCTATCCGAACTAAAATGCCTTAAAACAGTGCATGAATCTAAATCCTTGGCACTTTTGGCTGAACACCAAATCCAATCATCCACCTTGTCAGCATCTTGTGATGTATTTTGTAAGGGCTTAATCAACAGAGCAACGAATAGAGGCAGCTCATCAACATCAAGGTCGGCTAAGAATCCAATAACTGCTTTCCGATGATGCACACTTGCAGACTGAAGAAAGAATACGCTCTCTGAGTTATGTAGGAAATCATAAAGACAAAAGAACCCGCTAAACAGTTCCTTAAGATAAGCGCTAGGTCCAGAGATATTATACATACCTTTTGAGTGGCAAGTGTTTTTAATTTTCTGACTTTGGGAACAAGAATTCGGATGACTATTGGCACAAGATAAGCCCTGTGTTGTTCATCAATTAGACCTGATTCCCTAGATAAACTCCATGTTGTCAGTTCTTCCCTCAGACTTTTTGCACTAATGAGATTTTTCAAATGCTGACCATATGGAAGCAGGAAATCATCTTTCCAATTCAACAGGGATTCAAGAGCCTTTAACTGCACCTCAGCATCATTCTCATCAAGAAGCCTGGAAAAGCAATCATGTAGTTCACCTATTAAATAATTGAAAAACTTGAAGTTGAAATTCTAGAATGACTTAATGAAACATCTGAAAAGTCTTCAAATTAGGAATCAGAAATAACAATGTAAAGCCTAAAAACCTGTATTCCAACACCTCCTTGAGAAATTGACTCCTATAGAAAGACTTTGGATTTCTCAACGAACTTAATAAGTTCAACCACTCTTTGAGAACACTCTTCCATGCTTTCCCTTTGGAAGCCCGTGAGTCGTACAATTTCACGCTGCAACATCAAAATAAATAAACAGGAGTTTAACTGAGACAATGCAAACGGATCACAAAAACATTACATAACCATGAAAGAATGATACTTAATCCCCAAGGAGAGGAGCAAGAAAAATTACCTTGACAGGTCCTCAACGTTGTATCCCAAAAATTTCAAACATAATGGGACAATTTGGCGAGACCGAGATTCCACGACTGTCGGCACTTTTTTTAATGATTGAATCAACAAGGACAAAACTGTCGCACGTGGTGTACTATCACATGACGGAGCATCAAATATATTGAAGCGTCTAACCAAATCTGAAAACAACACAGAAGCTCAATGGTGTAATATAGAGAGAGAATTACTCAGTTGGTGAGAAAATAATTATCAGAACTTAGCAGCCATTTATTTGACATATTGGAACATAACTTTCAACTTCTTCTTTCCTTCTGTTCCCAGACTAGGAGGAAATTATTTACACGCAATAATCACAAACAGAACTAAATCCAAGGGCAAATATGACATAGCACTGAACCAAGATAAAAAGCAATGAAAGTAACTGTAATAGAGAATGTCAAAAGCCAGAAAATACCGCTAGAATCACTGGAACTTTCAATATTGCCTCCTTCAGATTGATCTTCATGTGCTAGAATATATGATTCGCATTGCTCAAGATACTTTACACATCTTTCCCATACTGTCCCAAAATAATGGCCAATGAGCACTGCAAGGCACTCCATCGCAGGATTCCACAGATGGTTAAACCGGTTATAAACTAGGCCGATTACCCCATTCACCAAAGCAGGTAAATAAGGCTCGGGTATCCTTCCAGCTGAGAGTTCCATCTGTATTCTCGTTATCAATAGAATAACTTTCCTGCTAGTTGAGACTGAAAGAGGGGTTGCTTCAATTGAAAGGAGTAGGTGGAGAACCTGGTGTAGGAAAAAGATTTAGAAATAACCTTTAACAAAATAATAATTACGCTCTTATATAAAGGAGCATCAAGAAGAAAGGTACACACATTACTGTTCTGCTCATCGACATGGGAACTTTTAGAATCTTCTGCTGTCAATTTCTTCTCAGAAAGCTGAATACTTTTTGAACGTTCATGGTCCAAAGATTCAAAGTGGCATAATATTCTAAGGGTAGAAAGACGAATTAGTTTGTCTGGATGGCACAAATTTTCAGAAAATATGTCTAATGCCTCTATACCGTTCCTTGCTTCAAGCTCTGGATGATGTATTTGATCGCTGCCATCTCCTTTAATGCAAGACCTACATTGCACAAATATAAATTGAGCCAAAGCACTAGCAAACATAGACCAATTTTCTCTTAAGACAGAAAGGTAAACAATGAGGAATATTAAGACCAACTTACCCATTCATTGAATCCAAATAATCAGCAACACTAGACAAAATATGGGTAGATGATTTATACTTTTTAGCGAAGTACAAGAATTTGCTCACTGCTGATTCATTGCCTCCAGCTTTATGACCAAACAGCAACTTGTGATAGGAACCCAAACCAGCTCCAATCAGGCTTTCCCAACCATGTTTACAAAATCCTGCAACATATTCTGAAAAAACTTAGCAGAAATCACCTACTATATAAAGATAATACATTAAGAAGCTTGCAAAGCTTACTCATAGGCTTGAAAAACAAATTATTCGCAAGTTTATTATATGAAAGCACTTTTTAATCCTTACCAGAGTTGGTCATCAGAAGCCTATCAAGTGCATCTAATAAGTCCATGAGTAAGGATGGGTTAGCTTGGACATCAACCATATACGAATAGCAACTAATGATTCCCCACAGCTGAGCCAAGTTTGACTCCTGGAACTGATCATGGATCACTCCAATCCAATAAATAATTGAATTTTGAAGGAAAAGGCAAATCCTTGACAACCCCTTTCTGGATGGCTCGTCTAATGAACTTGACCTATGCACTTGCAGTCTCTCACAGAAAATAAGAAGTAAATATATAACTTCGTCGTCTGGAGTCTCAACTAAATCAGCCAATGCACTGGAATCCAATTACAAAGAGACTACGTAAATAACTACTAAAAGTTGTCCTCAAAAATAGCAAGGTAAATAATAGCAAAGGAATTATGTCATCCCTACCTTATAATATTAGGTCTGAAAGTGTGGAGTATGCAGGGGTCTTTTAACAACAGCTCTTTAAGAAAAGTCAACAAACTGAAAGCAAGTGCAAATCAAAATCAGAGGGGAGAGGGAACGGGAGGGCAAGAACCTGCAGACTGAGAGAAATAGACAAGTAATCTATCAACGACAAGAATGAGGATACCTTAAATTTCTCAACCCAAATATAGGAGCCCATTGCGATGACAATTCAGAGAGAGCTGTCATATGATTAGCACTAGAAAGACCATCAAGAACACAAAGCATTAACTGCAGAACTTTATCAAGAACTTCAGATGAATCATCCCCTGAATTTTCTATGCGAGAAGGAATGACGAAATTCTTCACTAAAAATCTTAATAGCTGAAGCAGTGTTTCGTAATCTGTATAAGATACATAAATTTGAATGTTAATACAGGTAGAAACAATCGAAAGTGAAAGAGCAAAGGTACGAGTGTTGAATAGTGAATACAGCCACCTGAAACTTTGTGCACATTATCAACTCGAATAGTAGAAATAAGAAGGGATAAAAGACGACTGAGGTACTGTCCAGTAGTTTCAGGGTCGATTATTTTTTCATGTAAGCAGCCCCATATCAAATCCAATTCCGTGGCCTCCATTTCCTCGCATAATCTATGGAAGGTTGCGCTGACAACATGAACAACAGAGTCTGACCCTGGCAATAGAAGCATGAGCACATGATGAGACTAAACCAAGTAACGTTCAACAATCAAAAGAATTCATGAACCTTCAATATGTTGACCGAATAAAGAGAAATAAAAACTAGTTAAGTTGTAACGCAAATACAGTTATGAATTACTCATTTCTTTCAGTCCATTAAAAAATACTAAAGAGCAATGGCCTCATGATCATTTTCATCTTTTTATCCAAATAGTTCCAGTCACCATTGCCTTAAAATCACCAATTCTGTGCTCTTTCACGAAATTAGCGTCATTTGAAGGTTCAAAATTTCATGGCGGGATCAGCTACATACATCAATGGTAATTGATAATTAATGTCTATTTAATACATTCCATTAGAGTAGCATACGTTGCGATTATCTGAGCCGTCAATTGATGGGATATATTAAATAGTTGGAGGCTCACCTTAGTCTGCGAAATGATGAGACGGTTCCACCTATCCATGTCGTAACTGAAAATAAGCTAGTGGTTGAGCTGGAATATTTAAAGATCTCGCTCACTTTTGAAACTTTGAAAGCCTTCTTAGACTAGTACAACATCAGGTCTCGTTGCTCCGTTTAACTCCACTTGATCCACTTCAACAAAGATACACATTTCAAAAAACTTGATCTTTGCTCCAACCCTAAATTGGTGAAAAGGTAAAGATGCAAGGTCCCTCCATGAAGCCTTCATCCTTCAAATATGACACTGAACTCTCACTCATCAACCTTTTCAAAGACACTTAGAATATCGATTTTTCTTTTGATTATTTATGAGAGAAGAAATAATGCATATATATGTATATATAGAGAGGGAGAGAGAGAGTCCAAATAGGAGGACATGCTCTTCTCGGGAAGAAGAGAAAAGAGAGAGAAGACACTTAGAATATCGATTTTTCTTTTGATTATTTATGAGAGAAGAAATAATACATATATATGTATATATAGAGAGGGAGAGAGAGAGTCCAAATAGGAGGACATGCTCTTCTCGGGAAGAAGAGGAAAGAGAGAGAAGACACAAAAAGAGGAGGGGAATTAAAAGAAATAATCAATCAACTCTGAAAAATATTCAGGCATTGAAACAAGTCGTTTTAGATCCAATGGAAAGTGCATTTGGTACATTAGGACTTATTTATTGTTAGTATTAGTTCTTATTTAGTTGTTTATTATTCCCTCAGTTCCACTCAAAGAGTCAACATTTGAAAAGTCTAAAAATTAAGGGATATATAAGTATCATAAGAATTGGTCATAATTACAAAAATGCTTGAGCATGACAGCTTTATATATCACGAGGAGGGTAAGATCGAAAAGTTATGGAGATTGTAGGCATAAGTTCTGAAAGTGGACTCTTTAAGTGAAAGATCCCAAATTAGAAGGTGGATATTTTGCCTAGAACGGAGGGAGTAGTTTTTGGGGGAGTTTGGTGATGAGAAAAATGATGTGAAGCAGAAACTAGGAGAAGGAAGGATGATTGGTTCAGAGATGCCAAAAATTCGGAGACCAAAATCGGTGGCAGAAGCTGAAGAAGAACTAAGAACTAGAAATAGAAAAAGAAGAAAGTAAGACTTTGAGGAACACAAAATTAGCTAAATTTTCAATTCCAAATAATTTGGAGACCATTCCATGCTATTGTTAGGCTACAACTATTCTGCTAATCTACTAAGACTAGGACATCCACTAATTATGAAATAATAAAAAAACCAACCAATAAAAAACTATAACAAAAGGTAGTATTGAAAATGATTATATCATCTACCAAGGACACATTCCATTAGACCAAAAAGACTTGTTTGATGCCACTGGGCGTTTGGGCATTTGGGCTTTTGGCATGGTGATGCACGACGCAGACAAGGACAGAATGCAACTAGACTTAAATTGTTATCGGGTTATTTTGTTTTATTGTTTAGGGATAAAATTAGTGTAAGGTATCCAGTAGTTTTAGCTGGGGCTTATTAGTAATTAAGTTATCCTAGTCCAATTAGGATTAGTATTGGAGTTTCCCTAGTTTAATTACATTATTAGTCCTTTAGTATTTTAATTCCTAGAAGAATTAGGATTTTATTTTCAATTAATTAGTCCTAGTCCTAGTAGGTTAAGGATTTACTTTTGTCATATAAATATCGATGTAATCCCTCATCGTCTAATTACAGTTGATTATAAATATTTAGGTCAAGCCTTTTGCCATTGTGGCCTTTGGCCATGGCTCTGAAGTCTGATCCCTTGCGAGGGTAAGGGTTCTTCTTCTCTTTCTTCTTTCTTTCCCCCTTTTCTTCTATCCATGCGCTCGTAGGGCGGGTCTCCGTACCTTGTCCTCCATCAATTGGTATCAAAGCGAAGCCTGGATCAACATCTTTGTCGAACAACTTTGTTATTGTTATCAGTTCCTTCTTTTTCTTTTCTGAATTCTGTTCTGAAACGCTTTCAACAATTGGTCTTGTAGCACTTTTTTAATTGATTGCACTACATGACAATGTTTATCGTTCAAAATTGGCCTTTTTATATCAGAAAGTACATAACAACAATGAAGTACAAATGAAAAACATAAGCTGCACATGTGTTTAAAAAAGATAAAAAGCTTGCCTTTGGTCAATTTATCACCAATACTAATGATTGACCTCTCCATCAATAGCCTCAATACTTGCTCTGTTCTTGAATGTAACCTTGAGGAAGTTGCTTTCATAACATTAAAGAGTAAAGTGCTGGCTGCAGACTTTCCCGTTGTTACTGGATTCATCGCAACTTCACGCATGATTTTCCGAATACCTGTGTAGTTCAGAGTTTGTATTAATATAAAACAAATCATAAACCAACTAATCCATTCACAAATTATTTCTGATGGCCCCTTGACGCGGGATCATTTGAGATTCAGCACTGTAATCAGTAAAAATAAAGGCCTATGGAATAAGATTTGATTATTGGAATACGGCTTGAGTTTTGACCAGGCACTCAGTAGGATTGAAATTCGCAAAGGTTCAGGAGGTGTTAGGTCAGATCTGCTAAGAGAATGCTAGTCGAAATGTGTGTAGCGGGTTTGGGGGGTGGGGGAAGAAGAACCAAAAATATATACACGTCAAAATCAAGCCAGAAACAACAGAGAATGAAAATGTAAGAAATTGCTCATAATGGTCATGCATGACATATATTGCATAGAAGATTCATGAGGAACAATTCTGAAATGCAATAGAATGCTATACCTTTTTTAAGCTGCTCAAGAGGTGCATTCCTCACCAAGAAGGAAATGGACTCCGCCATAAATTCTTGGATATATTCTTTCCCGTAATACCGTAATTCAAAAGTAACTCTGAGAGAGAGAGAGTTAGTTCCCATTTAAAAATTTCTCTATAAAAAAGTTAAAATTTACATACCACATATACATACAAACACAAACAAAGGAAAAGAAGTTGATTAGGCCCCCAATAATTTGCACACACGGAAAACACTACCCATGAACTTCCCTATCCGTATGCACAAATTTCTTGATGCTGTGATCTACCCTAGATCTTTTGTTCAAGTGCAGCACATTGCTTTAAACAACACTCAAGGAACCTCAGTCGCACACTAATACCACGTGATGCAACACAAGTGCTGCAATGTAAGGGCTATGCTTTAAACTGCATATAGAGCCTAAGAAGGCAAAAAGAAACCTCAAGGATTAGAATTTCTGACACTTAATTTCGTAACTAGACTCTCTAGAAACTATTAACCATCAATAAGCTAGACATCCTGAGCATAAAGTCAGGCCTTCTCAAGTACATTAAGTACAACTCAAGTTCCTACCAGACAAACAGAGAGACGCAAGACGCAGAGTCTACATGAGAATTAGTTAAAACGACTAATGATGAACGTAAAAATGTACAGAAACAAAAAAATTAAAAGTAGGCACCAAAACACTATATTTTTTGTCCTAAAAAGCAAGCAAACAGAGAGGACCACAAAACTCTGATATAATGATATTTTTTTCATTACTAAAAATCCATCCAGAATCCAAAGACTTCTGCATTTGAGTCATGCATGCACCAGTTTCTCTAAATAGAAGTAACAGCGAATGCTATTTACTTACTTGAGAACATAAACAACATCTCGAACAAGATATTTCTGCAGATACATCATGATGTACGACCAAGATGTAAAAATCTGCACACAGAAACAGGTTCATAATTCAATTAGTATAATCAATTAATTCCAGAAAGGGACCACTAGGATATTCAATATATTTACAGCTTAGACCTGTTCAATTATTTCAGGTTCCCTATCAGCTCCACCTTTGAGAAGCAATATTACAGAATCAGCGATCCTCTGGAGAAAGCTGGCAAGATACAGCGCACACCAGTGATAAATTTAAAACCACTAGAAAGGCTATTCAGCAAGTCAACAGGCAAAAATATAACTAGCAAAGAGATGAACAGATCAAAATAACTGTGGTGTTCTTATCCAAAGGCTCTCAACTCAGAGCTAGACATACATTTCTTTACGCAGTTGCCATTAGAAACATGCAAGAGTAAGCAGCCTTCTAAACAAGCTAATGGCACAAAAAGAAGTAAAAGATATACTTGGTCAAGTATATCAGCATCATGGAAGATCTCTTATTTCTAGTGGCAGAATCTAGACAGCACTACAGAACCTCCTCAAAGAAAAAGAGCAGGAACGCAATCACAGAAACAGGTAACAAAGAGACTTCAGATCCAACAGATGCCCATTAAATCCAAATATGCATAACTCTCAAAAACAGAAACCACAATTTAATCCCTGTGGTATGCACCCACTGATATCCTTGAAAAATTCTGGGAATCGTAATATAAAAGCGCAGTTGCTTCTTTTGTTCATGGTGCCCTCCTCCCTCTATATACCCTCAGAACACAGCACCACCCAATGCATCCAAACAAAGAAAATAAAAACGTACTGCAAAACATTATCCTACCCAAGAATACTAGGGAAAGAATGAAAAGGTATATAACCAAAAAAGCATGACCGTATTAGAGCTGAAAGTACCTTCAGCCTGGGAATAAGAATACGGTCATTAGCCTGTTGTCCGAATTCTTTCAAAGTGATAAAGCTTAAAAAGTAACCAACATAATAGATGAGGTAAAGGGGTAGCCTGGCATTGAATATTCCCCAACATGTTAATTTTATAAACCAAACATATGGATTTAGCATGATAAACTGACGTACAAAGGAAAAGACTAAGATAACAAAGACGCAGTATGGCTTTTAAGATATACTCCCTCCGTTTTTAAATTACTATCCTGCTTTCCTTTTTCATCCGTTCCAAAAAAATTCTCTTGTTTGAAACTTTCCTTTTTTGGAAAACATCTTTACCATTTTGCCCTTTTCAATTTTACTCTCAACTTATGGGGACCCACCGCATAGGACAATTTTCAATCAATCAAGTACTCCCCTATTACTCTTGACAATTTGAATTATTCAAAAAATATTGGAGGGAATACATTATAATTCAAATTTTCAAAAGGTACAAATGTATGGCTAATGTTGTCATCTTATTCATTTCAAAAGGTCAATTGCGTTTTCTTAATCCGTGTGACGGGTCAAACAAGACAGTAATTTAGGAACAAATGGAGTATAAAACATTTACTCATCACAAACAACTAAATGAAAGGAAATCTTCAAGAACAAATAATGAAGAAGTAGAGATATCATCAGTCCGAACAAAACTTACGGAACGAAGTCCTCCAAGAGATCTCTAGACAATGCTGCGATCAACCTAAAGACAAACAACCACAATTTCATCTGTAAGCAACATCATGTGTGTGTGTGAGAGAGAGAGAGATGGTATTACAATCAAAGAATGAATAATCTCTTGAAACAATCATTTCAAATTTCACCATGATTCTCTTATCAAATAAAATTTCTCCACAATTTAATAATTGAACATGAGAGCAGCTTCTGATAACCACTTCTTTTTTGAGCTTATTAGAAACTTTGACCACTCATCTTTAGGGTTACTAGCAACAAAGCCTGGACTTCAAGTTTCTTCAGCATGGTCACTAGACTTGACTACTGCAGTCAAAATGGTCACTCCGTCATCAATATTTAACGAAAAACACATAATAGTTTTAAATGAATATACTACCCCTGATAAACTAATAATAATGGACATGCATATTGACCAGTCCACCAACTCTAATAAAAAATCATACCAGTGTAACCAAATGTCAAAATGAAGGAAAAATGAAAAAGAAAAAAAAAGAGAAGGTGACCAAATAGACAGATGTCTACCTTTTTCCTAAACAACTAGAAAGCCCACCCCCACAGTGTGAGATAAGAAAAGAGATATTAGATTAAAGAGAAAAATGATACAAAGGGACGAACAAGAGGTCCATCAAAACAAAAGGAAAATAAAAGAAAACACAAGAAAACCAACTAAAAGAGAAGCACATGCCAGTTGCGCTAAATAACAGAAAGCGGAGTTCCACAGAAAGCATCCCTTGCTGAAGCCCAAAGAGAGGCCATGAAAGTCACTCTATCCCACAAAAGCTTCAACAATAAGGCCTGATCTCAATTCTGGAATTCCTCTCCCTCCATATGCACCAAAGAGTAGCAAACAGCCCACACTTCCAAAGCAACATCTCCATCCTTTCCAAACCTTGAACTGGCACTTGAAAAAAGGGAGTAGTAGTCTCAGGACTGAGTCTGAACCACGCTTCCCCAACCACCCGAAAAAACCGATTCCACAAATAATGAGCTCCACTACAATGCAGGAACAGGTGGTCATGAGACTCTACCACATTCTTGCAATTCACACTCCAATCTGGTGAAATCATCTTAATAGGCCTACACCTCTGGAGCATATCGTTAGTGTTAAGTTTATTAAGTAGCAGAGACCACACAAAAGCTCTAATTTTAAAGGGGACATTAGCCTTCCAAGCGAACGAGGATAATGGGAAAGGAGTAGGAACTGGGGACCTAATCAAGTGCGAGAGAAAAGAGCGGAGAATAAGACCTAAACCCTCCAAAACCCAAATCCAAGTCATGATCCGAGACTCATGATGTGGATGAAAATGCACCCGAGAAAGTGTATCGATGAGAACAAGCAACTCACCCGTCTTCCTATCATTGAAGGAGCGGAAAAAGTGGAATTCACAAGAAAGCCCACCAACCTCACTCGACAAATAAAACTCGGAGATCAGACCCATAGAACGAGAGACGAAATAAACGTGGGAAAGCAGTTTTAAGAGAGGAATCCCCCACACAAACATCCTACCAAAACATATCCGAGCCTCATCCCCAGCTCAAAATGGGGTTAGAGGAAGAAACAAATGATAACACTGATGAATCAACTTCCATTGACTTCTGTGATAAATGGAATCTCCAGATCTAACATCCCACCCATTCTGGTGCGGCCCTAATTTGCTTTTTATCACTTTATGTCACAATCAAACTACTGAGGTAACCGCCAAAACATTTACTAACAAAGGAAACGTTGTTTGTTTTTTTTGGTAAGGATGAATATAATATATATATATATATATATATATAAACAATGCGTCAAAACAGGAGGAGCAGCCACTCTACACTAGGAGTATACTCAACAAGGTTTAAATTCTGGACATATAAGTGGTGTGTTTTAATAAAAAAGTTTATATATATTCCTGCTAACAAGGAAAATGTTTTGCTTAGGAAGGCACACCTTCTCCCAAGCAACAAGTCCCCCCCCCAAACCTTCCCACAAAAAAAGACCGCATAATCCTGTCAATATTGTCCGCCTCACACACAGGTATCTAAGCACACCCCATAGTGTAACCAAACTCCTTTAATAGTACTAAGTCAACCTCGTAATCAAAAATAGAAATAATAGAAAGGAATGAAAAACGGAGGAAGACAAAAAAAGTGATATCTTCTTCTGCATCGACATAAACCCACTATGGCCACCCACTCCCACCCCCCGAAGTCTATGGATATGTAGATCTATTGAATGCACATGCAGAGGCTAGTACTTAGTAGCCTTCTAAGCATATATGCCTTGGTTTTATGCCTTCACTCAAAGAGTCCTTTATGAATGCAACTAAATATTTGGTGCAGTGTAGCCGTGGTTCAAAGGTGCGGTTTCGATAGTCAAATTTTTGGATCCTACCCAATTCGTTCTTGGTTTTGGTTTCGGTTTCAGGCGATACGCAACAAAATGCTACTTAGGGTGAATAAATAACTTTTTTAAAAATTAATTAAATTTTAAATATCATTCTCAACGTGATGGAACAATTAGATTTGCACAAAATCACCATTTACTATTGAATATTGTTCTTTAAGTTCTCTATATTTTGGTTGCCATTAAAAAAAAAAAGAAAAATGTACTCAATTAGTTAAGAAAAACAGAAAACTAAAGATAAGACCTAATGAAATAACTAAAAGGGAAAAGGAGTAAAGAAAGTAGAAAGGATAAATGCCCAGTTTTGAAAAGGTTAAGTGCAAGCCTGAGGTAAGATAGAGTGGGCCATTACAGTATATTACTACTAGGCCCGTAATACTTGGTCATTATGGGTGAGAGTGAAGCACGGCCTACATACATCGCCCAAGGAAAGAAGAGCGAGAGAGACGCACATGGAGAGCAACAATATGAAGGACTCAAGCAACAGAATAGCACGCAGCAACCGGAGAAGATTAGGTTCCCTTCCAATCTTTGGGCGACGAGCAGGTAGGGTTCAATTCTCCCAATTCATTTTGCTTTTTCTCAGTCAACTTGGTGTTTAGGCCGAGTAGACCGAGTTATCGCCGAATTACCCGAGTTTCGGCGAGTTGGTGTTAGAACACTGATTTAATGATTCAGTCTTTTCTTGCGGATCGGAACCCTCAAAATCTGAACCGAGTCCCCAAAATTTAGGTGACTCGGCCAAAACTTTGAACCATGAGTGTAGCCCTTGAAACATTATACAGAAAGATACTTTATAAAGCTGAACTTTCAAAGATGAAGATACTCCATAAGACTTATACTTGTCGAGATCATGCATTTAAGATTCAATTTCAGAAAAAAGTTCAAAAGAATTGTGGTGCTAGCATCCATGTTGCATGGCAATATCTCATTGATATGAATCAAAAATTTCTACGAGAGACTGGGAATTAGAGATTGAAGTCTCTCTTAACTAGTGGACCAAAATTTTGCAGTCCTGTCAACTAACATCACCAACTATTATTTCAATAGTATACACAATCATGTAGGGAACTTGCAGGGTCATGTTTAAGTTGAGACAGGGCCCACATGGGTGTCGTATGTAAAACCAAACCCCAAATGTTGGACTTTCACATTTTAAGCTGTTGACAGTGGCAACTGTAGAATTTAAGTATGCTTGGTGGAACTAAAGTTGCTGGGTTTGCCCGTGAATGGATCGGGTTTGGATCAGATCACTACAGTCCGTTAAGCTCCTAATTGGACCAAAACCAAAACCCCCATGCAGCTATGCTGATATCTTAGATCCAAATCCACTAAATCTTATGACTGGGTTTTAATCCAATCTGACCCAAATAACTTTAGGCATGATTAGTCACCAGTTTTAATTTTCCAAAATCAAATAACTCGGAAATTTCTTGTCTGAATTAAGGAAAAAAATTAAGTAAATCAAAAAGAGCTTGCCTTGGGCCAAAACTACTCAATTTGGGCCCTTCACTATTACTTGAGCCAAAATGCTAAATGGGGCTTATTTTGACATCAAGCAATGTAGCCATATATACTTCCAACATGCATGACAAAGCCCAACGACATCAATAAAATGAACTGTTGAACAAGATTAAATTCTGTGCAATCCTTCACAATAGAAATTCAACATCATGTATTCAAACAATCAGTCCAACTACGGAGAAAGAAGTAGAAAAGGAGACAAGATTCAGCAAGAGTAGAGTTATTATGTGAAATAGCAAACATAAAACAATTACAGATGCCAAGAGAATTAAAATTCTGCAACAGCTTTTAATATTAGGTTTCAAACGATTGCTTTTGAAATAAAAATAAATAAATGAAGGGACAGCTTGCCAAGTACCCACCACACAACCATTCCAGATAGAGAGAAGGGGGCAGGTAAACAGAAACAAACAAAGGTAACGATCATTGGGATAGCTGTAGTGATCATTGGCCACGGTGGCTTAAGCAGGCTGTGAAGCTAGGTAGTGGCTTTGATGGCCTTAATAACGATAATTGGTACGGTGCTCAGCCGCACTCCGTAACATGGTTGTTTCAATGGTCAGCCACATTGATAGTATTGCACCAATGACACTAGCTCGAGACTGGTGGTTTGGAAAGCTGATAATAGAAGTTCACTTCTGAGAAGTGGTGAACGATGGTGACGAAAGAGAGAGAATGAGACAGGGGAGGGCTGAGTTAGTAGCTTAAGGGTCCACGAAGGAACACGTGGAAAAAGACCAAAAACAAGGTATCAAAGGAAAAGCAACCTGCAGCAGTACATCAGACGAAACAGCCTTCCGATCCCTAGCGAAGGAAGAATAAACCTTGGTATGTGCTCTTTTGGTAGATAGTTGGCTAGAGATCAGGTAACTGACGTGTTTTGCACTATGTTTCTTTAATATTATCCATTATAGGAAATATATTATAAATAATCAAAGATTAAACTTTTGCAAAGTCCTTGAATTTGGAAAGCTAGATGAACCGAACACTAAGAAACATACCCACATGTGACACTATTACACGATTCAGTGTAACATCGAGAACTAATATTCTCAAAAGACTTTGAACCCACAAGTACACTCGCCAACAAGTATGTGTAACATAGAGAACTAATATTCTAGGAAGGCTTTTAAACAAGGACCACAATATAATTTAGTTAAACTTGAAAGCCGTAGTTTTCCCCTCTTCAAGTACATTCTTATACTCTCCTTCATGTTGTTTCTGCCACGTTCTTTCTCATTCTGGACATGGCGTTACTAGTGACAACATGGTTTCATAAATATGATCACTGCTCTTAGCTATATGGACGCTAAGTCAACAGATCAAAAAGGAAACAAACGAATAATATATAAAATAAATATTAAAAAAACACATTAGATTTTTAATTTAATTCCACGTATATCTATTCCAAACACTCTGAAATACCTGAGTATGGGCTCAAGAGACAGTCTTCCTTTCATTTGTAATCTACAAAGAAGTTTCGTAATTATCAGTTCCTTCTGCAAGATAATTTGTGGTAATGTTTGTACCAGTGGCATCATTTCCTCATAAAATGAAATGAAATCCTCTGCTGTGTTTAACTCCTGGATTGTTGACAAAGAAAAGAAATCAACAAAAGATCTAACAAGAAAAAAATTTATATAGAAAAGGTATCCAACAGAAGTTGGATTATCCTTTGAAAATAAGAGGCATAGCAGAACACATTCAAAGGGCAATTAACAATCACAGACGGAAGTAAAAGTCATAATGCCTCAACATAGGATCATAAATCTCAAATGTAACTGCAAACGAACAGATTGTCAATCCTTACAAACATTTGTGATGCGGAAGGCAAAACTGCTCTCAATCTCTCGCAATAGTTGCTACGGAAACTCCCCTAAAAGCTTCAAGTGCCGATGCCTAAAGAGAGGCATGAAAAAAATTTGAGAATCATTCGAGAAAAGATTTGCTTTGAGGCCCAAGGACAGTGCCAAAGCATTTTTTTTATAGGTAAAAAAACGATATATATATATATATATATAAAAACAAAGCGTAGGTGACGCACCCTTGTACACAGGGAGTATACTCTAACAAAATACTCAACACAACAAAAGAACTATCCACAGCCTCTACAAAAAAAAGGACAGTGCCAAACCATTGTAATTGTAGTGAGAGATGCACCTAGAAGCAAGGCTCAACCAGAGTGCCTCTACAGTCTACCCTTCATAAGGAGGGCAGCTACTACACCTAGGCTCCAGAATTTAGGCAGGCGCACCTGTTGATGCCTTTGTACCATTAGATACCTTTGTTCACGTACAATTTACATAGCTTAACCATATCGAAATTATGGCAAAGTCATGCAAAGGAAGCGAAGACCTTAATGTAACCACTTCATAAGTGTCAGCTAGAATGCAGAGTTTATGAGTTGCTTTGCACCACTTCCAAATTAAGTTGGTCCATCTCCAAACCTTTCACCGGCTCTCCTTTTCCTCAGGCAACTCCAATAAGCTCAGTAGATAAGACAAATTTAGCTTCAGTGTCCGTTTCGAAGGCTGCTCTTATCACATCAATAAATAGAGGACCCCCTTAAGAAGGATATTTGGAACTGCAAACTCATTCAGTTTGGATTCCATCTCAAAAGACCATCACCACTTTATCTTTCTCTTCCTGAAGATAAGTACTTGCCCTAACAAGCTAGTTGCAGGTGCAGCTGGCATATCCAACAGGGGCTATCCCGTCTCTATCACCAAAACTCAAGTTTACAGACTAAGAGTTTGGTCATTTGCTTTATAGTAAGATTCTTTGCCTTGACATCCTTGAAAGCAGTTAAATAAAGGAGGATAAGGATCCCGAACACACCTTTAAAGGAGTCTTCATAGCTTTAAAGAGAATGGATAGAGATGCTAATCTATGAGACCGGTATTGGTACTTCCTGAATATGAGAAATTTGGTGGGAAGAGAAGAACTTACCTGGACTGCCCACACTATTTCAAGGAGAGAAACTAGTGCACCTACACACAAAAACGAGAATTTGGATTTAGAGGGTCAAACGAGTTTGAGGATATGGAACTCATGGAGAAATTGATGTTCAGTAATTGGATGAGTGATTCTTTAACTTCTATTTGAACTTCCTAGTTTGTTTGGATACTTTTGCATGCTGAAATCTATTTTCTTCATATTTTGATCAACTTGTGCCTTACTTCTCTAATGTGCATGCCCGCCTTGCCCCAAGGTTCCAAGAGATGCTTTTTCACCTAGGTGCCAAGAGACCCTTTTGTGCCACTATGTTGCCTTGAGCCCTTAATGTCAGTGAAATGTTCATGGTCTAAGGATTAGCTGATCCCTTGCTAGGGTGATATAAACCATGTCACCAAATCGTTCGGCCTAAATCCTCACTTCCGCACTCATAGGGTTGTGTTTCTAATAACTACCAAGTCCAACATTGATTGGTATTAGACCTTCAGCTTGCCAAATTTTGGATCCTATCAATCTATCTTCCTTATTTCCTGCACCACCATTATCTTCTTCTCCTCTGCTGTTCAAAAACCCATCTAGGCAAAAAACAAAAAGAATCCAATCAGTTGGGATCTCATTGCTGTCAAAGTTGATTTCTCTCAACAACCCTCAGTTGCAAAACCACATAATGCTCGAGCAATCGAGGTTGCAATGCAGTCTCTATGCAGCAACCCTGCCAAACCCATCTTCATCACTCAGAAATCTACCAATCTCCCTATCTCTTTCCAAACCGCCACCTAACTTGAATCATTAAGTTAACGAGAAAATGATAATTCAAAAGGGCTGATAAGAGCAAGCTCGGTAAAAACTTTAAACCTGGAGTCATAACTTGGTGAATATAGGTAACATCTAGAGTTGATTTGCACGTCAATGTAGTTGTTACAACAGGGATAGCCAAATCAAGTGATCAGAAGCACTACAAATAAAGCCAGATTGAATACACCCAGAAAGGCTCGTGGTTTCCCCTTTGTTAATGTTGTTTTGTTGTGATTTTGTAAAACATGACAAGCTTGGTAAGTAAATTCAACAACACAATTTGCTTTGTCACGGAAAAAAAAAAAAGAGGGATAGGGGAAAAAATGTATGAAGAAATAGAGAAAGAAAGTATATCAGGAGAGAAAAAATAGGGACTGTGACAATGCGCTAAAAAGATGGAATTTCAAAGTTTTTATTTTATATTGCTAAGAGCTTGTAATGTTACTCTCACGATGTTAGCAAACCATCTCCAGAAACATAAAAACCCATGAATCATGCCATGAGATGGTAGGCATAACAGAAAGGTACAATACTCCTGAAAGGAACAGCAAAAAAAAAATAAACAGTTCAACCTTAATCCTAAACATGACACTCTTTGTCCTACGCAAGCATCGGTAGCGTTGTGAAAAAGCCAGAAGGGACATGCTGCTCTGGGCTCAAGGGCACTCATTGTTTCAAATTGTGGATATACAATACACACTGATATGATCTCGGTATCGGGAGTGATATATAAGGGAATCAGTAAACCATAGCCGTGAATTTTTTACGTACTCTAGAAAATCACTAAACCTCATACATGTTTATTATGTTGTATGTGAATGTTCATAATGCTTTCTAAGAACTATCATGGATCTTCAATCATGTTAATCTTGTCTTGTAAGAAGAATAAAATTAATTGAGGCCAAAATCAGATTAACAATACACTGATTTGTAGTCTCCTACCCAATAGTCAATAAAGGGTCTAAGATGAAAGGTCCATTGGGATTTGAAAGAGCTCAAATCCAACTACTCGTTGCAGTAAACGTATTAGCCCACATCAAACACTTGACAAACTGAAAAAGAAGCCCAATCAAATTAGTCCCCTACACATAAGCCACTTAAGTGAATTAAATTGTTAGCAATATCAGGCTTGAAAGAGCATGGATCAAATTGTAAATAGATCCAACCAAACCAAACTCCTCTTAAGGAGGGAGAGGAATTCCAGAGCCTTGAAGATCAGTCGACACCCGGAACATGTTGTGGGATAGGGTGGGTCACGTGGGTGGTGTACATGGCTTCACCATGGGCCTTGTTTAGAGGTGCGTTAGGATGGATTCCTATCTCTAGTATGCGGTTGGGTTGGCTAGCTTTGATTTCTCGAGATTTTAATATTTTCTCGTTGTATTGCTTCTCTTTTAATGGACCTCTCATCCGACTTTTGTATCTTTTCCTATCTTTAATAAAATCTTGTTTTCTTATCAAGAATAAAAAGAAAACGGAGGTTTACCCTCTACAAATTTCCCCTGGAAAATCACAGAGCTTTGCATTGCGACTTGCAACAAGCTCGTCACATAAGAATTTAGAGAGAGGTCAACTAAGGGAGAGAGGATGACTGAGAGTGATAGGGGCAAAGAGATACATGGAGGCTGGGTCGTTGACAAAGTCGAAGAAGTGGTAGACGATTTCAAAGAAATTGAGCAAGCTTGCAACAGCAAGGAATGCCTCAAATTCGACTTCCAAAGTAATCTAAAGTGACTTCAATTACTCAATCTTAGCATAGGTACAGAAATTCCTTCTTCTCCTACTTCAATCTCTTATTATTATTCTATTTCATCCTAATTTGAAGTTCGGGCTTATTTTCATCGAGGTTATTGCTTTACTGTAACACAACATAATGGCCTCAACCACCCTAAGACAGATACTTGTTACATATTGCCGATACTATCATGAATTTCAGTCCAACCTACATAGCCCATAACCGAATTGGTAGGCCCAACCCCAGCCAATACAATACCTAATGACGATAATTAAAACCATGAGACAGTGTTGAAAAGTGACGCAGAGTATCTGTGTGAGGCGCTCAAGAACAGTGCTCAACTGTATGTTTCTTTGAATCTCACCAAGGCCATGGCTCTCGCTTCTGCTTGCCATGTCAAGAACAACACGATATCAATTAGCAGAGGTTAGCAAACATACTGCCAATCATGTGTAACCCCTAAATAAGAACATGTGGTTACAAATATATATGCCAAGCCCCACATACCAACCATAGAATGACCTTCATTGACATATCGAGAAACAATTACTCTCTCTATTCCAAAATAAGTGTCCCTATTGACTTTACACAAGTTTTAAGAAAATTGTTAATTTCATGTAATTTTCCTTTAATGCCTTCAAACTTCAAAGTACTATTTGATGGTGTCAAATCAATAGGTCCAACGTCTTTTTTCATCTCACAATTAATAAAGGCATTATAGGATGCGTCCCTTGTTCTGACGTTGTGTTTATATATTTTATTTACTTATCAAAAAAAATAGACGATTTGCTTAAATAATATTTCTAAAAATGGAATGGGGACACTTATTTTGGAATTGAGGGAGTAATTTTTATTATTTACTCAATCGAAGTCAGAGTGGATTCCTATGATACATTGGAATATAAGTCGTACATGCGAAAAATATGAGATGTTTTCCATGAACATTAACAAAGATGGAAAATTGCAAAAAGAGAAAGCATTCACTCCTCTTTTATACTGCATTTGGTAAAGAAGATATAACTTACCCTCCAATGTACAAGGCAATCCAGGAAAAACGAGGACCCCTCCAAGGGCTCTGACTTGAGAGGGTCAAGACTCCGAAAGACATCGATCTCAATTTCCTCAATTCGCTGAGAAAACGTCTTAAACTGCATAGAAATTGAATTGCGAACACCATAAGCCTAACATACTAAACATTTATATATAATAACCTAAATGTTTAAAACTCAAATAATCAACAACTTCAGCTCGGTTGGCAAATAGCTTACCACAAAGCGGCGGCGTCCAGAGGACTTGTTTAGGGACTTAACAGCTTGAGCTTGCGACGGCGTCGCCATTAGTGAGCTGGGATTTGACACGATTTCAGTTTCACCTTCAAATATATGTATGACAGTATAACAGAATTGGTGACGACGGCGTTGCGGAGTTGTTCAATGATTGAGACTCGGTCGGAGCTGCCGTCACCGCCAGTTGCAAACGACGGAGGGGAGTTATCGTAGGTTTTGTACGGAACTGAGAGAAGGAGGGAGGGAGGGAACTATAGTCTGGTAGGGTTTAACCAAAGTGAGCTGAATATGGATCCGATACGTAAACCTCGGTTTTTAATTTGCGAATTGCTATTTATACATGCACCTTCTAACAAAAATTACAAAAATATCATTATAAATTTAGACTTAAATACTTTTTTTTATTTTTTTTTTAGCTGTTCAGTAGAGGGTGTCGATAGAGATATTAAACGGGCTAGCCCTAGCAATTTTGGGTCAGCCTTAATAGGTTGTGGCCCTAGGGCCACAGGTTAAACGGTCCAATTTTTTCGGACCATTAATATTATAGACATAACCCTAACCCTAGCGGGTTTTGGGTTAAACGGGCTACGATTAAAGATATAATATAACAATATTTTGAAGGGTGAATTACAAACCGGTCCCTTTTTAGACATTTGTAATCGCTCCAGTCCACTCACTTTTAAAAAAATCAGAAAATGACATTTTTTGGACGAAAAGACGATTATGCCATTAATGAAAGAAAAACGCGCGCTTCATTAACCCAAGGCATCGCGATTAGTAATCAAGGCATCGCGATGAGTAACCAAGGCATCGCGATGAGCAACCAAGGCATCGCGATGAGCAACCAAGGCATCGCGATGCACCACTTTTGCAAACTAGGGCATCGCGATGCACCAATTCGATCATCGCAGCGCGCTTTAGAGAACTAAAACATCGTGATGAGCAACCAAGGCATCGCGATGCACTAATTTGGCATCGCGATGCACCACTTTGGCATCGCGATGCACCACTTTTGCATCGCGATCATCGCAGCGCGCTTTAGGGAACTTGATTTTCGTTTACCTTTCGGGGGCGTTGACCCCGAACCCCAGCGAGGGACGCTGTCCCCTCGACCACTGCGACCTGACCGGGCAGGTCGATCCCCGTTGCGTTGCCCAGCATACTGCGATTGGCAAATTAAAGGCATCGCGATGCCCAATTTTAGGCATCCCGATGCCCAAGTTAAGGCATCGCGATGCCCAATTTAATATAATATCAAAATCAATCAAAATGGTTGTTTTTTGTTGAAAAATTTACGTACAAACATGGTATTGACTTCCTATAACAGTATGGTATTGATATTATACAAAATTCAAACTCAAATCATTGATTAAAGTCTCAAAATCAGTCCAAGAACATCTCCCTCTGTTTTCAGACAGCACACTGTCAAGATCAATTTTGATCTCCAAAATAGTTTTTTTTTGTAGAAAAATTATTTACAAATGTAGTACTAAGTTAGGATAACAATATGAGATTGATTTTAAACAAATTCGAAGCTTAAAACATAGATTAAAGTGGCCAAAACAGCCCAAAAATAAAGAAAAATGGGATGAACTCAAAAAATTCGAATTTGATCAAATTGTGATCAAATTCGTATTTTATGCATGAAAATTGATACCTAAACATGAGGGAAGACTATATTAACAACATGAAATCATTTATATAACAATTCGAACTTCAAATATGAAGCAACGATGTTGTTGAGGGCATTTTAGGAAAAAAATTCTCAAAGTGCCTTTTAGCGGTTTAAAAAAAAAAATGGTGGACTAGAGAGAAAAAACGTTTGGGAAAGTGGACCGGCCAGCAATTTCTCATATTTTAAAATAATGAATCGATAAATCATTCATAACTTTGATAATTTTTTATGTTTTTCAAAAGAAATATAAACTAGACATTTTTTTTTACATCAATGTGTTATAATTTTTAACTTATTTTTCTCAAAATAAATAATGTAATAGCTCTACTTAGCAGTTATTTTCAAAAATTTTATTTATATTTCAGTATTTATTCACAAGTACACAAAGAAACCTACAGTGCAAAGGATAAATGTGTTTTACTTTGGATTAAAAGGTTGGTTTTATTCTCATGGTGATTGTTTTACGTATCTCCTAAACTTTTTACGGCCTAATTAATATTACGCGGACTGGCGGGTCAACCCTGAAACCTGGCGGGCCAGCCCTAACGAGCCGCGGGTTAAACGGGTCAGTCCTAAAAAGCTCTGATTTTAAACGGGTCAAAAAATATTGAGCCCTAACCCTGGTTTTAAAAAAAAAAAAAAAACGGGATAACCCTATGGGTCGTGGCCCTTTTAACATCTCTAAGGGTGGCAAGGAAGGAGGTGGGGTGGGGGGAGGATGAGAAAAAGGGGTATTCAAAAAAAAATCAAAGTAAATTGAAGGTGGGGCGGTGGGTGGGTGGAGGCGGGGGAAAAGGAGGAGGAAGGAGGTGGGTGGGGGGAGGAAGCGGGTGGGGTGTACCAGGAAGGAGGTGTGTTTGGGGTGGGGTGTACTTAGTATTTTGTGAAAAATATTCTTAAGGGTATAATAGGAAATTATGAAGGGGTGTACTTAGTTTTTTGAGGGGTTGAAAATATTAGGTGGGGGTGTACTTCGTAATTGGGTGTACTCAGCAATTTTATAGGTGTAAATAGCAACTCTCTTTTAATTTAGGTTAATTACCTGCTTTCCACCTCAACTATAACTTGACTTCAAATTGCCCCCCCCCCCCGCCAACTATCAATTTAAACATGAGCAATGCTATGTGTATTTATAGTGGGTACCAAATGTTCACCAAAGTTTTTGTTGGCATTTTTTTTGTTGGTTAGAAAAATTTTAAGTGGTAGGACCACAAATCATTTAAGCAGTCAAAATATGACAACTAGGATTTTGGTGCACTTTTGGTGCACACTTTAGGTGCACATAGCATTACTCTTTAAACATTGCACACTCTCAAAATACCCTATGAGCAAACATAATTGACGGACAAGACGGGATAACTCAAATGATGCGTATGCCCACAAGCATGTTTCCTTGGTTATGCTTGATGAGCTAGATCTAGTGGGTGCGAGATTGGAAATGGCGTTGACGATTTGGATGAGGGGATTTGAGGGATGCAAAAAAAATTCATTTGCGTAATAGATGAATCCAATTGTGATAAATATAAAAGATAGATCAGGATAGGATAGAAGAGAAAGTGGGAATGGATCGTTGATGGACATTGTTAAAAAACATCAAAGACTTGAAGGTTATGTTTGGCTCAGGGGTGTTTAGGACTACGTTTTTTTCTTCTCATATATATATATATATTTTTTACTTTTTAGTAAGTAGTGAAAAAAGTAAGAGATAGATATATAGCAGGTCCAAAACTGCCCCAACAAAAAGAAAAACAAAATCGTCTAGCCAAATACAACCCAAGTGAATTGCAACTCTATACATGAATGGTAGTCATGTCACAACTCTTCATCATCGGCGTGGAGGTTGATGTTCTCTTTGTGTCTAGAGATCTAAATCAATGGCTTATCTAATTAGCGCACATAGAAAGTGATACTATGATAGTATTTAAGTGAGCTTCGTGTGATGGGTCAGGCTTGCACTTTTGCTCTATTTTTGGCACATAGAGGGGGCTATGGTTTTGTTAATGAAAAATGTAGAGAAGGATGTGTTTGGCAGAATGGTAACCTTGTAAGGGAGAAATGAAAAATTCTAGAAAATATTTTTCACGCGATGCTCACATGATTGGTTCTTGTCATTAATCATGGCAACCCGTTAGTAAAAAGGGGTAATTTAGAAGAAAATAATGGGCCAAAGAGGAGCTTGCCTCAATGGGTAATTAAAAGAGGACAATTCAAACTAAAGGTACTAACGAGGATGAGAACTAGTAATTAGAGGTGTAAGTCCAAACCGCCGAATCGGCAAGTTCGGTTCGATTTTAGGTTAAAACGGTTCGGTTTAGGTTTGAAAATTTTATAAAATGAGCGGTTCGGTTAAGTTCGCGGTTTTTGGTGCCAAACCGAACCAAATCAAATCGCACCACGACCATTTAATTTTTATTTATTTATTTATATATATATTATTTAGTAATTAGTAATTGAATTTAAGAAGAAAATTATTGTTGTTTGCCTACATTTTGATTGAATTATTATAATTTTAAAGTTAATTTTTTGACTTTTAATTATTCAGTTTATGTTAAAAGTATTTTTTTTTATATTTAAATTTTTTTTCTTTTTTTAAAATATTTAAATAATTAAACCGCGAAACCGAACCAAACCGATCGGTTCGGTTCGGTTTGGAGTTTGTGGCGGCTCGGTTCGATTTGAAATATGTGAAATCATTAGGGGGTGGTTTGGTTTGTGATTTTGGATCAAACCGAGCAACCTTCACCCCTACTAGTAATGTATTCTTGTTGTTTTTGTATCAAACTATACGAGATGCGTTTTCATTCGCAATTTAATGACTTGATTTTAAAATTTTTAAAAAGAAAAAAAAATAGATGGTGATAGAGAGGGGTAGGGGGCCGACGAGAGATGAAGTCCAAAATGCACTATTTTGCGAAAGTGAATGAATCCCTTTATCTTGGTGTGTTCTCTTCGTATCGAAATCAAGTTACTAAATTGTAAAGCCATAGAAACCCCTAACATTTGTTTATGTAAAATCTGATCTCGTAAATTGCTATTGAAAGTAATTTGAAACTTTTGAATTGACAAAATTACAAGAAAAGTGTAAAATTAGACATTATCTTCAAGTATGTATAATAAGAAACAATGGTTTTAGTAAGAATATTTGCACACACACACACACACATATATATGTATATATATATATATATATATATATATATTCTATAAACGTAATATCAATAGCATTAATATTAGAGAAAATTTACGAAAGCCAAAAGGGTGAAGAGGAGAAGACAAAACTAACCAACATGCTTGAACGCTCCACTTCAAAGTTTGTCATTTAAAGCTACCATAACCTAAAGGTTTATCGACAATGGTAAATCAAAGACCAAATTTATATAATTAAAAAAGTTAAGGTGTTAAACTCGCTTCTAGAGACCTAAACAACTTATCCTCGCGATAATCTATAACCAACCTTGTGCAAACCCCAACAAACTAACATGGAAAAAAAATTAGAACATTACGAACACTAAACAAAAAAGGACCAGAAATTAAAACAACAATCGAACAAGCCAACAATATTAATCCCAAATCATTAACAAGTCCTTGCTTATAATAAATCGCCTTCCTCAATTTCTTATAGTCCAAGAGGTCCACATTTAAGCCCTTATACCGCAATTACACATCCTTGCTCCAATAATAATGTTACATTCTTTAAAGTCTTCGTATACAAGTCAACATAAATTATTCGACATTTAAGACTTAACGAAATTTGGCATTCTTAAGCAATACATGGAAAGTACTATTTGATGGTGTCAAATCAATAGGTCCAACGTCTTTTTTCATCTCACAATTAATAAAGGCATTATAGGATGTGTCCCCTGTTATGACGTTGTGTTTATATATTTTATTTACTTATAAAAAAAATAGACGATTTGCTTAAATAATATTTTTGAAAATGGAATGGGGACACTTATTTTGGAACTGAGAGAGTAATTTTTATTATTTACTCAATCGAAGTCAGAGTGGATTCCTATGATACATTGGAATATAAGTCGTACATACGAAAAATATGAGATGTTTTGCATGAACATTAACAAAGATGGAAAATTGCAAAAAGACAAAACATTCACTCCTCTTTTATACTGCATTTGGTAAAGAAGATATAACTTACCCTCCAATGTACAAGGCAATACAGGAAAAACGAGGACCCCTCAAAGGGCTCTGACTTGAGAGGGTCAAGACTCCGAAAGACATCGATCTCAATTTCCTCAATTCGCTGAGAAAACGTCTTAAACTGCATAGAAATTGAGCTGCGAACACCATAAGCCTAACATACTAAACATTTATATATAATAACCTAAATGTTTAAAACTCAAATAATCAACAACTTCAGCTCGGTTGACAAATAGCTTACCACAAAGCGGCGGCGTCCAGAGGACTTGTTTAGGGACTTAATAGCTTGAGCTTGCGACGGCGTCGCCATTAGTGAGCTGGGACTTGACACGATTTCAGTTTCACCTTCAAATATATGTATGACAGTATAACAGAATTGGTGACGACGGCGTTGCGGAGTTGTTCAATGATTGAGACTCGGTCGGAGCTGCCGTCACCGGTGGTTGCGAACGACGGAGTGGAGTTATAGTAGGTTTTGTACGCAACTGAGAGAAAGAGGGAGGGAGGGAACTATAGTCTGGTAGGGTTTAACCAAAGTGAGCTGAATATGGATCCGATACAGGGTTTAACCGTCTCATATGGGCACAAGCGCGATTCGCCAGGAGGCTGGACTCGATTTTTAATTTGAGAATTGCTATTTACACCCATAAAATTGCTGAGTACACCCTCTAACAAAAATTACAAAAATGCCATTATAAATTTAGACCTAAATACCTTCTTTTTTTTTTTTGCTGTTTGGTAGGGGGTGCCGAACACCTATAGTGATGTTCGGTTGGGGGTGCCGAACACCCACAGTGATGTTCGGTAGGGGGTGCCGAACACCACTATGGGTGTTCGGTAACACAGTGCCGAACAAACTATTTAAAAAAAAAATGGGGGGGCTGTGTGTGGGGTGGCGAGGAAGGAGGTGGGGGGGGGAGGAGGAGGAAAGTGGGTATTAAAAAAAAACAAAGTAAAGGGGAGGTGGGTGAGGCGGTGGGTGGGTGGAGGCGGGGGAAATTGAGGAGGAAGGAGGTGGCCGTGTGGGTGGGGGAGGAAGGGGTGGGGTGTAGGGAAGGAGGATGATGGGTTGAGGTGTGTTGGAGTAGGGTGGAGTAGGGTGTACTTATTATTTTGGGGAAATATTCTTAAGGGTATAATAGAAAATTAGGGAGGGGTGTACTTAGTTTTTTGAGGGGTTGAAAATATTAGGTGCGGGTGTACTTCGTAATTGGGTGTACTCAGCAATTTTATAGGTGTAAATAGCAACTCTCTTTTAATTTAGGTTAATTACCTGCTTTCCACCTCAACTATAACTTGAGTTCAAATTCCCCGCCAACTATCGATTTAAACATGAGCAATGCTATGTGTATTTATAGTGTGTATAAAATGTACACCAAAAGTTTTTGTTGACATTTTTTTGTTGGTTAGAAAAATTTTAAATGGTAGGACCACAAATCATTTAAGCAATCAAAGGATGACAACTAGGATTTTTGTGCACTTTTGGTGCACATTTTAGGTGCACATATCATTACTCTTTAAACATTGCACACTCTCAAAATACCCTATGAGCAAACATAATTGACGGACAAGACGGGATAACTCAAATGATGCATATGCCCACAAGCATGTTTCCTTGGTTATGCTTGATGAGCTAGATCTAGTGGGTGCGAGATTGGAAATGGCGTTGATGATTTGGATGAGGGGATTTGAGGGATGCAAAAAAAATTCATTTGCGTAATAGATGAATCCAATTGTGATAAATATAAAAGATAGATCAAGATAGGATAGAAGAGAAAGTGGGAATGGATCGTTGATGGACATTGTTAAAAAACATCAAAGACATGAAGGTTATGTTTGGCTCGGGGGGGATTAGGGCTACGTTTTTTTCTTCTCATATGTATATATTTTTTTTTACTTTTTAGTAAGTAGTGGAAAAAGTAAGAGAGATAGAGAGCAGGTCCAAAACTGTCCCAACAAAAAGAAAAACAAAATCGTCAAGCCAAATACAACCCAAGTGAATTGCAACTCTATACATGAATGGTAGTCATGTCACAACTCTTCATCATCGGCGTGGAGGTTGATGTTCTTTTTGTGTCAAGAGATCTAAATCAATGGCTTATCTAATTAGCGCACATAGAAAGTGATACTATGATAGTATTTAAGTGAGCTTCGTGTGATGGGTCAAGCTTGCACTTTTGCTCTATTTTTGGCACATAGAGGGGGGGTGGCTATGGTTTTGTTAATGAAAAATGTAGAGAAGGTTGTGTTTGGCAGAATGGTAACCTTGTAAGGGAAAAATGAACAATTCTAGAAAATATTTTTCACGCGATGCTCACATGATTGGTTCTTGTCATTAATCATGGCAAACCGTTAGTAAAAAGGGGCAATTTAGAAGAAAATAATGGGCCAAAGAGGATCTTGCCTCAATTGGTAATTAAAAGAGGACAATTCAAACTAAAGGTACTGACGAGGATGAGAACTAGTAACATTTGTTTATGTAAAATCTGATCTCGTAAATTGCTATTGAAAGTAATTTGAAACTTTTGAATTGACAAAATTACAAGAAAAGTGTAAAATTAGACATTATCTTCAAGTATGTATAATAAGAAATAATGGTTTTAGTAAGAATATTTGCACACACACACACGTATATATATGTATATATACATATATATATATATATATATATATATATATATTCTATAAATGTAACATCAATAGCATTAATATTAGAGAAAATTTAAGAAAGCCAAAGGGGTGAAGAGGAGAAGACAAAACTAACCAACATGCTCGAATGCTCCACTCCAAAGTTTGTCATTTAAGGCTACCATAACCTAAAGGTTTATCGACAATGGTAAATCAAAGACCAAATTTAAATAACTCAAAAAGTTAAGGTGTTAAACTCGCTTCTAGAGACCTAAACAACTTATCCTCGCGATAATCTATAACCAACCTTGTGCAAACCCCAACAAACTAACATGGAAAAAAAATTAGAACATTACGAGCACTAAACAAAAAAGGACCAGAAATTAAAACAACAATCGAACAATCCAACGATGTTAATCCCAAATCATTAACAAGTCCTTGCTTATAATAAATCGCCTTCCTCAATTTCTTATAGTCCAAGAGGTCCACATTTAAGCCCTTAAACCGCAATTACGCATCCTTGCTCCAATAATAATGTTACATTCTTTAAAGTCTTCGTATACAAGTCAACACAAATTATTCGACATTTAAGACTTAACGAAATTTGGCATTCTTAAGCAATACCTTCAAACTCGTGTATAGAAATTTTTGCATAATATAGTTAAAAGTTGCATACCACATATACATACAAACAGAGGAACAGAAGTTGAATAAGTTGCACACATGAAAAATGTTACCAAATTACGTCCATATCCAAATGCACAAAAAAATTGATGTTGTGATCTACCCTAGATATTCTGTTCACGTGTACCACATTGCTTTTAACAACACTCAAGGAACCTTAGTAACCTTTGTCATATACTAACACCACTTGATGTAACACAAGTGCTGCAATATAAGGGCTATGCTTCAAACAACATATAGAGCATAAGAACGCAAAAAGAAACCTCAAGGATTATAATTCTAACTATTTATTTTCTACATAAACTCTATAAACTATTAACCATCAATAACCTAGACTTCCTCGACATTGATTCAAGAGTCTTGATAGCATTCTTAAGTACATTAAGTACAACTCAAGTTCCTACCAAACAAACAGAGAGACATAGTCAACGTGAGAATTAGTTAAAACGACTAATGGTGAAGTGAAATTGTACAAGAACAAAAACTTATAAATAGACACTAAGACACTAGAAAGTCCAGGTAGGATTATGTAAGTTACATCTCTTGATATAATGATATTTTTTTCATTACTTTTCTATTTCACTTTGCCAATTACTGAAATGTATATCAAGATAGAGACTTTGCTTGGAGATTATGTACGTTACATCTCTTGATATTCGGTGTGACGTTTTATAACTAATTTATTTTAAAGTGTTAAAAACTAGGGGTGTAAGTCCGAACGCCGAATCGAACCGAATCGGCCAGTTCGGTTTGGTTTTGGATTAAAACGGTTCGGTTTAGGTTTAAAAATTTTATAAACCGAGCGGTTCGGTTCGGTTTGCGGTTTTTGGTGCCAAATCGAACTGAATCGAACCACCACTATTTAATTTTAATTTTAATTTATATATATATATTATTTAGTAATTAGTAATTGAATTTTAATAAGAAAATTATTGTTGTTTGAGTACATTTTGATTGAATTATTGTAATTTTAAAGTTAATTTTTTTATTTTTAATTATTTAGTTTGTGTTAAAAGTTTTTTTTATATTTAAAAGTTTTTTCTTTTTTGGAATATTTAAATAATTAAACCGCGAAATCGAACCAAATCGATCGGTTCGGTTCAGTTCGGTTTGAAGTTTGTGGCGGTTCGGTTCGGTTTGAAATATGTGGAACCGTTAGAGGGTGGTTCGGTTTGCGATTTTGACTCAAACTGAACCACCTTCACCCCTATTAAAAAGTGTAAATATAATAGAAAACGATGTATTTAGAAGGTGTTTCAGGGTGCAACTAGTGTAGTTTATCCAATAGCGTCCAGATTGTACGTTCTATCAAAAACTCTAAAACTCTTTTTAGATAATCTTGCCCTCCTTGAAACTCATAATGGACATTCTATCAAACACTATCTTTAGAATGACCTAATTCACTCTTTTAATATAGAATTTTTTTTTACCATGAATAGAAGTCAATTATGTCACATCCCATAAGAACGCAAAAAGAAACCTCGAGGATTAGAATTCTAACTATTTATTTCGTACCTAAACTATCTAGAAACTATGAACCATCATAACCTAAACTTTTCGACATTGAGTCAAGAGTCTTGATAGCCTTCTTAAGTACATCAAGTACAAC
Source organism: Platycodon grandiflorus (assembly GCA_016624345.1). Lineage (NCBI taxonomy): Eukaryota > Viridiplantae > Streptophyta > Magnoliopsida > Asterales > Campanulaceae > Platycodon > Platycodon grandiflorus. The sequence continues at coordinate 3,367,457 of CM028369.1, read as the reverse complement.
TCAAGTTCCTACCAGACAAACAAAGAGACATAGTCAACATGAGAATTAGTTAAAACGACTAATGGTGAAGTTAAATTGTACAAAAACAAAAAATTAGAAATAGACAATAAGACACTAGAAAGTCCAGGTACGGTTATGTAAGTTACATCTGTCGATATAATGATATTTTTTTCATTACTTTTCTATTTCATTTTGCCAATTACTGAAGTGTATATCCAGATAGAGACCTTGCTTATTGATTATATACGTTACATCTCTTGATATTCGGTGTTACGCTTTAGAATTAATTTATTTTAAAGTATTGAAAAATTGTAATTAGAACAGAAAACAATGTATTTAAAAGGTGTTTCAGGGTGCAACCAGTGTAGTTTATCAAAGAGCATTAGGGTGTACACTATCAAAGAATTTACACCTCTTTTTAGATAATCTTGCCCCCCCTGAAACTCACAGCGGACATTCTATCAAACATTATCTTTAAAATGACCTAACTCACTCTCTTAATATAAAGTGTTTTTTTTACCATGAGTAGTAGTCACTCATGTCCCATCCCATTATTCTATTTCTTCCACTAATACGAAAATTGAAGTTTGTTAGTTGAGATGAGAGAGATTTAATTGGATCATGAACCAAGATTGAGATTTATAGAAAGTTATATAAATGGTGCTTATTAAAATGTATTTTATTAGAGTGTTGAAAAAGTATAACTTGAATAGAGAAAACGAGGTATTTAAATTACGTTTTGTGATTGCTCTAACATGGTCAACCAAAAATTTTTTGACCTTTTGCTTAGTCAGTCAAAATAAAGGATACCAAATGTTGCCTTAGTCATATGAGAGGTAGCAAATTTACTACCTCTCTTACGACTTTACATGGCTGAACACGAGTGAGGATGTAGGGTCTGGAGGCAATAGCCAGTTGAATTATCATTAATTCATAATTTATTTTGGCTTTTATATCATGACAAATGATGATTATAATTTTTTTCGAAAATTTTATTTTAACAACACAATTAATTAATTAAAACAACCATCATACTTTAAATAATTGATAATATATAAAGTATTAATAAAGTTAATAAAAAACATTTAATACCATGATTTGATACCTATTATTGGATATGATAATTTGATACCTTGTAAATAGTATTCAATCCAAGTACTATTGTTGGACTTGCCCTTAGTTCCTTATTGAATTCTTTGGAGCACCTTATCTTACTGAGAAAAATTATATTTTTGACCATCGTACTAATTAGGGGCGACTAATTTTACCAAAGTACTTTCAATATCCCAAATGTGACCTACGTACTCTCAATTTAGGTGCGATGTCGTCCTTGCCGTCAAAGCTCCATAAAAAAAAAACTAACGGCCATGCTCACGTGAATCTTTTTGACGGTAAGAAAAATTACATTAACGGTGAAGGGTCCAAAATGATACTTGTTGAAAATGGGGGGCCACCAATTAATTTTTTTTCTCTCTCTCAATCTCACACCCAGAATCAAATCCCTTCATGGAGCAGCTCAAATCAAATCCCAGAAACACAGTTCATCTCCATATCAATCAAATTTGAGAGAAATTTATCCCCAAATCAAATCCCCTACCGTGAATTACAATCACAATCTCATCCCCAAGAGAGCTGAGAGAGTCGAAAGATAGTACTCGTCGTCTATCCAACAGCCGGAGTCGGTGTCATATCTCATCGCTGATAGTGGAGAAATTGAGTGGTCCAACTTTGAGTCACGATCACAATCGCAATCGACCAAGTTGAGACGTTGTGGGTTTGTGTTTGTCTGAGTGATTGAACTGAAGTCGACTTAGCTAATTTAGATCTAGGGTTACCTTTTTTTTTTTGGTTTTAATCGGAGTTGATCTCTGAAATTACAAAACAAAATTAATAACCTAATTCATTCGAATAATTTAACTTTTACGATATCGATTGGGTCAATATAGAACCTGCCTTTGGTTTTGAGATAGGAGACTGTAAATCCCCTCTTGATTGACATATTAAGGCTACTACTAGTTTCGCCGTATCTTTCAAAATATGATTGAAGAGCCACTTCAGTTTCTTTGCAACTCAACTTGCTCGTTTCACTACTGATCTCACTCAATTGATCCTCACCTTGCTGGTAGTTGGAAAATTTTGGCCGCCTCCTCCCGCCAGGGGAATTTGACTCTGCTTGCTACTTGCTTGTCTGTTCATCCTGTCTGGTATGAGATTGAGAAAGAGAGAAAAAATTTATTAATGAGCCTCCATTTTCTATAATTATCATTTTGGATCCTTTACTGTTGTTAGAAAGATCCACATCAGCATGCCATTAGTTGTTTAGATGGAGCTTTAATGACAGGGATAATATCGCACCTAAATTGAGAGTACATTGGTCACATTTGATATATTGAATGTACGTCCTAAAATAGTTGCTCCTAAAAGTAATTTATCCCTATCTTACTGAGGTTAATTTTGTACTTTTGATTAATAGAAGACCAAACGAATAGAATATTTTTTCACGGCACTATGCCATAGGAACGGCCGAGATCGAAAAGGATCCAATCCCACGATATCTTTCCCACCATTATCCCCAGAAACCCCACTCCTCGCCGTCATCGAACCAACAAAGGTACGTCAAATTCCAATTTAGGGGTTTTAACAACGACGAAACTGATTGTCGAATTCCATTGTAGGGTTTCTGTAGTTTTGTTGATTGTTTGATTGATTGGTGGCAGGAGCATTTGTAGGGTTTGTTCCGTTTCCAGTACCTAATTTAGGGTTTATATCGTATGGCTGATCGTAATTTGGCTGTCGTGAAGCCGATATGGATGAAGCAAGCCGAAGAAGCCAAGCTTAAGAGTGAGGCCGAGAAGGATGCTGCTGCGAAAGCCGCATTCGAGGCTACATTTAAGGACGTCGAGAAGAATCGCCAGCCTGCTGCTTCGTCTGATAGCGAGGGTGATGAGGAAGACTTGACAAACAAGCCTATTGGCCCGGTGGATCCTGTCAAGTGCACGGCTGCGGGAACGGGGATCGCTGGTGGCACTGCGTGTGCGCCGTCATCGTTTGTGGTTGTGACGAAGGATTCTGATGGTAGGAAAGTGCCGGGTGGTGGGGCACAGATTAAGGTGAAGGTTTCACCTGGAGTGGGTGTTGGAGGATCCGAGCAGGATGGTATTGTGAAGGATCTGGGAGATGGCACCTACACGGTTACTTATGTTGTTCCAAAGAGAGGGAACTATATGGTGGATGTTGAGTGCAATGGGAAGCCTATAATGGGTAGCCCCTTTCCAGTTTTCTTTAGCGCAGGTAATTCAACTTTTAATTCCTAGTGTAAATAATGTAGTTGAGAAAAATTCTCTACAATGACCTTTACCTTTAAAATAAGTGCTCGGATTTACCTGAATACATTCTCTAATGACCTGTGTTGTTCATAGGTACTCCAACCGGAGGGCTGTTAGGTTTGGCTCCACAAGCCAATTTCCCGAATCTAGTTAACCAGACCATGCCCAACATGCCAAATTATTCAGGTTCAGTTTCAGGGGCATTCCCGGGATTACTGGGAATGATTCCGGGAATTGTTGCTGGTGCCTCAGGAGGGGCAGTTTTGCCTGGAATTGGAGCGTCTCTTGGGGAAGTTTGCCGAGAATATCTGAATGGACGGTGCACAAAGACAGATTGTAAGTTCAGCCATCCACCACACAATCTGCTGATGACTGCATTAGCTGCCACAACCACCATGGGCACCCTGAGTCAAGCTCCAATGGCGCCATCTGCTGCGGCAATGGCAGCTGCCCAGGCAATTGTTGCAGCTCAAGCCCTTCAAGCCCATGCTGCTCAGGCACAAGCTCACTCGGCTAGAGAGTCTTCTGGTACACCACAGTTCCTTCCTCATTTTGTAGGAAAAAGTTTTGGTCTTCGCTTGGTCGTGCCACTTAACTAAAATGAAAAAAACATTCTTGTTAGATGAGTTGATAATTTAAAGACTTAAAGCATTAGGAATTTACATTTGTAATCTACTTCACGTTTAGTAGTGACAACTTAAGTGTTTATTATTTTGAACCATCTCAAAAGTTTAGGACATTTAACTACTCCAAAGATAATTAGTGAAGCAGGAATAGTAACATTACATAATTATTCCATATAATATTGGGAAAAATGTGCAATTGTAAAATTGTGTCGTCGTTCGTTATTGAATGTTAGCACATTTTATGCGTGTTGAAACTATTTTACAATCAAAAGATATTATATAATGTCTGCGCAATATGATTGTTGACCCAAAAAGATAGAAAGAAAAAGGAAAAAAATAATTTTTCAGTCTTTTATTATCAGAATAACTGGTGGCAAGCGATTTGGGTATTGCTGCTCATGGCTCAGATGAACACGGCATAATGTTGATGCTGGTCTAATTCACTAATGACGATCAAAGAATTTGAGCTCACATATGCTGTATACTTTCCTCCTGTGTGTGTGTTGGGGGTGTTGGTTTATTTTTTCTTTTTCTGCGAGGTAAGCTGAGAGTGGTGGTGGGTTTTTTTTTTGGGGTTTTAAGGAATGATAAGAGGGAGGGTCTTGAGTGGTGTCAGTTGTCAGAAAACAATAGTTCTGTTTTTTACTTTGATAGCATGTTTGCGTATCTTAGTTTGAGACGATAGGTATCACCTTTATGAAACATCCTGGCTGGCACTTCGTTTGTCGATTCTTCATGTTTGATTAGTTAGTGTATTCTTGATTTTGCTTTGCGTTGTGCTAGATGTGTTCCTTTTGATACCCTAGTTTCCTGTTCTGTAATCTTTCATACCCATGTTCCTTATCTTCAGTGTGATTTTTTCGACCAGGATCAGCAGACAAGGAGGGGAAAGCAGATTCGTTGAAGAAAACTTTACAAGTTAGCAACCTCAGCCCACTTCTTACAGTGGAACAGTTGAAACAATTTTTCAGTTTTTGTGGCACAGTTGTTGAATGTAGTATCACAGACTCTAAGCATTTTGCTTACATAGAGTATTCAAAACCTGAAGAAGCAACTGCTGCTTTGGCACTAAATAATATAGATGTCTTAGGGCGCCCGTTAAATGTTGAGATGGCAAAGTCACTACCTCAAAAGCCTCCTATTTTGAATTCTCCTCTTGGTTCTTCTTCTTTGCCCATGGTGATGCAGCAGGCTGTCGCTATGCAACAAATGCAGTTTCAGCAGGCTCTGCTAATGCAGCAAACAATGACTGCCCAGCAGGCAGCCAACCGTGCAGCTACCATGAAAACTGCAACGGACTTAGCAGCAGCTAGAGCTGCAGAAATAAGTAAGAAGTTGAAAGCTGAGGGGATCGGGAATGAGGATGAAGAAATAAATAAAAAGTCCAGGTACTCGTTGTGCACCATGTTATCTATCCTTGTATGAAATGAAATTTACCATGAACCTGGTTGTAATACTCTTCTATCGACATTGATATATCATAGAGCTATTGATACATAAGAAACAGTGCAAGATGTGGACTTACCAGTTATCTAGAAAGTGATTCCTTGGAATCTGTTCAGAACTTTCTATTCACATGAATTAGATAGTGAGACTGAGTTGAGGTTGAGATCATCTTTCCCTTCATGAAATCAGGGGCTTGTAGGCATGGTATTGTTCTGATTGGTCGGTCAGATGATGCGATTGGTGGTTTGAGATTTTGACTACTGTAGTGTATGCTTAAGGAAAATAATTTTCACTGTGGGAATATTCTTCACAGGCCTTCTGTACTTTATTATTTCTAGATAATTGTAGTTTTTGCACTACTGTATCTGTTCCTAGTAGTTAAGATTGTATAGATGAATTTGTTTTCGCCGTTGTCTTTTTCATACGTTAGTCTGTCCTTGTAGATCTCGCCTTTTGGACTGAATCCAATGTTTCCTGTCTCTTAACTGGCTGAGATACCATTGGACAGCCTCAAAACTGCATGCTATTTCTTGAATATTACCTGTAAACTGGAAAGGCTCGAAACTGCTATTATCTCTTGAATAATCAAGTAAATTGAACAGCCTCAGGATTGCTGGTTATCTTTTAAATAATAGCAGTAATACTTCAGATAGCAGCTTAAATATAGTTTTGTCAGAATCTGTTATTGCACTGTATTTTATTTGCATGATATATACCCTGGTATATTTCATGTTTAGAATGTTTGGCAAGATGAATATTCCCGTGAGTGGGATACCTGGCATTGCGTTGGGAACGCCACTGTAATACGTAAGGCATAAGCATGCAAACATTGTTCTCTTTAACATATAAATAGGTGAAACACCAATGACTTTTTCGCTTTCTTTCACAACGTGGCACACTTTTGCTGCATTGATTTTTTCATCCTTTTGGGGCCATTTTAAGATGATGATTCTCATAGGAAACTCACAAATTGGGATTTAACTCTTTGATCATGTTGAAACAATGTTCTTTGGTTCTTAATTGTTTTCAATGGTCTTTTTCCATTCCATAGCTTTAAGTTTCTCCTTTATTTTCTTTACAATTTGTTGATATGCCTATGTCATCGGAAGTTGAGATAGTGTTTTAGTTATTAACTTCCTTTTCAGTTCTGGTTGGAGTAGAACATCTTTCAATTTGATTTGGTTTTAATTGTTTAAAGTCACTTGAGAGCTTTGTAGTTATGCACTAGCTAAGTTGCACAGATACGAATACGCGGATATGTAAATATAACAAAATATAAGCACAAATATAAAACTCAAAGTCAAAAGTAAATGATTAAAAAAAACACACTCTGAAAAAAATGAAGCTTCGCAAGAAAAAAACGAAGACCGACTTACCTGGACGACGCTAGGGTTCGATGGCGAGGCACAGAGCAAATCGTAGGAAGCAAATCGATGGCTTCGACGACTTACTTGGACGACACTAGGGTTCGACGGCGACGAAGGAAGCAGATCGACGGCGACGGAGGCTGTTTGAAGTCAGCTAGGGTTAGTTTTGAGGAGTTGCGGGTCTTTGAGAACGAAGGGATCGAACGTATAAAGCAAATTGGTAAGTGATTCGTATCCAATTTTAGACATGCGTACCCTTGTACCGTGTCTTGCGTACCCTTGTCCCTTGTCCAAACTTTTTGAAAATTAAAATTTGGCCCCTGTACATATTTCTAGCCATATCCCGCGTATCCGCGTCGTATCCGTGTCCGACACGTATCCGACACGCGATACGCCGACTTTAAGGCGTGTCCGTGCAACATAGTGCACCAGCACCTGGGCATGACATCATTTCTTCCTATGCCTACTGTGGAGGTAGGAGTATGGTCTGTAATGTACAAGCTCAATTATATCCATGGTTCAAAGCCGAAGTTTTGGGCAAGGTTGGCGTTCATTATTCGGGTGGTACTCAACAGAAAGCTACTTAGAGGGCCAAAAGTTGTAAATTTTTTTTTGAAGAACATACTTAAGATGGAACAATAGATTTGCAGAAAATCACAATCTATTGTAGGCAGAAATGTTCCAGTGATAAAATAGACGGTTGTAGAACATTTTTGGCACAAGATTACATAACATGCTACAATTGTTCAATTTGGTAAAAGTAAGGTCCAATAATGCAATTTGCATATAAGCAAAAGTGTAAATCAAATAGAAAACAGAAACTAGTCTTCTTCATTAGTAGCGGTACTTTTGGAATTTGAACGTACTGATTCATGCACATCATTGAAGCCGAACTGGCTAACTACCGCAGCGATTCAAGACTTGTGCAACTCGCTCACTTTGCTATTTTTTCGTGTCAACTCAGTGACTTGGCTGAATCACAGAAAACTCGCTGAGTTGGGGTTCATACACATTTCTATTAACTCACCCCTATTTTTCGGATTGGCGACCTCAAACACCGCTCGGAGTCATTTGAATTTCAGTTACTCGGATGAAACTTTGTACCCTGATTATATCCTTTAGAGCACTTTTTTAACTCTGTTACTGCTTTTAGGTTCGGGTGTGTTACCGCTTGCAACCCTGTGTAAATTCGGGTGTGTTACCGCTTGCAACCCTGTTGTAAATTCGGGTGTTTATCATTGTTCTGCTATTGATGCTTGCACCTGTTAAAGGAACTGTCGCCTTTTCACTACGGAACCTTGTTGTTTTCACTTTTTCAGGGTCATGTGGTGCTTATAGTGACTCGAGGTTTAGGTGAGTCGAATGTTTTACTGTTTTTCAGTTCCTGTAAAAAGTAGAAATTCTTTGTTTGTGCATTCAAGTTTGGTTCATTTACTTGTAATGCCAAACATATAGGATTGACCCAGGTTAACTTCCAAGCGCATAAAGAGCTAATTGAAAACCAATGGTCCTTGATTAATTTGGTAGCCTCGCTACCATCTTTATGTAGAATTCCAATCAAGTTTTGGGAAGCCACTGTCTGCTTCACTTGAAGTCTTGTTGTCCTAGTTCCACCCACACAAAATCTAGGAGCTCTCTCGGTGATGTGTGGTTCTTGAGTTTAAAGGCAGCAAGCCACTGCCATTGGTCTCATGTCCTGTTCCATCTTGTTGCACATGAGTGAATTGCTGCATTGGACATAGAACCTTGGTATGGCGCGCTTTTAGCCTTAAATACATGATGCAGTTCTCTGTTCTCCCCAAATCTAATGTGCGATAGGTTATGACATCATCTGCTGTAGTTTTTCAAGCTTCCCAGAGTTGCTTTTGTATTGTCAAGGCTTTTATTGTAGCCTGTAGGATACAAAACAACAATCAAGTTTTATCTCTGGCACATATGAGGCAAGTTATCCCCCAAGATGTAGCCTAAAGTTTGTGGTTTCACCATATAACATAATCTTTGCATTTTTTCTTCTCTTCCCGTCTGTCCGTGCATGTGTTTTGGTGGTTGTTGGGGGGAGGGGTGCGCATGAAAATGCTGAATATTATAGTTTAATTTAAGTTTAATTGCATAACTCAAGTTGTTCTGAGAGCTGATACTGAGCTGTAGTAACTCGTGTATTTATTTATGACTACTAATTCTCTCCTTTTATTCGTAAGAGAAACTTCTGATTAATGTGAATGTTCATAGGTCACCATCCCCTATTCCTGCAAGGTCGAGATCAAAGTCAAAGTCACCTGTCATTTATCAGCGAAGGCGAAGGTCTCGCTCTTTCTCACCTCAGTTCCGCCGGGCAAGAGATTATCGGTCCAGGTCTCCAGTAAGATCTCGTCATTACTCCAGATATGACTATGATAGGAGGTCATATAGGGAAATTAGGGGTGGCAGTGACAGAAGAAGGCGAGATTCAGGTAGAACCATTGACAGGAATTCGTGGAGAAACAGGAGTAGGAGTGTGAGCCCTCAAACCAAAAAGCCGTATCGTGAAGATTCAGACTCACCAAGACGTCGTCGGGAAAGTCCAAGCCGTAGGACAAGGAAATCATCTCATGCTGCTTCTAGATCTCCAGAGCATCAGAAGGGAAGTAAGACACCCCCAAGAAGTGATGATGAAAACAAGCAAAAACACAGAAGGCGCTCCAGGTCGAGATCTGTGGAAGGAAAGCATCGTTCTAATGACAAACTTGATAATAGTAAGGAAGAAAGATCAAAGCGTCGGGATCGAAGGCGGTCCAGGTCAAGATCTGTAGGAGTCAAACATCGGTCAGATGATAAGTTTGACGAGGATAGGGAAGAAAAATCAAAACAACGGGATCAAAGGCGCTCCAGGTCAGTATCGCCCGAAGAGAAGCGTCACAGGCGCAGTACATTGACCTCAAGAGCATCAGGTGAAAGTAAATCAAAACACAAAAGGCGCTCACGATCTAGAACTCCAGAAGATAAGCACCGGCCAAGTGATAAAAATGATAGGGGCAGGGAAGAAAAGTTGAAGCACCATGATAGAAGGCGGTCTCGGTCAGCATCTCCTGAGGGCAAACGCTCCAGAAGGAGTCTGAAGTCCACAGAAGGTTCTGATGAAAATAAATCAAATCACCGAAGGCGCTCTAGGTCAAAATCAGAAGACCGTAAGCACCGCCTGAAAGATAATGGGATAGAGGAAATTAAAGATAAAAGATCTGAGCATAACGATAGAGGGCCTATTAAATCTGATGATTTTGTTGAGGAACTTGATTCTAATACGAAGGTTTTGAAGGAAGAAAATGATGATGGGACAACAGTTTCTTTAACAACTGTCTACAAGAATAAGTCACCAGCTCTGGAAGTTGACGACTTGGAAGGTGAAGTGATTAACCGTGAACAGTATTGACAAAACGAAAGAGATTATGAGATACTTGAGGCTACTGATAAGGAACAACTCAACACTGAAGGAATATAAGATGCGCGATGGAATGTTGGCTTTGTACGAGTTCTCTAAGGGAGATGAAACAACTTGTTAACGAATCAATCAAGGAACATGTTGTGATCCTCATAGGGCAGAGTACTTGGATCCTGGAATTATTGCTGCCTCTTGAGAGACTGCTCAGCTTTGCTTTGGGTGCTCAGAATATTTGTGTTTTTGGGCTCCTTGTAAAATAAATGGTGCTGGTGTTTGTTTTCTTTTGCAGGTCCAACAGGAACATGATGGCATCACTCTGTTGAATTTATTTGGTTAAAGTTATTTGAAGACAATCTGCGCCCCATCTTTGGAGTCTGCCATGCAGTGATTTTTAACGATTGTCAGCTTGATGTATGTTGGACTACCTCCATCATTAGGTAGTGAATTTATTAATTGAATTGTGTGTTTAAGGACTATATAGTGACTACCATTTATATTTTCTGCTCGAGTTTTTGTTTGATTTCTTGAAAAAGTTCTATTAGGTATTTTCTAGCCGTTATGACCTTTATGCGGTTTGAGATAGGGTTGACATATTTTATGATTGTGACACTGTCTGATTAGCTCCACTTGCTGGATATGTTCTTTGGTGAGAGTGGACATGCTTCTTATTGTTTCCATAAAGTCCCTTGTTGTGTCAGTAAAGTCCATTTATGGTTTGTTTCTTTGTTTTGTTTGTTTGTTTGGTTTTTTTTTTTCAAATAAATTTTGTTGGGGGAGTTTATGGTGTAATCTGTGTAGGATTTCTTTTTCCCTCTTGGTATGTTTAAAAGTACATACCTTTGATTGCATGGTGGACTTGTCACAATCCAAACACATGCAGGTTTTGCGGGCTGGTTCCTTTGGCGCTTTATCAGATCAACTTTGCAGGGTTTCTTCTTGTCTGATTGTATATAAAGGTATGCTGCTGCAGATTTTGGTAGTTCAGTGGCAGGAGATCCTACTTTTAACCCTGCAAACCAAGTCATGAATTTGGAGGTTCCTCAAAACTGTTTGGATGAAGCATTACTTCGTGAATATTAGCTTGCAATATTTACACTACTGCTGAAATATCGGGCCTTACTCTTTGTTCGTCTTTTTTTCTCTTTCGCTTGCCTTTCTCTCCTCTTCTTTTTCTTTTCTTTTTTCTTTTCATTTTTCCACTTCTCCTTTGGAATTGTTTGATTAGGTAATCTATTTTAAGGCTGACTGCAACCGGATGTTGCTGAGTTGACTAGCATCATTGGTGTACTGACTTGAGTTTGAGCAGATTGGCTAAATGTGTGTACTTAGTGAAATTCGATGTTGTTTGTTGACAGGTAATTCTTTCTATTTTCCTTTTTGAGATCGACAGTAGTTTTCTATTAGGAAATTGACATTGGTGTATGGGTGTTGGTTGTATACTTGCTCATAAATATTAGGTTAATCATCTAGTCAAATTTGCTTTTCCCCTATTTATGTAGTGGTCTCTAACTCCTGATTTACTCGCTTAGCAATATTTGTGCCTACTTCAATCGCCTTGGTGTGACTGAAGTTCCAATATAACATCCACAATTTCTGCCAAAGTTGGTACCTATGGCATGGGGCCTTGAGCTTGAAAGTTGGGTTGCACATGGAATATATCTGAATGTCGGGTTCTTTACCGCAATTCCAAGGATGTTCTTTGTTTCTTGAATTTATAATGGTGTTGTGTTTAACTTTGGTTCTTTTTTTTTTGTCCAAGCAGATGTGTTATTATAAGATACTTCCTCCGTCCGGGATAAATGTTCCTATTTTCTATTATGGGATGTCCCAACTAATGTTCCTAACCATTTTTGATGCATAAATTTTCTACCATTCTTCCCAATATACCCTTAAAGCTTCATTTAATATCATATAGCATATCCGAGACAAACCCACTTATTTTTAGAGTAGTGGAACTCAAAAAATTAATGCTATGAGTATTATCGTTAGAACACATTTTACAACCCATTATTAATTACATTTCTTAATTCCTGTGTTTGAACAATGAGGAACATTTATCCGGGACGGATATATATATATATGTATATGTACACACACACACGTATAGTAGTACATTGTGTATTTGCCAGTAAATGGTACTATTTGGATACTTATTTATGCTTGGAAGAGTATGTGGGTCTTAACTCGTAGATACACTGAAAGCTAGGCCTGACAAACTCAAGTAGATTAAAATGAAAGCCTCATGGTCTCACAATGCAACCAGAGAGATCATTTTGCTTTGTACCCACTAGCCACCTACTAAATTTCTTTGCATCTGTCACAAAAGAAGTCATATATTATCTACACATATGCGGATGCTCATACTTTTTCTTTTTGAGAGTTATAAGGAGGTCATATAATCATTTGTACAACTAATCAAACAATGGTGTCTGTTGTTTTGTGTTTTTATGTGGTTTGGTGATGGCATAGAAGCCATAGTTGCTTACTCACAATCAAGAAGGATGACCTGTTTTGAAGCCTTCGTTCTTAAGAACTGTGACTTGATCTTAATAGTTGTTGTATCTGAATTTTTTTCTCCCTCCAAACCTCTCTCTCTCTCTCTCCCCTCTGACTTGTTGATAGGAATGGGTAGCGGTCATGGTTGGATAGGAGCTGAATACTGCTTCTTACTTTGGATATGAAGGTGGATCGGACTTTTGTCTGTTTTTGTTGATTTTAACCCTGTACTCTTGTTTCTTTTCCTTTCTTCCTCCCCTACTTTGTGCTCCTTAGTTTTTTCAAGTATGATTATTATCTATCTAGTTGAAAATCTCCAGTCAGTGGAGAGATTATTGCAATGTTGCTGTCTGTATGCGAACATGGTAGCTGGGTGCAGGTTTTCTGGTGTTGCTTTTGTGCGTCTTCTGGAATAGTTGAGTTTGTGGGAGATGTGGTTGGATATTGGTTAGGTTCTTCCACAACTTGTAATACTCAGGCATGCATTAAGCCATGCTGTTCCTAGGGTTGGTCTTGAAACATTATTTGGTTAGGGTAGGAACTGTTTTAGTTCACTTTCGCAGTTATTTCACCCATTTAGGGTGATTTAAATAAATTACATGTTTATCCCTCCAAAATCTGACAGTTTTGGTTTATGTTTGTAAAGCATGACTTATAAATCCTTATGGTTTATGTTTGTAAAGCATTACTTCTAAATCCTATCATCGTAGAATCGAACATAGAATAGAATGTGGGTTCAGTTTGTGAGACCCTACATTTCTGAATCCTTTCATCTGATTGACTAAAATAAAACGCCGGGTTGGGTCAAGTTTGTTGGACATGCCTGTGCCAATTTTTAGTCTCCGTCACATTACCTTGAAATTCTGTTTCTGTGAATATTAACTTGACCAGTTAAGTTAGATTAGACGGTCATGTAATACCATAGAAAGAGCAGATATTTAGGATCAATTATCAATCAAAGACGGAGAGTTTAGATACGATGTTAGTCATAGGATAAAATTAAGCTGGGTGAAATGGAGAAGTGCATCCGGAGTGTTATGTGATCGACGTATATTGATAGAATTTTTTTTATTGAAATAGGAATTTTATTATGAATATGTGGTAAAACTAGGAAAGATAGGAGAGAGTAAAATTTGCCTCGGTAGGACAAAAAATTGCATAAGATTGTTTGGACGCATGATGTAGAACAATTATTGCACCCGTTAGGAAATGTGGAGGGTATTAGAAATAAGACAAGGGAAAATCAAAATTTACACGAACATCTGGAATAAAGAAAGAAAGATATGAACGAGCGTGCGAATGGATTAAAAAGACACTTATGTAGAGTAGTTGACAACAAGTGATTGGCAAAAGAATTGATTAAGTCATAAATTTGAATTCAATGTATCAAATAAGTAAATCATTAGTTAATGAAAGCCAGCATTTTGGTGTGGCATCAGCATTATATTTTTTTTTTTTTAGTTTCTTATTTGACTTTTTCCCAATCAGTCGTGTGCTGTTGGGTTGGCTTTATATCAATTAAGAACAATCGTTGTTTTGTTGGCAGATTAGTTTTTTCATTTAATATACACCAATACACTATCTATCTATCTATCTATCTATGTATCAATACTAGGTTATTGTCGCTTCAAATTTTTATTACAACACTCAGTTTAGCGTAGGATGCATTATATACAAATAATAAAATAATATTATACTTCAAATATCGTAATACAAAAAATTGGAGTCCCAATATCCAAACTCACATATCACGTCAAATTACAGTTCTGTTTTTAAGTTAAAATTTTGTTTTTTAAATAAAAAATTTGTTTTATAATCACAAAACATGTAATTTGTATGATTAGATAGTTCAATGTATTTTTTTACTATAGGATTAACAAATATATAGGTAAAACTCAAAACTCAAGATAGTTTAGGGGGTTTTACTATCATTTATTATCATTGTTTTACAAATATTTTAAACTAATAAATATCTAATATTAGTTAATATTACTAATTAAAAAATATAAATAATATGATTTATTTTAAATTATTGAACATTATAAAATTCAATAATTTATAATTAATTAACCTTTTTCTTGGTAGTTTTTAAAGCAGATGTATGTAAAGCTTGTTTTATCATGATGTATGTGTTTTTATATGTCAAATGGTATGATTTTTGTTATATTTTGTATTGATTTTTAATTTTTAATGATATATTCAAGTACTTGTATGTCAATTAAATTATATAATAAATTTTATTAGTATAATTTTTAAATATTATTAATTATGTAAATAATATTAATAAATATTCTAAAAATATTAATTTTGCAATGTTAATAATTTTTTTTTATCTAAAAGGTTAATAGCAAATTAATATACATGTTGATAAATAAATTAAAAGAAATGAAAATAGAATATGCTAAAGAATATTTCTTTTGGTGTAAGATTTGGAGTTGAAATAGTGGTTGATACAGAAATTGAACCATTTTAGTGTTGAAACTGCATCGGTTGGAGATGGCCTAAGTATGTGATTGGGTAGAGATGATAGAACTTAACATCATAACATGTGATTACTTAGATTTTAATTTATACAATACATTAATTCGAAAAGGGTTTAGAATAACAGAGCGAATTTTATTTTGTTGTGAAGAAAAATTGATTTGTAAAAGAGCATATTATAAATGTTGAATCTATTGAGATGGTGATATTATGTTAGTGTAATGATATACTAGTTGGTGCATTTGATTGGTAAAATTTAGGATCTTTTGGTACCACATCATCACCGATTGTCTTATATCTTTAGTTAAAGTAAGTTCCTTAAATATTCTTACAATCAGTTGGTTATCTTATCGAGATTCTATAATTATGATCATAGATACTCCACTACTACAATAACATAAGGATTAATTAAAAACAAGGGTAAATTACAAATAATCCACCTCAACTATGGGTCAAGTTCAAATTGCCCTCCTCAACTATCATATGAAGCAATGTGCCCCTTCAACTATAATATTTTTTTAAATCACACTTTCTGTTTAGGCACCGCCATTTGAATTGACGGAATCTGCCCATCTAAGACTTACTTGACCATCGTTACGTATTATTCTTACCATAATATTCAAAATTAAAATAAGTAATTACCTTTTTTTTTTGGACCATGTTTAGGTATAAAGATAGTCTTAAAGCAACAAGGGTAATATAATCAATTAAAACATCAAAAGAGCATTATGATAAAAAATAAATACCTAAAGATGATCACGTGAGTCTTAGGTTGACATTTTTTATCAACTCAAGTGGCAGGCACTATCTAAACAGAAGTTGAGATTAAGGAAATTGCTATAGTTGAAGGTGGTACATTGCTTCAATTTATAGTTGAGGGGGGCAGTTCAAATCCAACCCATTGTTGAGGGGGTTATTTATAATTTACCCTAAAAACAAATCTATATAATTAACTATGTTACTTTAACCACTCTTTGACAAGCTCGATGGTTGCCCGCCCTCTTGTATGGATTAATTGAAAACAAATCTATATAATTAACTATGTTTAATCCTTGACAAGCTCCAGGGTGGGTTGCCCTCTTGTTTTCTCTTCTCAACTTGTTCATTTGTTGTTTTTATATATATATATATATATGTGTGTGTGTGTGTGTGTGTGTGTGTGTGTGTGTTCTATCAGCAAATCTTTACTGATGTAATCGACAAATATTTTTATTAGTAAACTGATTAATTGGTATGCAAATAAGAATTGTACGCAACACTTGTTTAAGGTTAAAGTGTGTTATCCGATGATCCTAGTTTTGTAAAACATCCCTTTCAACACATGTGAGTATGTATGTATGATCATAAAGCTTATAAAATAGCAAAATTAGTACTCCCCCTCCCCTCCAATATAAAAAAAGTTTTATTAACAAGTTTAATTTTTTTTAAATTTTAATTTTTTGAGCTCGCACTTTCAAAAAATTACACTAAAATTTTATTCTTGTTTAGAAATGTGATTATTTTATTTTATTTTTTTGAAAAAAAAAATAGATTTTTTTTCTTGAGACGGAGATAGTATTAAAGTTTACTTTTAGACAGTTGCAACTTGCAACAACATTGCATTTGTGTTAAATCCAACTTTCAAAAGGTTGGAGAACTTACCTATCCACGTCCACGTCCCAACCCCACCTCTATCATGCCGCTGTCCACCCCCTTCATAACTAGGTATATATATATATATATATATATTCCCATTCTTTGAAGATTTTGTGAATCTTCTCCAAAATAATAATAAAAATATGTATAATCACATCTTCTGGGCAAGATAGTCAGTTTAAGAGAAATGCTAACCTCAGTGACAAGTCGAGTTCCTTGCCTAGTTTTTTGGTTCACAATATGAGTTTCTCATTTCCGTCCCATTCCTGTCAGAGTATAAGAAAAAAGTTATGTTCAATTTTTTTACTTTGTATATCATCATCCTTTTAATAATTTTTTTTGATGTCACGTTACTTCAAATTCTGCTGATTTTGATTAAGAAAGTTAGTCATCTCGTTTAAATGGTAGTTTTTTATTAATACGTAGTCGTTACATAAGTATAAGTGTTGATGTAGAGATCTAATAATATCTCACTAAAAAAGGGTCCCGATCCCATCCCATGATGTGATCAAATACGTCAATGAGTTCCTAAGTCGACATGGACAAATGAACTAATGGAGTACACTTATATCTCAATAATGACAGCTCTTATATTGCCTGTTTATCTTTATGATGACATGTCTTTTAACTAGTGATCTCTCTAATTGTGTCCAAAAAAAAAAAAATATTAAATACACAATATTCCAACGCCATTCCACTGTGTGGCAGTGGCAATGAGGTCGAGATTAACTTGGCATTTGTTTTTATTTTTATATATTTTTTTTCCATCACATATCTCAAGAGATCAATCCATAAGCAAGCTAGCGATGTTTTGGAACAAGATGACCGGTATTTGTGGTATCCTTAATGTTGTGAATACAAGAAGACTTTAGTACCACTAAGCGTGGCGTCTCGAGTTTTAACCACGAGAATAACTTTACTTTTCTTATAGTGCTACTAAACTCAGGAAATAGTCGGGATATCTTGAGAAACCAAAAAAAAAAAAAAAAAGGGAGAACTTGGAAAAAAATTGATAAAGTTGGCTAGCAATTGATAAACGAGATTTAGGAAAAAAAAAAAAGAAAAAGAAAAAATCATTTCATTTATCTGATGGTGGTACTAAGTCACCACCTAATGTAACACTTACTAAGTTCGCTTGTTTTTCTGTCATAAAAGAGAAGTTAACATAAATTAATATGGCAACATGCGGTTTTCAAAATTTGATAGTTCTATTTTGTCTCGTAAACTTCAATTTTGGCCATGCTGGTGATAAGTTAGCACATAGGGTAATTGCCGCTTCTTTTTCCGTCCAAAAAACTCATTTATTTATTTTTTAAATTTTTAATTGCTTGTGCTATATGTGCATGAATAGACGTACACATCCTTCTCACTTTCTCACCACGTAAATAAACGACGTACACAAAGATTAAGGGTTTGACGCTAACTAACTATTTTTACGAACAAATAGTTTAGGCCAGTTTTAGATTATATCTAAGTTCGAATCTTACTGATCACCAAAATCAAGAGGTTTTAAAACTTTCTAATTTTGTTATTTTACTACTTATAGAAAATAACTTATTTTGAAAAATAGTTAGGTGTCAAATCCGCTTTTCAGCTACCACAAAATAAACAAACAACCCTCTAATTATGCATATCTTTTCTTCATGATTTGCGCTCAAGTACTTCAATTGATTGGTCAATTTATACGTTGAGCACTTTTAGAAATTAAGAGACTTTAAACCTTTAATTTATGTTCTTACTTTTGGGTTGGAGGATCAAGTGGCAGCCTAAATTTTAATTAGCATCTGTTCATGGCAAATAAAGTAAGTGAGTGCGTAGTCTTGTTCCAAGGAGTTAAAGGATCCAATCTTGATAAGTTTGCGATTCTAAGATTTTGCAAATATAAGTTGCAGCATTAGCTCAAGAAGTAACTACGAATGACGTTTAAGGATCGAAATACTCAAGGTAAAATTAACCATACTTGATATATCCCACAATAAAATAAGTCAAACTAGACACTTGAATGCTTAAATAAAATGATCTTTCCAATTTTAGCTCATTACTGAGAAATATGTGTCCATGTCCATTTATATGCCAACAATTTGAGCGGGTAAATAAATGTCCTAAGGCGTAGTCTTAACCCTTGGACCTCGCCGAAGCGCAGTTCTATTGATATGAAGAGTAATTATCACATCTAATTATTTCTAATTAAACTAAAGCTTCTAATTAAATCACAGCCAAACTCTGAATAAAGAAATAAGACCATCATGTGAAATACACTTAAGTTCGAGAGCAGATGCTATGGACACAAAAAATGTCACAAATTTTTTTTATAAATTTTTTATTAGTGATTATTAATTGATTGCATAGTTTACTGGTCCATCACTAATAATGAAAAAAATCAATCAAAAATAAACAAGAAGACTTTTGTGACTAAAATTTTTATGACTTTTTTGTACCTAAAATATTATTCAAAATTCAATAATGGTAAAAGAAACTAAAAATTAGTAGATAGGATGGATGAAGGACACGTGTATAACCACGGGTCTAGTGGACATTTCACCTATAAAGAAGCTGATATGGAAAGAGAGCAGCTTTTGAACCAAAAACGAGAGATGTGTTGCACTCACGGATTGATTTCCAGAAGCGACCCTCGCTTCTCTCTCCTCCCCTCACCCTCTCCCTCACCCTCATCTTCTCTTTCCACGACCCGTACCTCCCTTATCCACCCGTTTACCCGCAATAGTTTCCCCAATCCTCGGTTCTCTATCCAGACCACCCGAATCGGATCCTTCAAAGCCCCCCGTGCCACGATTAACAATGGCTCCGTCGCTGCGATGCCGCCACCTCTAACGGACGATTTGAGCTTCTACGAGCTTCTGGGTATCCCGGAGACGGTCACCGTAGTCGAAATCAAGCAAGCTTACAAACAGTTGGCGAGAAAGTACCACCCTGACGTGTCGCCTCCTGATCGGGTCGAGGAGTACACGCAGAGGTTTATTCGGGTTCAGGAAGCATACGAGACGTTGTCGGATCCTGGACTGAGGGCACTGTATGATAGAGACATGGCCAAGGGGATTCACCTCGCGTTTTCGGCTAGAAACCGTTACGGCAATGATGAGGTAATTTTCAGTTTTGGTAATCAATTTAAGATTTTGGGGATTATGGTTAATCTTATTGAATTTGTTTGAATCGCTTGCTGTTTGTTAGAAATTGGAGTAGTACAGGTTAGGTTGATTTAGGGTTTACTTTTCCTATTGTTTTTGTTTGTTCATCTAAGCAATTTAGATCTCAGCTACCCATATTTTTATTAGTGCAGTGATTATTTTTCAAATGTTTGGTGGGATTCCACTGATCATGTTCAATTATAAAAATCATTCCACATATATTTTAACATATATTGGTTTCATTTTATAACTTCAATCACTAAAGAATACTCCTTTTACAAATATTATGAGTTGTAGCTTTTATAATTTTGTAAATTTCTGGTTAAAGTTTAATCAAGTAGACTTTAAAAAAAAAAAAAAAAAAAGAGTCAAGAAATGAAACAGTGAGTAGCTAAATTTCTGTTAACTTTTAATTTGAACACCCCAGTAGCGGGAAAGATATCGACTCGCCCATAGCATATGTAGCACCTCCATCTAGCGATCCAAGAGATGTTGAAATGAAAAAAGAAGCCCCAGCCTTTAATTATCTTCTTGCAATTCAAGAGGTTAAGAGAAAGAAACTAGTCATGCTTAAGATGAGTTTCGTGCTGGCCTTTGTCTTGTTTTGTTTTTTGGGTCCCGGGAAAATATCACACTTATTAGTGATGAGAAAAATGTAAAGTATATTAGAATAACCTCTGCTTGTGTTCATGATGAAGGTGTTCTCGTAACTGCAATATTTGTGTGACTTTCTTCGAGTCAGAGTTGGTTCAATGAGCTTTACATTTATTTTGGAGCTACACCATACTTTGGTTGTCCTCTCCTTGACCCTCTTTGTTCTTCTTGTATAATAGAGGTCGCCAGGTCCGGGTTTTTGTTGCGGAAATGAGATTCTATACGGTTGACAAGGGACAGATTAAAATTTTCTACAGCTCTACATGATTGATAGGATATTCGTGTTTTAGGATTGTTTTTCATTCTTGTTGAATTTTGTTCTTGTCTTGGCATTGGAAGCAGGCAATGAAGGTGAAAAGCGAATGGAAGAGCAGATGGCAGTCTCAGTTATCAGAGCTCAAAAGAAGAAGTATGTACAAGAATGAGGCGGGTGGGAATATGTCATGGGGAGCACGTATGCGAAGGGAAAGGATGAATGAACGATGAATGAGTTTGTGTATATTAGCTTATCGTTTTTTTAACTGTCTATATAAATATATTTCTGGAAGAGAGTTTTTGATGAAACCCTTCCAAAGTAGTAACTAACTACCCAAAAGCTAAATTGTAAGCCACGGATCAACAATGTATTGTATGCATGTAAATTAATCTTGTATGGGCCAGACCGTGTGTGAAAAATACTCCCTCCGTCCCGGATAAATGTTTCTACTTTCTATTTTGGGATGTCCTAACAAATATTTCTAAAGACTTTTGATTTATTTATTCTCTATCATTCTTCCTAATATACCATTAAAATTTTTATAACACATCACAAATAAATTCAATTATTTAAAGTAATTGAACTTAATTAATGTTCATGGATATTAATTATATTTTTTAATTTTTGTATTTTATCCACTAGAAATATTTATTCGAGATGAAGGGAGTATCATTGAGAGCCTGTTGTCTTTGGGAATTGCATATAGTTTTTGTTTATTCATTATGTGTATTAAAGTTTAATCAAGGTAGCCCAAAATGGGTATGTAGGAAATGAGGTAGTTTGATTCGTGAAAACGTACTACGTTTTGTTTTCGGCATAGTGCATGTAATTTTTTTTTTGAGTGGGGGCTATTAACTTCTATTTTACCCGTCTCAAATTATACCTTGGAACTCTTTCTTAATACGCCCACATCCCCTCCCTTCCCGCCTCCTCTCCATCTTTTTTATTTTTTTTTTCAGGAATAAAGCTTTCCCTCCCACAACCTGCCTTCTCTCTATCTTTTTTTTCCTTAGCTGACTTCTCCTCCCGCAGCCCACCTCCTCTCCCTCTTTTTAATTTATTTTTCTTCCCAGACTTCACCTCCCTCCTTTCCTCATCTTTTTCTTCCCTTCCCTCCTCCCGTCACTACCTTCGCAAAACTGCCAAAATTTTGTTGGAAAATTCTTGCTAGAGGTGTTTGGCTAGGGTCCGAACAACCAAGTGTTGTTCGGCTAGCCTTAAGGCCCCTAACTTAACATTATAGCCCTAACCGGACATCATAGTTAGGGCTAACCGAACAATACTCGGTTGTTCGGTCAACTATGACCGAACACCTCTAGTGAGAATTTTTTGGAAGAAAGAAAGATTGAGGGAGAGGAAAGAAAGGAGGGGGAGGGGGAGAATGAAAGAACAATAAAAAAAAGTGAAAACAGTGGTGAGAGAGGGAGATACCGGTGGGTTGGAATCCGAAAAAAAGAAAAAGAAAAGGGAAGGTGTGTATTTAGATGGTAATAAGGCAACATTGTCTTTTCAACCGAGAATATTTTTGTAATTAACCCTCAGTTTTTTCGAAGCTACGTTTTTGGCTTAGTACGTGTTTTATTAAAAAAAAAAGAACAAACTAGTCAAGCTGGGGAAGTATATATATATATATATATATATACAAATAAGATCTTACATACCTAGTCAGCCCGAACCAATGATTCACTGCCAAATCACATTATTGTGTTATTTTGTTTTTTCTTTTCTTCAATTGTTTGGTTGTTTAGTTCATATCATGATTTGATTTCTCATTGGTAGGAAAAAGAAGGACATAATAATGTATGAGAAGTAATCAGATCAGTACACCTTTGGCCTTTGCAATATCGCTTTTAGTAATTATTTATTTCGTCTCAATCAGGCAGGATGGATGGCTTACCGCTTATGGTTGTGCAGATCATATAGCGAATAAAGCGATATATGCAGCTGTAGCAGCAGCAGCTGTTGGGGTTCCCATATATCGTTTAATATTCCTTCAATTCGATATAAGCCTTGGGCTTCTTCAATAGGATAGGATATTTCCACCAGCTTATGTTTGGGCTGGGCTGGTGGTAATATTGGGAACAAACACAATCATATACTCTCTCCTGCTTTCTACCTAAACAAGTGGATTGTTTGTATAATTTTTTTAAAAATAGACTCGTTAAGTGAAATATTTCAAAATAATATAGTGATCTCTTTGTTAAGCCTGAACGGAGGAGTAAGTATCTTCTTCGGCTATGAACATCAAATTTTGAAGCTAAGTGGTGGATCACCGATTTTCCATTTTAATATGAAAGGGACAGTGAAACTACATTCTACCATAAATGCTAGTACTAACACGTAAAAGGGTCAACATTGACCAATTTCCCACTAGGCTCTTATCCCATGCATATATAGTGATTGGGCCATGCAAACCCAAATGTTGTGTTAGACTAGCAGGCAGCAGCTCATAACTTTGTTTTTTCGTGTTGGATTTTCTTAACTTCATGCTTTTAGTTTCTTAATTGATTCCAACAATGATGAATTCTGTAGACTGTGCTCCCATTAAAATGATTTCTTCAACCTTAAACTTCCATTTCGTAAGCTAGCAAGGGAAAATGACGTTTTGGTTTCAATCACGGTCTCTCAATTTCAAGATCTAAAGTACTGTAAATTTCGCAACAAATGCTTGAGGAAGGGCGAAATTGTTTCAGCCCAACCAAAGCTCTTAGCCAAGACCTTGTGCCGGCCCTCCATGATACCTAGGTTAACCGATTGAGGAGAGAGTTAGAAAAGATTTTCGTTTGATTAAGTTTGCTGGATTTGGGGCTTTTGGTTTGTATGTGAAGATATTAAAAATATCCTTTTTCCACGTGGCACAAGCGAAACGCGTGGCCATGCTTAGCTGGAGCTTGAACGACAGCTCACCTCGATCCCGAGCGTCGAATACAGCTCGGATCCCGAGCACATCTACCCTTCATCTCGTCTCAACCTCCTCGAGGAGCCCGAGGTGGCTAGTGGTGCCTTCCACATCGAACCTAAGAGTCCGCGTAATCTTAGACCCGGGCTATAGCACTGAGACCCCGAGGTCTACACCCCAGAAAACTGAAGATAGTCAACAAAAACTTTCGCTTTTAAGGCCTACCTGCTATTACGTCATCCTGGGGCCACAAACCAGCTTCTGAATGACTTGCTCTCTAAGTAAAGCTGCTTCTAGAAGATCTGCACACCCTCCAGTGAAGTTCTATCCTCTACATCAATGCAGGTCACTTCACCTTAAAGGCTCATTAATGCAGATTGCGGCTGCCATAAATGGACATGTGACTACCTGTCTCAAGTTGACACCTAGCAGGCCCACCTGTCCCAAACCAACATTCTTCAAATATAAATACAAGGCGATTGCCTTCATTTATGACCTAAGTTCAATAAAACACACACACAACTACTAAGTCTCAAAAGCATTCAGTGCATTTACTCCCTGAGAGCAGTCTGAATCCTCACCGGAGACCATAAATCTTACCAATATACTGATTCTCTCACCGGAGGGCTTTAGCTGGACCAACGTTCAGCTCCCTAACGGTGCTTTCTTTCCATCTCAAGTATCGACCGAAGGACAAGTTCCATACACACTTGTGCCTATTGAGAGCTGGGGCATCCTACCAACGTTCTAGCTGCATACATGGACTTTGATAGATCTCCAGAGCACTTTTTGGCGTGATCAGTATGTGATCCTAGCAAGCTCAAGGCTATGTTCGAGATATGTGATCGATGGTTCGAGAGTTGGAGTTCGAGCAAGGATGATCAAGCATGATACGGTCGTGATAGTCCTTGAGATGATCAAGCATTGAAGAGTTCGAATGAAGTCCTTGAGATGCATAGAGTATGAATGACGAATTCAAGTGTTCTACATAAACTTGATTTATTGGTGATTCGGGATACTTCGTTGGTTATTCTACGAATGCAAAAGAATTATGTAATGATGACATTGTTCTAGATCGTGAAGTTATGAAAATAAAGATGAAGGCTTCAAAATGTATGGAAAAAGGCTCGAAGACTTAAGAGACGTCCGTTAAAGTCATTCTAGGCATGATGGATGACTTTGGGAGCTTTAGAAACGAGATTAATAGTATTTTCCTTGTTTTAGTTTGTTATTGTTTCCTAATAATTTGTCTAGGTATCTTACTTAGTTGTTTCCTACATGGTTTAGGTAATTCATTAATTGTTTCCTTTTATTTTAGGATTATATTTCCTTCAAGTATTATGATTTAGATTTTAGGCCTATATAAAGGCTTCTCTTTGTGTATTCCAAAACACAACTTTGAGATTAAATTAAATTGAGAGCATTCTTCAATCCTTCTTGTTCTTTGCGAATTATTCGAATTTATCAAGATTGTCCTGCGGCGTTCACCCCTTTCAACTTATCAATTGGTATTCCATGGGCGTTAATCCTTATACCAAGGTTCGTGGTCGTCTCAATTATCGGGTTGCGGTATTTGGACTGATTCGGGTTGAGGTGTCACCTTCCATCAACTTCTTTGATCTTAGCTTCCGTTCCGCGTAAAATCGTAATTCGTCGAGATTCCTTGGCAAAGATCGTATCAGGTTTGTCATTGTAAGTTGGTTAAGAAAGAACAACTCACTAACTATCAGTGTTCGAAAAATCGTTCTAGGCGTCCGCCTAGGCGCTAGGCCCCCCCAAAACGCTGCGACTAGGCTCTAGGCGCCCGCCTAGGCACTAGGCCCCCCAAACGCCACAACTAGGCTTTAGGCTCCCCCCAAACGCCGCGACTAGGGCCAAATTGGACAAAAAATTGCCACTATGAAAAATTGCCGCGTAGTCAGCCTAGGTGCCGCCTATCACCCAGCCGATTTGAGCGATGTCGTACGCGTTTTGTCGAGGAGGGACCCAATATGAGGAACCTGGGAGGAAGGGGAGTCAATCAGGGGTAGAGCGACGCACGACGATGCGATGAATAACGTCCTCAATCTTCTGGATAGCTAGGGTTTAGATAAGTTCGGCGTTGGAGGAGGGGGAGTCAACGTGACTGAGATCCACAGCTTAGAAGTAGTCGAAATGGCTGGATTGATTACGATGGGAAAGGAGGCGATATGCCAATGAAGAGGTGAAAGAGAGAGTGAGAGTGAGAGAAATTAAGAGAGAGCGAGAGCGAGAGATTGTTGTCGGGGTCGAAATTTCGTCATCTATCTCATAGTGAGAGAGAGAGAGAGAGGCGTCTGTGAAAACTTTGTGAATTGTGAGAGAGAGAGAGAGAGACAGACGGTCAGCTTTTAGTTTTAGGGTTTTAATTCACTTTTCTAAATGACAACCTCCCCCCTCAAGTTATTAAAATATTTCTCTAAGTATTTTCCCTTCCCCCTCAAGTTATTAAAGTATTCCCTTCTTCCCTCCACTTTAAAATAATAGAGATTTTGATTTTAATTTTTAATTTTAACTTTTAATCTTGTAATGTAATCATTATTTTTAGTTTATTTGATCATATTTAGCTATTTACTATTGTTGCACCAGGTTTGGCATGGACCTAATGTGTAATTATGGCTTAATTTCTAGGCCCCGCCTAGACTCCGACTAGGCCCCTAGGCGCCAGAGCCAGGCGCCTAGCGATTTTTAGAACACTGCTAACTATCAATTTATGCGCTTGATAATAGTATATCATATATTATGGCTCTATTTTTTTTTTTATATAACGATTTAGTGACTTGATTTTGTGAGTTTAGACATTTTTTTTTGTCCCACTAAGTTTCTCTCTATTTATCTATTACGAGTACTTTTTTTTTTTTTCATTCAATCATTACAAAATAAAAATCAAAACCTGAAACTAAGTCACTAAACACAAAACCAAACGCAGCACATGAGTAATCTGCGATTGGCAACCAAGACAAAAAAGAAGAGTATACATTTTATTTCCCCTTCATACGAAAAAGAGATAATTGTGATACCAATGTACTAACTATTGTAGAGTGTTTTCAATTAATGAATCTGTGTCTCTATATATTATTCTATGCAAAGTATAGTCATTAATAGGAGACTACCAAAAATAAAATTTCTTTACTCTCACACCAAATATGGTTTCGAATATCTCGTGAATAAAAAAATAAAATAAAAAAACCTAAGCTATTAAGTGCACTTACAACACTTAATCCCTCATCTCATATATATTGTCCACAAGACAAACGATTACGCTTTTAAGATTTTTAACAAATGCCTCAACAATGGTTGACTAATATTTAGATTTTCATTTGTATATTTTATTTAGTTTATTAATAAGCATTGTTTACCATGTAAATACAACTAGCTAGATAAGTAATGTAGTTAGATTTTTAAGTGACCAAAAACTCTAGGACTGCTAAAAAAAGAAAGTTGACCATTATAAATGAGACTGAACATACTCCCTCCATTCCGGACAAAGATTTCATTTTTTATTTTTAGAAGTTAATACGTGACTAAATCAAATCAAAATTTTACATACTTTACTTATATTTTAGAAAATAAAATTTCGCTAAATAAAATTTACATTAAAAATACTATGAATTACAACTTTCATAACTTTGTAAAAATAAATAAATCTATGTAAATTATCAGTCAAATTTTAATTAAGTTGACTAAAAAAAGTCAAAATTGAACCATTTAACTGGAACGAACGGATGCAATAAATAATTACGAATGAATTAGATGAGAATTGTTTTCAATGCATTTATTATGACTTGAACCCTACCAAGTGCAGACAGAATTCTCTATTCTAAAAAGGTGTTTCATCTCCTATTCCAATCATCGGATCTTCACTATAGGTGCTTGAAAATAAACAACATTAATTATCCCTTGATTTTTGATGCACATAGCAAGTGTACACAAATCTCCTTTAACATTCTTCAATATCTGATTTGATGGATTCGAGGTACAACAACTATCAATTACTCCCCAACTGATCTTAAATCTTATGTCTCTCCATCCTTCCCTAACTCTCCCCCATTTAAGCCCATCTTAACACACCTTTCCTCCCCCACACTCGATCACTACTAGCTACCATATCTCTCTCTCTCTCTCTCTCTGAATCAACCATGGTGTGTTCCAAAGAAGAAAGCCCCATCTACAACATCAAGATCTCATCAGTCGGTCCAGGACAAGTAACAGGGCAAGATGCAATTCACGAGCCATCCAACATGGACTTAGCCATGAAACTGCACTACCTTAGAGGGGTTTACTACTTCAAATCCCAAGCCTTCCAAGGCTTGACCATCATGAACATCAAGGAAACCATGTTCAATTGGCTTAACCACTGTTACGTAACCTGCGGCCGGCTCCGTAGATCCGATTCGGGCCGACCGTATATCAAGTGCAACGACTGTGGAGTGAGGCTTGTTGAGGGTCAGTGTCACAAGACCTTGGATGAATGGCTTGACGCTAACTGTGCTTCTCTTGACAAGCTCCTTGTTCCAAATCAAGTCATTGGTCCTGAATTACCTTTCTCTCCTCTTGTTTTCATACAGGTTCCTTCATTTAACACTTGTTTTTCTTCGTTCCGTTCAAACTTACGTATAACTCAACTTAATTAATCCACATCTCTCTCTCTAGATCTCTCTCACTCGACATGTACACTTTTGTCTGATATTGGTTTTACAAGTTAATTAACTGCCGCCATGCACACACCGTATGCATATATATATATTACTTTGTAACTAAAGTGTTTTATAATAAGTTTTTTCGCGTGTGTGATAAAAATTACATATAAATGTTTTAGGACAGTTTTAATTAGTATTTCCATTTTGAAACAGATCTATTTTCTGATATTATAAGTCATTACCTCGTATGCCTAATAGGAGTATATTATTCTAACAGAATCTCACTTTCCATTTTTTTTTGGAGCTTATGCAAAAATAGATCTATTTTCTGATCGAGTAAATGCTACTCTCTCCGTTCCCAATAAGAGCAGTATTATTTTCTTTTTTGCAGGTCCATTCCAAAAAACGTATTCAGTTTCTAGACTCTCTTTTTTACGAAAATGTTTTTAACATTTTATCCTTGATTTGATTTTCACATGGTATATTTGAGAAAACACATACTATCTTAATATTTATGATAAAGTCAATTATCTTTTCTTAATCTATATAATTTAGAGACAGAGGGAGTATATATATACTTTTAAGTATATGGGTAAGCTATTAGCACTTGAACTAAGACGTTCTAAAATACAGTGCAAGCATCATGTATGAGTAAAATAAAACAGTACTTAGAGTGCCCATAGCCCAGTCCTACAAAAAATTCTACATCAATATATATGTATATCAGCATATATAACAGAGTTTGTTATATGTTTCTAAGGGCACTTTTTACGTCGCAATTTAGTAACTTGGTTTTAAAGTTTTGGATTTTTCTTTATAGTATTGAAGAAAACATAGGAAAAAGATGGTAGAAAGAAAGCTAGTGAGATCAAACAGAGAATAAGTCCAACATTACAAAATAAAAATCATTAAATCGCCAATGGAGAACAGACCCTAAATAATACTCTCTCCGTTCCTTAATTATTGTCTTGTTTGATCCGGTACACGGATTAAGAAAAAATAATTAATTTGATTATTTATATTGGTATAATGTGTAATTTTTTTTAATGTTTATGTTTATATGACTCATAATTAAAGTAGGGAAAAAAACAAGAGTAAAATGGTAAAAGTGATATCTAAAAAGAAAATTTTTTAAACAAGATAATTATTTTGAAACGGATAAAAAAAAATAAAGACAATAATTTAGGGACAGAGGGAGTATATACTTGTCAACACATGTAGAAATGTTCTCAATATATGGGAAAGTGTTCCTAATACAAAACATTGAACAAGTGATTCATGCATTTTAACATAGGTGCACACCCACGAGATTATGACACATTATTAAATGATTTGATTTAATGCTTGACATCGATCAACAAAAAAGTCCAACATTCAAAATAATGTCATTTTATTTTACCTTATTCTCGATCACCCCAAACAACTGACATTTTATGATATTTTACGTCGGGCGAATGTGAAATTTGTGTGTGTCTTATAAGTGGTCATCCACTACTATTAGTCACTAACCTTCTATGAACTTGGACTCTTCGATAGGCTTGTGGTAGGTCCTAGTTGACCTACTTATCTAGTAGTCAGTCTAGTTGACCTAGGTGTTTAGTAGTCATTGTGTAAGCCATGTGTGACAGATTGTGCTTTAGGCTCGAGTTGTTACACATTTAATGATATGCACAACAAATACAACACTTAACCAAACCCTAGAAAAGTAGTTGATCCTTTATATCCAGATAGTAGCATCCACCCACCTTTACTATTTCTTGCAAGTGTAATGAATTTATGAGTCGTGTCCTGCCTACCAATAAATTTTCGAGCTACTAAATAATAAATGAGACACCAGCTAGAGCAATAGATGAGTAGTTGGACTTGGCTCATTACACCCATTTTCAAGTTTAATTTTCTCAAGCTTTTATTTATTTAACCCTAACACAAGGGATGAAAAAAAAAAATTATTCATTTGCATCATTGAATTTTTCTTGAGAAGAAAATGAAACAATAATTCATGATTAATATTTAAATATGCTTCCAAGTAGCATCGTATAATGTTGGGAGGTGGGTAATGGTTAGAACCGAGCTTATTTTATTTAAGGAGTCCTTATAAGATTTAAAACTTATTGACGATAATTTATTCTTCTTGAGAGTGACCATAGACTATATTTATAAATTTGAGTGTGTAAATTAGTGACTTTAAAAAGATATGCTTATTTTGAGATAAAAATATTTTTATAAATAATTTTGCTAACAAATATACTCATGACACTTGTTTCTAATCCATTGTTGAGGGTTTCCAATGTAGATAACACGGACAAAGGAACTACTTCCTCGATCCCTTCCTAAAATAGAGTCAATTTCAGTTGTTTCCAAAAAATATGTCCACTTTGTAACTTTTTTTTGTCTTTTAAAAAATGATTGTTCCTTTTTACGCCTTACACAAGATAATATTGAAAAGCCGAACACTAATTAATATTTATTTATAGTGAAGTGAATTTTCTTTTCTAAAATTATGTGTCAATCAAAGTGAACCTTTCTTAATTAGGAATGGAGTGAGTATTAAATTTTACGATGTGACTACATTAATTGGTCATGCAAATGGGATTTGCAGTGTTCACATGCCCGATCATTTTGTGTTTTGATTATCTCAAACTTTATGATCCAACCATTACAAAACACACACACACACACACACAAGTTCTAAACTACAACTACAACGTTGAAGTAATATGATTCCTTTGTTGTGCAGCTAACAAAATTTAAATGTGGAGGAACTTCAGTAGGCCTTAGCTGGGCCCATATTCTTGGTGATGCATTCTTTGCTGCAGAGTTCATGAACATGTGGAGTAAAGCCATTGCAGGTCATCAGCCGGCCCAGCCCCTCAACGTAGCCCAGCTAAACGTTGATGACAACGTTAACGACGACTTTCTAAGCCACGATGATGATCCAATTTCCTTGAAACGGGTTGGTCCAGTTGGGGATAATTGGATCGCTGCCAATACCCACAAAATGGGAACATTTTCATTCCAGGTTTCATCCAAACAGTTGAATAACTTGCGGTCAAAGATATGTGAAGGGGAAATTAACCATAAAATTCCTCCATTTGAGTCTCTCTGCGCCGCCATTTGGCAATCCGTTGCGAAAGTTAAAGATGGGCCGGAGCCCAACATAGTGACGATATGCAAAAGTGATCCGAAGAATCTAAAGAAGGGAAGTAGTAGGAACACAAGTCAAGTTATAAGTGTGGTTAAGGCAAACTTTCCGATTGTAGAAGCCAGTCCGAAGGAGTTAGGGTTACTCATGGTAAACGAAGCTACTAACGAGCAGAAAACAATCGAAGATGCAGTGAAGAGAGATCATGGATTACCCGATTTTAAAATATATGGAGCCAACTTGACATTTGTGAACTTAGAGGACGTCCCTTTCTATGGGTTAGAGGTGAAAGGACAAAAGCCCGTTTTAGTTAGCTATACGATAGATGGCATTGGAGACGAAGGGGTTGTTTTGGTTCTTCCGATGCCACCAGGAGAGGACGGTACCGGAGGAAGGATGGTGACCATAACAATGCCGGAGAATCAAGTGTTGGAGCTTAAATCTGTGCTGAAAAAAGAATGGTCTATTATTGCTTGATCATGATCGAAGTTTGTCAAGAGGTTTTAAGGCCTTCCGAGACGTCATGGCAACAAAGTTCTTTTAAGTTGATGATTTGTAGACTCTCTTGCTTATTAAAAACCAGTAATATGTGGCACATGCGCATGCTTGTGCATATGTTTGTTTGTTTATTTTATAATTCTATCATATATTTTGATTTTTATAATTAGTTAATAATAAATTAATAGAGTAATGAAACTGACGACAGTTACCATTTAGATTGTGGGCAGGCAATTATTCTTTAGATAATGAACGTTTTCTTATATATTTTAGGTTGTGGGTTGTAGTTGCCATCTCTCTAGGTTGGTTTTTGAAACTTACTTTTTTAAGATTGTAGCTTTAAACTATTTGTTTGGGACGGAGGGACTAATCCTTCAAAAACCTAACCAACTTGGGAGTAAAAGAGGGAACAAGGGCTCTATCCGAAATTTCGAACCTTAGATTGTGCGTGCGAGGTAAAGGAGATCAAAAGAAAACATAATGCTGAAAATCTAATTATCAAGAAATATTTAACCTCCCGCAAAGCAAAAAAAAAAAAAAAAAAGGGAATGGGATTATAAACAACAGTTACAGTCAATAAAAAGAATAAAACTACTTCTCTTCCCCCTCCCCAACCCCAACCCACCCTACCCTTTTAATTTCCCCTATATTACATTTGTTGTAAATAGTTGTTCTACTATGTTACAAAATCAAAATTTGTGGTGTGAAGTTCCGAAGAAGACCACAGAGACTAGTTTCTTTTAACCTCTCAAACTAGAAAGAGCATCTCACCTCTAAGCAAATCAAAATAGCATTGCAGAAGCTCATGCAACTTCCTTTCTAAATAACACTCCTCTGTTTTTCAACTCGGACATTCTCCTCGTTCTAGGAATAATTAGTTCTTTTTGACGAGGCTAACAAAAATATTGCACCAGCTCTTTACTGAATAGGGAGGGATGCACCAACCTACTGCAGAGAAGTCAACACCAGCTGACAGATCCTGTTTCTTCCAACACCTCAGTCACATTAGAGTGTGATCAGAAAAGATTGTTGCAACAAAGCCTGAGAATCCTTCTTTGAGAGCCAAATGCAGTTTTAATCAAACACGACTTGGTCCTTTGAAAGAGTAGCTCACCCCACAACATCCCGTTCCCATTCAAACGCTGATTAGTAGGGAACAACATACGGCAACGCACAAATATCAACCGACTCTAATCTCAGAGCTTCAGCCCATACCTGCTGGTCCTTATCAACCCCAACAGAAGCCACATCCGGCTTTTCCAATGGGCGATCTTTGCTGCTGAACAGCCACTCCTGGTCATCAAAATCAGACCACTCCTCCATTTTGGGAACTGCAAGTATCTGGCTCAGGCGCTTGCTATCAGGATGCGGTGGTTTCGTGGATGCTTTAGCAAGTTGATTATCAGCTGCAGATGATGGCTTTCTTGTGGAGACAGATGCCTTCTGGGCTGTGATGTCATTAGCACTTACAGATGATGGCTTTCTCGCGGAAATGGACGTCCCCTGTGTAGCAATTTCATTAGCACTTGCCGTTGGTGGCTTCGCTGTGGAGACAGACATCAAGGGGGCTGCAATTTCATGAGCATTTGCAGAAGGTAGCTTCACTGTGGAAGCTGACACCATGGGGACTGCAATTTCATTAGCATTTGCAGATGGAGGCTTCGCTGTGGAGACAGACATCAAGGGGGCTGCAATTTCATGAGCATTTGCAGAAGGTGGCTTCACTGTGGAGGCAGACACCATGGGGGCTGCAATTTCATGAGCATTTGCTGAAGTTAGCTTCACTGTGGAGGCAGACACCATGGGGACTGCAATTTCATTAGCATTTGCAGATGGAGGCTTTGCTGTGGAGAGAGACATCATGGGGGATGCAATTTCATTAGCACTTGCAGAAGGTGGCTTCGCTGTGGAGACAGACACAACAGATGAAGATGATGGCTTGTTCACAGAGACGGAGAATGGCTTAGCATTCTGCGAAGCAGTTGATGATGATGGCTTTGGTTTGGAAACAGCCAATGGCTGGGCTGCAATTATGCCATTTATCTTGGACTCCTTATTGTCGGCCTTGAGATTATTAGATGATGCCCCCTGCCTCTGCCTATCCAAAGGAAACAAGCCAGGACCTTGATGAAGTTCCAACTTCCTTCCATTTTCTGTCGAGAGATGAGAAGCGGGCCTTGGCATCTTGTTTGGCCTAGGTTCATCATCTGTAAGGCAATTCAACAAAAGCAACACTAGTCAGCTAATATGGGAATAGCAAAGCTCAAGATCCTTGAATTAAATTCATTGGAAGGGATAATGCTGCAAGCCAATTTCAGTATAGCATGAGATCATGTTAACACCAGTAAAAGCCCATGCGGCCCATCACAGAGCCACCAAAACTTTTACATCCACTACTTGCCTGGAAACACAGAGGTTCAGGTTTTTTGTAACATGATTAAACAATCAGTACGAACCATCAAAGATTCACGACGTGGAAAAACTCACCATTAGAAAACCCGTTTGTCTCCATCTCTTTTCTTTTCTTGAGATTTCCCTCACTAGTAGCAGTCTTGACACCATCCTTTGAAGAATGCAGGAACTTACGATTAGGAGCACCAATATTGTCATTCTTGTTGTTCTGTTTAGTCTTGTCCTTCTCTGTTTTCTTATCTTCATTTTTTTCCTTCGCTTTCTCCTTTTTCTTCTCCTTTTCTCGATCTTTGTCCTTCCCTTGACTTTGTTTGTCCCTATCCTTATTCTTCCGTTTGTCCCCTCGTTTATCATCCCTCTCTCTATCACGAGATTTATCTTTCCCCTCAATATTTCTCTCGGTATTTTTATCTGATGCTGTTGCTGTAACTTCAAGTTTATTTTGGGCCATTCCAGCACGATTCTCAACACTCCCACCAAAACTTGCATCATCTCTGATTCTTTGCCTATCCATCTTTCTACTATCAACTCTCTTATCCTTGTTTTTGCCTTCAGACACCATCCCGACATCCCTGACTGCAGATCTATCAATCGGATCATCCTTCTTCCAATCCATGACACCGAATCTCTCGACAAGCTGGCTGCTCCCAGCTCCCTTCTCATCATCTCTAATTCTTCCACCCAATTCCTGCACAAATTTAGGATCATCGGTCTCCTTGGCCAGAATGCTGTTTCGAACATGCTTTTCTCCAAGCTGGCCCAAAAACTGCATGGCTGCTTTCTTCTCATCTGAACTACTGTTTTTCTCTTTATCCAGTTCCTCTCTTGGCTGAAGCTTCTCTCCATTGTAAACCTCAAATTTCGCATCATATCTTTTCTCCTCTGATGTACTGCTCTTATCTTTTTCTTTGTCCCTGTCCTTCTCCTTCTTCTTATCCCTGTGTTTCTCTTTCCGATCTTTCTTTTCTCTATGTTTTCCATCACTTTTATCCTTCTCTCGTTTTTCTTTACCTTCTTTCTTTTCTCTGTCTTTTTTGTCTTTTTTATGCTTCTTCTCTTTGTGCTTCTCCTGAAATCATAGAAGGTATCAAGTGAATAACTTAAAGATACAAATTTACAGAATTGGTCAACCCAAGCAAATAAATGAAATATATTGTGCATTTTGCCAACAGTTGTACAGCAGCAGCATGAGAAGCAAAAGATAAAGAGGGACATGTTCTCAACGAGAAAGTTGAGAAAGGAGACTAGCTCTGCACTAAAATGTGTCCACGTTTTTAGCAGGCTTAAGCCTGGAGACTACCTAAAGAATTAAGCACCAAAAACAGACAGCTAAGAAGTCAATATTACAGATAGTATCAAACCTTTGGATAAATGGGACTTAAATTCCAATACGGAGTAGGAAGGAAATCAATGGAAAAAGGTGACAATAGAAGTTAGATATACAGATAATAAAGAGATTAAGCAGGATATTAATGAAGGTCAACCAAAGCTACACTACTATAAGAATGAGATTCTGGATAAGCAAGATAGCATGATATTCAGGGAGCAGAAATAGACAAAACTACTTCAACAATCTAATACTGCAATATAATGACAACCTTGCTGGCCTTAGCCATGACAATGGCAAGCATATTGTCCCTGTACAAAAAGATGAAGAAAAATCCCTAGACCAAAAAATCCCCATGATACAGCCAAGCAAAGCAGATCAGAAATGAACACACAAATATAAGTAGAGTGGAGAAAACGACGAAGAACAACATTAGAAGGATGATTTTCTCCAACTACATTAAGTACCCAAATCAAACATGCATCCTCATCACCATTCAGAGTCCAAGAACAATTTCCACGCAAATCGTATGCGTCTCTATTACTTTATTTATTTATTTTCCCATGGGGCAGGGAGGAAAAAGGGGACTAGGATGATGCCTATTTCTATGAGCATCTATCAACAAGGATTCAAATAATCTAGTTAAAGAACAATTGACTACCCACCAAACGAGACATATCCTCAAACACATCTATCACTAGATTGTGCACGAAGTCGTTAACGAGAACTGTTCTGCTCCACCAAGTCATATATATTGATTACTTAAAAAAATTAAATAATAATAACTCGTAGAAAATGGCATCATGCCCATTCTAGCGGCCACATCCTAAATACAAAATGGCAAATTAGCCAACCTCTGATTTCATCACTTTGCCAACAGCTTAAAGTGTCGCGATCCATCATTCTTTTTTCGTGATAAGTAGATACTCCATATTATCAAACAGCATCAGATACGGGCGCAACCCATGCACAGGGAGTATACAAAGCTAAACAGCCAAAAGGGACCTATACTAAGATTAGACTAAACTTGGGATTGACACCCTAAACCAAAAAAACAATGTATGAAGCATGGATACTTTCAACCTATATACAGAAATACTTCGTTATCAAAAAACTCTATGGTTTCTCTCCAGATTGTCTCAAGGGTACAGCGTGCCAACCAGCGTTACTCCTCCATCTGTACAGGGACCTGCATAAGAGAGGGTCCTTCACGGACCTTGGCATAACCCACCGAACTCCAAACAAAGCAAGTAAGAAATCCCACAGCCGTCTAGTCACCACGCAGTGCAAGTAATGACCCCACATATCACCAGTATGAACAATGTCCAAACCTTTCAAGTTTCTCCAACTTCCACTATCCACGAACAACGAAACAAAATCCCAAGATATGAATCTAGCATATATGAAGATTAAGAAAATTAATATATTTTGAGAATGGTATTTTAGATTACAAGCCACTTATGTGAAAAGGAGGATAAGGTACTTGCTCAATTTGGAAAACATGATTAGGAACATAAGTTAATTATTAAATACTCCAGAGAGTGTGTGCGTGAGCGTTATCCACCCAAGAATCATGGTGTTTATAGGAGTACTATTAATCCAAACCACTTGGATGTCCCCTTATAGCAACCCATAAAAGTGACCCGTTAGAAACTGCTATAAGCAATTAGGCACATAAGTAGATTATTTAATACCGGAGAGAGAGACGGAGAGAGAGAGAGAGAGAGAGAGAGAGAGAGAGAGAGAGAGAGAGAGAGAAGAACATTTTTAAGTTCATAAGCACAGTTTTGGACATCTACAAGGTCTGGAGAAGTGGTAATCTGCCACATTGTACACAAAAAATAATAATAATAAAGAGACACATCTATACACTTAGATAAACAACCAAATCCGAAACACAGTCTAGTCCTCTATATGCATTTCCCTGTTCAAGAGCCTCCTTCGCAAATACTTTTTCTCGCTATCACTTTTATTTATGCCCATAATTTGTCAATGAAGCAAATATTTATCTAGGGGGACCGATTTTGGAGAACAAACAGAATATCCCATCAATTAGTTTATACCCAATTAGTATCTTCTATGAAATATTGAACATGCTTCACTCACAACCATATCTTAAGGTACTGCTGCAATAATTATACATGTTTGGTACTGTTTACAGTCTCCATACAAGACTGGTTGTAGTTTTAGTATGCATCCTAATGTTCTTCAAATTCTCCACTCGCTGGAACCAAATTAACAAACACAAAAAAATTTCACTCCGAAAAGGGAATATCTTGAAAAGTCAATATTTACTTTAGGAAGCATCAAGGACAACCACAAGCAAATTAAATGCACGATGCATGAAAAAGGCCAGCTTCTAGTAAGAACATGTAGAAAAGAAAGAAAAAAGCAGACTAAAAGTTTCATAATAAAGCACACTGCACGTTTCACACATAGGAAATCAGGAATATAACTATCTAATATTTAGACACAACACAATCCAGCACCATCATACAAGGTACTATTAGACTCTGAATTATTTGTTGACACAGACTAAAACACAAAATAAGATTAAAAACACCTTGTATCAAGAAAAACTAGACAATTACTCCTTCCCTCCGACAACGATTATCTTGCTTCTAGAAGGCAGACAATGTAGCCAGTCAGTAATTTATTTATTTATTTCAAATTTTGCCATACAAAAGGTAATTCAAGTCAAAATTGTAAAAAAAAAAAAGAAGAAAGAAAGTAAGGGGGCGGGGAGAAAAGTATGGGTCTTAGACCTCCTTAACATGCATGACAGAAAGTTGTGAGACGATCATTTCCGATGAAGCAATTATTATAACTGTTGGCGCGTGTAGTAGGCAGCTCTCTTGTCATCCCCAGAGCATCAACAAAACAAAAGAATTTTCAATTCACCTTAGAGACTAACTTATCTTAAACCACACATCAAAACAAGCAGTAGAAAAAGAGTGCGTAACAATAGTATCCATTTGCCCCAAAAAGTTCAAACGTCTTTAGCATGTAAATTGCAACTGCAAGCTATAACTATCCTATAACGCTCTAGTATTTGCCTATGTCACCCATTGGTCCCTTTAAAATAATTTTCATTCCGTACTCAAAGTTTATTTTCCTATAAGTCATACCATATGATATTTCATACTTCTAAGTAAGAGGGAAAACTTCTCCTCTGGGCTCTGGTGTCATAAATAATCTAGAACCTGGTATCCAACCAAACCAAAATTGGTTGGGGGTGCGTGGGAAATTTCAGAAGGCAAAGAAATGGATGATTTCTTTTGTAGCATCTGAAAGTAGAAGATACAAATCAATACTCTTTATAGCATTTAATGTATTGTGCCACATTTTAGTAATTACTTTAGCAATCCACCAAATTTTGGTATACCCATGCCACATCTCTACCACTTTCCTAAAATTATTTTGGTAGGTTGTATTATCTACTAAATTTGTTGTTGGGCCTCACATTCAATTCAA
Source organism: Platycodon grandiflorus (assembly GCA_016624345.1). Lineage (NCBI taxonomy): Eukaryota > Viridiplantae > Streptophyta > Magnoliopsida > Asterales > Campanulaceae > Platycodon > Platycodon grandiflorus. The sequence goes on along the minus strand of CM028369.1, from coordinate 3,328,199 downwards.
GATCTTTCACTTATTGGAAATAAGGAGAAGAGTATCCAAATCTGTAGACTTTCTCCCCACGCCAATTTTTCTTAGCTTCGACACTTTTATGTTTCATTAAGTTTTCCACTGCCACATTGATGATCAAGGCATACCATTCTCTTCAAAGAAATGTGAGTAGATATGGGACAAGCTACAAAAAGAGACTTCAAGAACAACAGCACTGGACAAGAATATTATGGAGCAGCATTTAAAATGCTTGGAGGAGCCTAAGAATGATTAATCAATGGCAGCTGATCTAGGCAACGTCCCTTCAACACAATATATAATAATGCTCCATGATCCGACATAATATTTTTAGTTCGATAGAAGCAGTCAATAGTGCAACACTTAAAGTTTACTTCACCATAAATGAATAACTCAAAGGTAATCTGCCTTAGGTGGACATATCAAGTATCAAATTCACAAATAGGAACACAATGACGCTATTTGTCGTTCACGATAATCCCATAATAACTAAAGATAACAGCCAATGGATGGCAAGGGAAACTTAAATGAAGTAGATATGATCTTATGAAGCATACACCCAATTAGCTGACAGTGCCTTCTCCATACTAACTTAAGTTTATGATCGAAGTACCAAATCGATCATTTGGCCCTATCTTCATAAGTGTTTAATAAAATCCATTTTTTTCTTTTTGGTGCAACTGAAAACTGATGAAACACAAAAATCTACTTAGAAAACGACAATCAAAGGATTAGCACGAATGTCGAATCCTTAGAACAAAAGGAACATTCAGCATGCTCATATAAGAGGCGGTGTGAACGGAAATGGAGTTCATTTATGGGAAATGGTATAACAGCCGCTAAAATTAAACAGGTTTTGTAGGAAAAATGGCGATACTAGCAAATGCAATTACCTTCTTTAATAAGTCAACTTCATCTGTTCTAGGCTTCTTTTCATATCCTGGAGGTGGAAATGGAAAGCAGCGAGACATTGCACACCGAATACACAAAACAGGTAGCTTCAAGAAACAAAAATGATTCCACTACTACTGTCCAGCACGACTGTTCCAATATGGGAAGGAACCAGCAACTATTCATCTGTCCATGCACCATGTCCTTGCGTTCATTTCCAGCTTCAGCTTCAATTTTCCTCCATCAACTTTTCAGTCACAAATGAGCAAACCCGACCACCAAACTCCAAAACTGCTAAGAGGAACAGCAAATTAAAGCTCCCAACACTATTATTTCTGAACCCAAGCTAGAGAAACACCAAAATGGGCTACGACTAGTTGACTAGAGATTATTTTCTTTTTCGAAAACTATGTCAATCCAAATGGTTTCTTGAGAAAGGAAAAGGGTCCAGTACAATCTAATCTTCTCTCTTGCCTGTTATGCCAATAAAGAAGCATCACTCCCACTTCACAATCAAAGGCAAATACCAGTACCATTCCCTACTCAAAAGATCAAAACAGCTAAAAACAGGCAAAATTCCCACAAAAAAATTACCCGAGATATTCCCAGTTCCTGATCACTTGTCTACGCAATACCATACATGCAGTCTTCTTCCATACTAAGATCAAAGCTTATTCTCGATCAATTCAAATGCACTTCAACGGAACCCCACTTGAATTCCCAATCTCAAATCACTGATCGAAACCCTAATTACTGATAACTACTCATTCCTTGTGCAGTAAAGCCGATCCGACCCGAAACCTGGAAAAATCACCAATACAGAAACCCTAATTTCAAATTACTAGAATCCTAGGAAAGTGAATAAAGAAAAATAAAAAATTACACACTTTCTTCTTCTGGTTTGGTTTTTTTTTCTTTGGGTGGTTTGGGAACTATATCTATGAATCTATCATTTCCCTTTTCTAGAGTAGCAATCAAAAAGCGCTTTCCAGAGCTCTTGGATTCAGGGCTTTCTTTGGTGAGTGATGAAAGGAGAGAGTGAAGTTTTGAAGATGGGGATTTGGATTGATTGTGTTGAATTTGTTTTACCTTTGTCCGCTACAAAGTGGACATTTTTCGTGTGAGAGCAGATAATCGGTGTCCACAACCCACTCTCTCTCTCCAAAACTCTTCTCTGTGAGGGTCTAGTGCGTGTGTGCGTGTTTCTCTCTCTATCCAGTGTGTGTTGTGTGTGAATTTTGAAGTTCTGGAAATGGAGAAGCTGGCAGGCAGGCAGAAGGTTTATGTTCGGAGATCACACGCGAATGAAAATAAAAGAAAGGAAAACGAATGAGAGGGCCGAAGCCCGCATATAAATTGTCTAGAGAGAGAAAGTAACTGTGTGTGTGTGTGTGTTAGAGAGAGAGAGAGAGAGCATGACATTTTGAGTTTGTGTGTTTTAGAGAGAGAAAATGTAAATACGTTGAGAGAGAGAGAGAGAGAGAGAGAGAGAGAGAGAGAGGTGTGGAATTACACCCCCCACCCCCACGCTCCCTGTACGTTCGTTAAGTGAACTTGCTCCCAACTTTTTTTACATTTTTTAGTGAATCTAAAATCATGGGGGTTTAAATGCCAGAATCTTTGGTGCATTTGAATTTGATTATGTAATTTTTTCTCCATCCTTCTTCCGGACAACAAATCCACTTTATATTTTTAAAAGTTAACTTGTAACTAAATTAAATTAAAATTTTATTTACTGTATTTATGTTTAAAAAAAATAAAATTTTATTTATTAAAAATATTATAAATTATAATTTTTTATAATTTTATAAAAATAAATAAATTTATATAAATTATTAGTCAAATTTTAATTAAATTGTCACAAAAATATTAAAAATAAACTCTTTATCTGAAACAAAAGGAGTAATTTTTTTCTGTTAACAGTATCTCAATTTTACCCATAAGAGCATTACGGGTCATAAACCTTTTGAAAGGTTTTTTTTCACGATGTCATGTTGTAAGCTTACAAACTCTTTTTCTATAAATTTATTTTTCACTATATATAAACCTAAAAACGTTTTAAAACATGAACTTTCTACTACGTATTTTATTCTTTCACAATACATTTGTCAAATGCTTACCTAAAGGAAGATATGGCTTTTGTTAAAAAAATTAAAATATAAGAGAAATAATCTAGGTGGACAAGGATGTAGCGGTCCATAAACATCAAGTATGGTTGATGTTTTGGACCTTTGAAGTGGCACTCTCCAATGGGGATAAAGGTTTATAATTTTTTTTTTTTTTTAGAGATGCTCTAAATGATGTGTTTTTTTTCTACATTTGTAGGTCTTCTCAGTGTACCTTTAGATGTTTATCACATTAATATGATGGCAAACAAGTAGTAGTCATTCCAAAGTGCAAGATAATCTAATAACCGAGAGGATGCTAGTTCATAAAATAAAAGAAAACTTTTCGTCAAAATATCTTTCTAAAAATAGAACTTAACTTGTTTTGCCGAAATTCATGTTATGCATTAAAATTTAGGTTCATATTATGCATGCATGTTAATTCAATTAAATAGAGGGTTTTGTTACGAAAATTGTATTATGCATTAAAAATATAAATGTTCATTCTCTAATTTTTCTTTTATAGGAAAATGTCAACTATAAACAAGCCTATTGGAACAAGTATTATCGTACATTAATATTACAATCTTTAGCAATTAGTAGCAAATGTCAATGTAGTTATTGTAGTACATTCTCATTTACGCACATTACGATTCTTATAAATTAAGCATTTTCTAGATGACTAGTCATATTGATCTCATGTATATATAAACAAATTTGCATATATGTAATTACATTTTGTTCGTTCTTAGTTAGAGTCCGTTTAGTGTAGCATTTTTAAAATGCAGTGTTTTAAAAATGCAGTGTTTCCAAAATGCAGATTATTTAAAACGCGGTTTTTTTCTTTATAAATGCGTTTGGGATATTATGTCAAAAAACAGCTTTTTATTCCCTACTGCGTTTTGAGAAAAAGCTAGGAATTCCAGCGTTTTAAAATGCAGCTGCGTTTTGAAAACGCAGCTTTTTCTACCGCATGATTGAAACGCTAAGTTAGAGAATAAGCTGCGTTTTGGCCAAAACGCTCGAACAAACGGGCTCTTAATTGTAACATTTTTTTCTGATGTTGGGTGAAGGTAAAAGTGAGCTTCAATATATATATATATATATATATATATATATATATATATATCCCGCCAAAATGTACTTTCCTAAAATTAATAATAATAATAATAATAATAATACTCCCTCCGTTATCAATCTTAAGGGCATTCGAATTTTGATAGCAGTAATAATCGTACATGTTCAATAACCAATGTTGTATTTATAAAAGTATTCCAAAATTTATAAATTTTTATTTATTTTATGTGATTTTGTATTATTAATTTTACTTCTTTTTTTCTTAATCTTTACATTATAATTATTTGTTTAATTTATGCACATCGATCTCATAAACCTTACGTTACAATTATTACTTGCTTATTTTGTTAGAATCAAAAAATTAAAATTTTTTATTTTTATTGAGTATAATTTAATTGAAACAGATACATGGTGTAAATCAAGCTTTATATAGAGATGTTCTCGATTTGTCCTTATTAATAACAATTTAATTTGCTCTTTGTATAACACATGATGCTTAGTTATAATGACGTCATATTTTGATTTCATTCTTGGTTTGTAGTGTGTGAAGTTAACGGCTAGACTAATAAGTGTTTAACAACACTTAATTAATTGGATTCAAAATTGAATCCTTTTTTATGTTGTTGACTCTTAAATTGGGTTAAAATTGATAACAACCATAAAACAAGTTAAATTGTTTCAAAAAAGAATCTTAATCAATGCTTATAAGAACATTTATTAGCTTTTTTTTTATAGTAATATAGATGTTAGTATGAGTTTGTAAGTTCAAGTTGACTAATCTAGCTCATTATTGCCTTTTCGTACATAGTAGAAAGTTAATTGCAATGTGAATTATAATTATTTTGACAATATTCTTTTTATAAGTAATCTATCTGTTTCGGACAAATAGTCTACTTTTGACTTTTATTGATCAACTTAGTTAAAGTTTTTACAATGTTATGAAAGATGTAATTATAGTATTTTAAAGATAATTTTTAATTAATACAATTTTATTTACTAAAACATAAGTAAAGTACGTAAACTTTTGATGTTGACTTTAAAAAAAAAAGTAAACTCTTTACCTGAAACAGAGGAATTAAGTGGGAAAGTGTATGTCTTGAAAGTTATTTTCTCATTTATTATAAAAGAAAATTCTTCTATAAATTAACATAAGGAATATTGAAGTACGCATGCATGTTGAGCAACTGTTAGCTTGATTTAGTTTGCTTTCAAGATTACTACTACTTGGAGCAACATAGTACTCGGTTTTATTTTAAAAAGTAAGTTGTATATAAACCCTTTTTAGATTATTTCATTCATAACTATGTTGTCCATCTCCCTTCATTCCTTAGTGACAAGTAAACAATTAGTTTTTCAAAGTTTTTCGGAAATCGGTGCAAGTATAAATGTTTGGAAGAGGAAAATTGATCAAGGAGATAATTAAACATATATTTAAAGACGGTTGATATTAATGCTCTCAAATTCTCTAAATATATCCCTGTATATATTACAAAAATGTAATTTTAAATTTTAACTTAAATGTCCTTATCTATTTTTTATTTTTTAAGTTCAAAAAATAAATTTATTTTGAATTGTTCAATAGCTCCCATCAATGAGCAGTAAATTAAAATACACCTAGATCTAGGGGAAGTTATGGGTCAACTCACACTATTGACCCACATATTTAATTTATAATTTGTTATTAATACGTCACATCATATTATCGTAGCATAATCATTCATAGAATAACTTCTTGCCAACTCACGTAAGACAATTTTTTTTTTTTTTGTTTAGATTATATTCTAATCTTTTCTTTCAGCTAAAATAATATACTGACTTTTTTGAATGAAACGGAAATAATATATCCAAATTTGAAACACACTTATATTAAATGTTTAGACCATAAAATTCTTTTTTTTTTTTTCTATTTTGGTAACTACTAAAAGTTTCTAAACTTCATGATTGGCAAAAATCTAGGAAAAAAAAAGGCTGAATAAAACGGGGAAGAATTTACGGTAGGAAACACGATAGTGCCGAGCACACGACACGAAGGCGCGTGAGTTAACAACAGGTCAGGAAAAGGTGTTCTACACTAGGAAGCCATTTGCCTAAGCGTACATGTGGGTTGGTTCCCTTGCCAATTATCTGAACAAGTGGTACACCTCCACGTGGCAAGACCGGTATATTTAAGCTTTATATCTGTCCATACACGTGTACATATGTCACTCCCTCCCTTAAGAGAGATGACAGATTGACCATCCATGTGAATGGATTTTATTTTTATTTTTGGGCATTTGAGGGGATTTTATTTTGCACCTTTGCCTTGCTAAAGTGGACTTTCATTTGACAAGGGATAGTGTTCTTCTATATTGAGGCACACGCCAATTAAATAGGTAGCCTAGGCATGTTCTTCATTCTAGGCTAACAAGAAACCATAGACTTTTATTTTCATGGTCATGTCCTTTGTCCAAACCAAGTACATGATTTGCATAGCCTAAAATGTGTGATTTTTGCCATCCATATTCATATGACTCTTGGAAGCCTATGTAGCTTGGATGATTGTTATCTTATTGTTAAACTGGTCTATTTCGTATTTACACAACTATTGCATTTACTACAAAATATATATTGAAATTAATATTGTAATATTTAAGTAGCCGTTATCTTTAAAAGTTATTGAGCGAGAGTTCCTCATGAGTGGCATATCGGAATATTCATTGTGCCTCGAGTACTTTTACACATTGTTGGGCTTTTGATCAACAAAAGCTACTAAAATTAAAACATATAGTTAGCTCAATAAAAGCTTATCGAACTTCCATAGTCAATTTTATTTTAATAATGTACTGGACATCCTCTTTCTTCCCTTACAAAGTATTAAGATTGTGCATTCTCTAATCTGTTGGCTTTGAAATGAAAGGGCCTTACGGTCAGGTGACTGAAGAGATAGGATCATGAGCCATTATGCACTACCGTAATCAGGGGCGGATCTATGTGGTGAGGTGGGGGGCACGTGACTTAATTTAAACTAGTGTGGGTAGTTAGTGAATTTCGAAATAGTATTGTTTGAGTAGTTTATCGTTTTTAATTCTGTAATTAAGTTTACTAGTACCGAGTAACAAGATAATAAACCCTATTTAAATGCACATGGCTAACCGATGAGATGAATGTTCATAGAGATTGATACTGCAGTCAGTGTAATGAGCTTCTCTACATAAAACCTAGTAATAAAAATGAAATTAGACAAGAAAACTACATCTGTATATATAAACTGAAATTTTGAATAAATTAGATAATTGAATTTATTTCTCTCTCTCTCTCTCTCTCTCTCTCTCTCTCTCTCTATATATATATATATATATATATATATATATATATATACACACACACACACATATATATATATATATTGAATTAGTATATTCAACAATCATTTTCGCGCTCGTGTAAAGTCCGCATAAAGCTTGTTAATTTTAGCCTAGACGAAGCCAGTTATATTGGACTTTTGGAATTAAAGCCCACAGCTTCATGGGCTTATACTAGGCTTTGGACCCGTTCACCCCTTTACTTGAGAGAGAGAAAGATACCCCCATTTAGCTTAATCTCACGAGTTATTTATAGGTTATGGTTTACTAAACCAAACCACTCCTAGTTTATACCTCCTTAACTCCTAACTTGCCAAATAAAAATTGGGAATAATTGTGGCTGGACCCTTTTATGAGAATTTTAACCGCTTTAGGCTCTTATTTTTGTTTCTAACCGCTCAAGTTCATTTTAAGTGATAAATTAGTCAATTGTTTTAAAATTTCTCCCGTAACAACCTAAACAACGTTTTAAGCATTGTCTTCCTTTAATTTTCTCTCGTAAATTCCCCATTTCATTACAATCATTGTTTATTTTGTAATAGCCTTCATCTTTCTCTCTCTCATTTTATTTTCATGCCCAGTTTATCATATAAAAAAACAAGATCAGTATAATTTTTAAAATTATTTTAATTATTTGTATATTTCTTTTATCAATATTGTTCGCCGAATGCTAGCAAAATGAAATGAGGATTATTTAGTCTTTTTAGAAGTGTCTCATTCCGATGTAGAAATTCAAAAGAAAGTGACAACCTTTTTAGAAGTGTCTTTGAGAGTTCATTTAATCTTTAATTCAGGCCCAGTTCTGGGCAAGTGCAAAGTGATAGACTGAACAGGGCCCCAAAATTTGAAGGGCCCAATTCTTATATATATGTATTATATATAGGCTTTTTATCAACTTTTTTATGGATAAAACAAACATTAGTTCACTTGATAGAGTGGTGGCTCGATGTGGGTAAGTATTTTTAACCATCATTAGGTTATTGGTTCGAATCCTACAAACTGACCTTTGATATTAAATAATACAATAATATATTTTTTTTCAAGATTTGTACTTTAATTATTAAAAATCTATTTTATTTGACATGAAGGTACGGAGATCAATCCCTGGCATTTCCATAAAAATATATATTTTTCATTTTCGCTCAAAACATCAATCATTACAAAATCAAATGAAGACTTATATATACAAACATATATATATATATATATGTATGTATGTATAAAATCTTTCTCTTATATTTTGTGTCCCAAATTTGAAGGGGCCTAATTTCATGGAAATTTGTAGCCTAGCTTTATTTTTTATTTTTATTTTTGGAAAAAATCGATTATGAAGACCTAATTGAATATTTTGCTTTAAGAAATTTGGAATGATGATACTTTTCAAAGAAAAGTCCGATATTAGTTTGGAGTTTTAGGGATTTTGGTACTTCATTTCTAGGAAAATAATTTTAATATGATAATATTATAAAATATGTAACCTATCTTTAATTTTTGGTAATTGTCTTTTATCAATTCTAGGGTCTAAGTTTAAATTTAGCACAGGGCCCCCAAAATGTCAGGACCGGCCCTGCTTTAATTCCTTTGTATTCACAATATATTGTGCATCGAAAATAAAATTTGTCCATCGCGATGCATGAAAACAATTAGTACAATGCACACTTTTCATACATCGCAAGTGTAATGTTGTGAATCGCGATGCACACTTTGATGCATCGCAAGTGTAATGTGCATTAGTACTGTTTTGTGCATCACGATGCAAGTGTAATGTTGTGCATCGCGATGAATAAAAACAGTACTTTTTAGTACAATTTTATGCATTGCAATGCATACTTTGATGTATCGCAAGTGTAATGTTGTACATTAGTACTGTTTTGTTCATCGCGATGCACAAGGGTGATAAGCTTAGTGACATGTTTCACGAAGAAGCTGATGACAAGATTGTAAATAAAATATAAGTTAGTTAGTCAGTAATTGTTAGTTGATGGTAAAGTTGTACATAGAATAAAAGTTAGTTACTCAATTATTGTTATAACTGATGACAATGTTATAAATTAAATAGAAATTAGTTAGTTAGTTATTGTTTACTGGAATACGTTTGGGAGTTAGTCAGGCATTGTGCATCGCGATGCATAGCGTGCTTGTTCCGTGTTTTTTAAGGGTATAGACGACATTTTGCAATAAAAATGTCCTTTTTCGATTTAAAATAAGGACGCTAAACGCAGCCCCCTAATGCGCTAAACGCAGCCCCTCCCTGTAAAATTACTAACTTGCCCTCGTTTGTTATAATGTATAATTTTGCAAAAAAAAAAAAAAAGGACATGCGCCGGGCCGTGCATGTCCAAAGGACATGCGCGGTGTTGGCGCATGTCTTTCTTTTTTTTTTTTTTTTCAATTGTTGCACTTTTACACCCGAATTTGTAAAAATTGAAAAATTTCACAATACCCCTTCAATTTGTTAAATTCGTTAAAAATTTAATGAAATTAACAAATTTAAGGGTAAAGTGCAAATTTTTACAAAAAAAAAAAAAGACATGGACCAGGTGCATGTCTAAAAGGACATGCGCTGGACGGTGCATGTCCAAAGGACATGCGCCGGTGCATGTTTTTTTTTTTTTTTCAATTGTTGCACTTTACACCCTGAATTTGTAAAAATTGAAAAATTTTCACAATACCCCTTCAATTTGTTAAATTCGTTAAAAATTTAACGAAATTAACAAATTTAAGGGTAAAGTGCAAATTTTCAAAAAAAATTTGTTGAGTTTGCCCTCGGTTTTTTTTTTTGTTAAAATATACATTATTGACACAATAATAAAGCAAAAAAAAAATATTTAACACAAAATATGTCAAAAACAAAATTCTATTTAACACAAAATATATCAAAAACATACACACTAGAGCAAATAACTAAACAAAAAATAAAATTCAACACAAAATATGTCAAAAACATACACATTCGAAGCAAATAAAAGTGAGAGTTTTAAGTTAAATATTTTCTATATATAAAAGACGATATAAAAGACGAGGGCAAGTTAGTAATTTTACGGGAGGGGGCTGCGTTTAGCGCATTAGGGGCTGCGTTTAGCGTCTATGTAAAATAATTATAGGAAACTTAAGTGATTAAAAATTTATTAAAAGATACCGGCCTGAATTTCACCCTAAAAACTACTACTCCTACCCGAGAAACCTATAAGCCCAAGTGACCTAAATACTTTCTGATTAACGCCAAACCAAATAAATTAAAATCACATTCGCATCCAATCCACATCTTTTCATTCTTAAAAAGGAAAAGAAAAAATATAAAAAAAATTAAAAAACATTACAATAAAATTTAACACAATTAAATAAAACACTTAAAATGAGTGCAATATATAGCCAAACTTTAGTGTCAAAATAAATATAAAAATAAAAATCAAGTAGTCAAACTTCAAAATAGGCGGAACCTAAAAATTACATTTCGAATAATTGTTCATGAATAAATCATATAAAAAGTGTTCATTATTCACAGCCTCTTCAACTCCAAAAAAAAACTTCAAACAACAACTCCATCCAACTTAAGGAATTCCAAACCAACAAATCCATATATATATATATATATATATATATATATATATATATATATATGTGTGTGTGTGGTTGCCATCAATGGTTACAAAGGGAGTAACTATTGAATACTCTTCCATATATATATATATATATATATATATATATATATATATATATATATATATATGGGGAGTATTTAATGGTTACTTTTTATTTAACCATCAATGGTTACTCTCATTTTCAACCATTGGATCAAAAATTAAAGGTTGAGATTTAATAGTTAGTTGGAAAATACAATTAATGCAAGTAGGTGAGTCATTTAATGCATTATTGAAAATGAGAGTAACCATTCATGGTTAAATAAAAAAGTAACCATCAAATACTCCCCCACACACACACACACACATATATATATATATATATATATATATATATGGAGGAGTATTCAATGGTTACTCCCCCTTTGTAACCATTGATGGCTACCTTTGTACCAACCATTGGATCAATTTTAAATGGCCTGGATTTAATGATTAGTTGGCAAGCAATTAATGAACTTGGTGACTCACTTAATGATGACTCACTTAATGATGTGTCATGCTACTCATTAGTGAAAACTGTTTTTGATTAAATGTCAAAATAATTACTCTTTGACTTTTTAATATAGAAAGAAATCTTTACATATAATCAAAAGTCGACGCTAAACTTAACAAAATCAAAAAAAGAAATAGTACATAAATCATTTAACTTATGAAAGATCGAACGAAAGGAGTCAAGGACAATAGATTACGTACATGTCATCTGTACAAATAAATAAATAAATAAATAAATTGAATAATAACGTAATGTTCATATTATATTATTTCTATAAATTACCGAAAAATTCCATTTTTTCTAAAAAAATGTAGTCTTGTTTGATTTTTTCTTTTTTAGCTGGATTAAATTTTCTAAATAAAGATTACTTGTCTAACAAATTATAAAATTTGTGATTGATAGAATTTTTAGTGTAGTATCAATAATTAAAAATTTTCACCTAAAACATACTTAATATAGGTTGAATATAGATTTGAATTAGTGTTCAACACTAATTTTTAAGTACAAAAAATTAATTCTTCACTCTTTCCGAGCAAATAGTCCACTTTTCATAAAAAGTCAACATGATATTAAATCAAATTAAATTTTAACATAACTTTGTTACTCTCTCCGTTTCATCTACAGAGTCCACGTTTGAAAAATCTACTTATTAAGGAATATATAAATACCATTGGAGTTGATCATAATTACAAAATTCTTAAGCATATTCAACATGTTTATACCAGATTTGAATGATAGAGTTGAAAATTAATGGAAAGTGAAGACATAATTTTAGATAGTGGACTCTTAATATGAAACATCTCAAAATAGTATAGTGCTCTTTGCCTGAAACGAAATAAGTATGTTTTAGGATATAACATCTCGTGCCCTAAATATCACACTAAAAATATTATCGACCGGAACTTTTACGCCATTGTAAAAGACTAAAAGCAAGTAAATTAATTTAACTTTTTGGTCAAAATTTAATGAAGTTGACACTAAAAAATCAAAACTGGATTGGTCGAAATGGACGGAGTATATATTGACTGGTTGAACTTTCAATATTGCAGCAGAAAAAGTTGCGTTTTCTACGTGAGCATTTTAAATATAATAAATTATATGAAATGGAAGAAGAAATAAAAATTATCTCATATTCTTGCATCTAATATGCGTTTTGATTGTATGAAAAAATCGGCTATAACCATTTTCTTGCAGAAAATATTTTCTGCAAATCATGGCCTGTATAATTAGTAGGATTTTGTGTTGAACACATCCAAGAAAGTGATTTTCTCATCGTTCTTCTTTTCTTCATTTTATTATAACTTTCTCAAGAATTATTTTTTAGTATAAATTTACTGACATTCAAATAGTAAGTGTTGGTATAGGGTTGATGTGTTACACTAGATTATCCTAAAGACATGTCACGACCATCTCAATTTATATTATATTTAAATGAACAAATGACTATACTTAGTCAATTGAATTTCAAGAAAGTTTTGGATTTCACACATTAGTTTGACATTTCTTGTCACTAAACATCCATCAAACTTGATTGATATATCTCGTAAATATTTATATAAATAATAATATATTTATTTTTATTATTATTTTATTCAATTCGATTTTTAATAAAAGCCAAATCCAAAAATCAAACCAAAAATCATATTGGAATTCGGCTTGACCAGCAAAACCAAACCAAAAACCGAATTTTGATTCGATTTTGGTTTTTTCGGTTCCAATGATTAATTTTTTAATTCAATTTTCGGATGAAATTAAATTTTGAACACTCTTAAATTCAATGTGTTCTAGTAACTGTCCTAAATCTTAGAAAATTATTTTACTTTGATTGAAGACAAAAACTTAGAAAATACCATTTAATATGTATTTTCTGTAAAATAGATCTCTCTAACTCGACCCACTGTGTGTTGATGGGCTGAGTTTTGAAAGAGTGGAACTTTATTTTATAAATTAGGATCCGTAAGATGATCTTATAAGAGACATGCTCTCGATTGAATGATACAAACTACGTCTCCAATTGTTGTAAGAATAATGTTATGTGTACCAAAATTTCAATTGACATTAGTTAAATGATTTGTGGGTCTTATCAAAAATTTTTTAACCAACTAAAAGTTATCAACAAAAATTTTAGGTGCACATTTAAGTGCACGTAACATTGCTCTTGTGGCAAAGGAAAGTCAATAATTTTCCGCTCTTTATGGCTAATGCTTATTTGGGTTGCCCGTTATACCCTTACATCTTTACTGAGCTAGCTTTTAAGTGCCCTATTTTACGTACAATCACCAACTTAAGCCCAGTTTTCTATTTGACGGCCTACTCAGGCCACGTCACAAACTCGGCCCATCGCCTCCTTCCTGTTGAGGATGAAACCCAAACATTGATTAACGCAAACTCTACTTCGGATAAGTGTACGACGAATTCTCGCGCTCACCCATAGCACACAATGGTAGCCGCAGGTAATCAGAACCCAAAACCCTATTAAAGCATGAGAAGAGATTACTATTATTGTTTGAAAAGAGAAACAGAGAGGCATAAACCCTAGCCGCTCTCATAAACCTCACTCTATCTGTATCCTAAAACCTCAACGCCTCTTCTCTTTCCCTACCTTCCAGGTATTGCTTCTCGATCCCTTTAGTTTGGATCTTATTTGTCCTTTGATTATGATTTTCTATCTTCATTTTCTGTTTTTATCCATTACAGCTGATATAGTTTAGATTGTGTTTTGTGGCTTCATATTGTTGGAAATGTGTAGATTGATTAATTTTTGTTAGGTTTATGTTTCTGAAATGGATTATCTTTAATTGTAACTGGGTTAGTGAGAATGATTCAGTTTGTTTTTGATTTCAGCCCCGGTTTGGATTATTTTTAAAATCTCAAACTTAACTTTGTGGTTTCTCCGATTGGATTCGTTTTATACTTTTATGGGTTTTATGATTATGATTTTTGCTGCATATAGTCTTTAGATCATACCTTGGGCAGGGAGTTCAAGTTCTTGTTTTGAGATCTTTGACATTTTTAGCCTGGATGCTTTTTGCTTATGTGAAATGGTGTCTTTAAAACAGAAATGTTGATTTGTTGTACATGGATGGTTTGGCTATTTTTTGACATTGTTTTATACTCCCTCTATCTCAAAATGACATTGTTTTTTGAATTTGGTGAATCTTTGATTTGTGTTATCTTGTGACAGCATAGTACACCTTAATTTAAATTGGAATAAGAGAATATCACTTCTGGAGCACCCAGTATTGTAGTCTGAACAAAAACTAAATTCAAATTGATAATTTTCTAGAAAATGAAAGTAGAAGCCAGGTTCAAGAATTTACATATTTATACAATCGTTGCAGAAATGATCTAAATTTTCTGCAATTTTCAGTTTTTTGTTCAATTTAGACCATTGAAATTTTCTAATGAAGTTTGAGTCTGTGGCTCCTTGAAATGTCTGATGGAGAGGCAAGTTACATTATCTTTTGCTAATCTCATTGGTATAATTGATGTTTATACTGTGGTTCTGTACATATTTGTGCATTTGTATATATTATCCGATATGCAGATTTATTTTTCAGTTTATTTGGCTTCAATACTAATATTTGAAGCATTAAGTTCTGATGTTAGTGTTGTGCGTGATATTTAACTGCTGTTTCCTTGGTTCAGCTATTACGATGGCCCTCTCCAACAGAATTGGAAGTCTCTTGAAGCAATCTCTTTCACAGAACAGTGTATCTATGCTCAATGCGGTTCGTTGCATGTCTTCGAAGCTCTTTGTTGGTGGTATGCTCTTTATATAATGCATTGGTGTATGTTCTTCCCCCGTCTTTTGGAAACTTCTCATATCTTTCTTTATACAGGTCTTTCTTTTGAAACTGATGATCAATCTTTGAAGAATGCATTTTCTGGTTTTGGGGAAGTTACTGAAGGTGAGGATCCTAATTGGGCTGTAAAGTTTGTTGGATATTTCCTTCTTTTTGCATGAGTATTGTATTGATGTTTTGGATGTGTGGTTGGTTTTGATGTTCAGCAAGGGTTATAACTGACAGAGACTCTGGGAGGTCTAGGGGATTCGGGTTTGTGAACTACTCTAGTGACGAAAGTGCAAAAGAGGCTATGTCTGCCATGGATGGGCAGGTATGGAAATAGATTTCTTTTTAAATTAAAACTAAGTTGAATACATGCTTGACAGTAATTCAGTCTGTTGATAATGTGTATATGTTTACCCAGGAACTGAATGGACGAAACATTCGCGTGAGTTATGCCAATGATCGACCTCCTCGTGGTGGTGGCGGGGGTGATTATAACCGCAATTTTGGTGGAAACAGTGGATATTAAGGCACTGTTGGCTCTAGTTCCATTGTCTATATGCTTAGCCTTTGGAAACTCATCAACTACTTATTAGGAATGGTTTGATATGTTATTTGAGTGATTTTTTTGACTGTGCTTTAGTATGTAATGTAATGCTCTTAGTACAAGTTTTCCGATTAATGAAAATGGTCACTCACAACTCATTATGTGGAGGGAGTATACCATCTTGTTAGCAGCACGGAGAATACACTTGCTGTGAGTTCGTTTATGGTAATTTACCTTTCAGGTAGAATTCGAGTGAAGTTGGAAGGATGGACTCTGGTTCTTTTACGAGTGTTTACACTGTTTAGTCGGTGCAAGCAGCAACCTTTAATGAACTAGGACAGGTTTAGATGAATTCGAGTGAAGTTGGAGGGATGGACTCTGGTTCTTTTACTAGTGTTTACACTGTTTAGTCAGTGCAATCAGCAACCTTTAATGAACTAGGACAGGTTTGGATGAATTCGAGTGAAGTTGGAAGGATGGACTCTGGTTCTTTTACGAGTGTTTATACTGTTTAGTCAGTGCAAGCAGCAACCTTTAATGAACTAGGACAGGTTTAGATGAATTGAGTTTTGGCTCTCACTAGATCAACTTGCCTCTAATTTTTTTGAGTCAAAGGCAAGGTTGAACAATATGCTATAGGATTAGTCTTGGCATTTGTCCAAGTTCACTACATGTCCAGTCTTGTGGAACTTGTCAAACGTTCACTACTGGATGGAGGTTCGAGCCGCAGTATCATTAGATCATATTATTTAGTGGTCTTAATTGTCCCTTTTTTTTTGGAGGGTGGACTTGCATAGCCCCTAATGTTCCGAACGTTAATTTTCTCTCTTTTCGTGAAAAAAATTACACTCTTTTTTCAAGTTGTTTTAAATGATGAGTTCTGCTTTTATATTTGTATGGTTAGAAAATAGTTTGCTACCTTTTGTTAACTTGTGTGTACTTTTTCAAGAGCAGAGCAAGTATTTTTGCAGTATTTCAGAGTTCAACAAAGTTCTCCCTCTGGATGCTGGGTCTCCTTTTATAATTCATTGTTTTGGGGTGGGGGTGGGGGGAGGGTTGGGGAGTTTACGGTCGGTGTAGTATCCTAATTGAGAGTCTGTTTGATGTAGCGTTTTGAAAACGCAGATTATTTAAGAGTTCGTTTGGTATAGCGTTTTGAAAACGCAGTGTTTTAAAAACGCAGCGTTTCTAAAACGCAGATTATTTAAAACGCGGCTTTTTTCTTTATAAATGCGTTTGGGATATTATGTCAAAACGTTGCTTTTTATTCCCTACTGCATTTTAAAATCTGCGTTTTGGGAAAAAGCTAGGAATTCCAGCGTTTTAAAACGCAACTGCGTTTTGAAAACGCAGCGTTTTCTACCGCAGCATTGAAACGCTAAGTTAAGGAATAAACTGCGTTTTAACCTTGCGTTTTGGCCAAAATGCGCAAACAAACGGGCTCTAAAACGCGGTTTTTTTCTTTATAAATGGGATATTATGTAAAAACGTTGCTTTTTATTCCCTACTGCGTTTTAGAAAAAAGCTAGAAATTCCAGTGTTTTAAAACGCAGCGTTTTCTACCGCAGCATTGAAACGCGCAGCATTGAAATGCTAAGTTAAGGAATAAACTGCGTTTTAACCCTGCGTTTTGGCCAAAACGCACGAACAAACGAGCTTTGAGTGCCTAAGTGCTCAGACGGTGGCCCAATTTAATAAGTGATTGCCCAACTCACGATTTTTGGGTTCATAAATGCCTGAAAATTTTTTACTTTTTAAGATGTTTAGGCGAGGCCTCACACGTCTAGGTGAGCACATTTGATAACTATGATCTCATGAAAGAAAGGTGAACATGTTAAGAGTTGCTCGTGATGAACATCCAGCGTAGCATATTTCTTTCCAAATGATCCAAAAATGTTTCACTAATAAACTAGGGTATGTAGAAACCTCTTCAAGCATCTAAAACAACTAAATCTCTCCACGTTTACAGTCCAAAAAAAATTAGCCGATGTAAGAGGAACACAAACGCTAAAATAGATTTTCAGGAGAGCAAACGCTAAAATGAATTTCCAAGGCTCGACGGGTTGTGTTTGACACCAAAGTTTGAATAATGAACATGTCTAGGCTCTAACTGACTTCGCCTTCTTCTCTCTCCCGTGCATTCTCCTCCCTGTCATCAAGTACGGAGAAGAGATTTCTACAAGATCTACTCCTTCAGCTTCCATTTCAGTGAAAGAAGAGCCGAATTTTAGGGCTTGAAACAATCTGTCCGCCCCCAATTTCAAGGCTCCCAAGCTGAGTTAGAAATAAGAGCCAAATTTTACGACCAAACCCGAATACTGAGAATGCTTCATTCTATCTCATTTGGGAATTGAAATGAGTTCTTTTGAATACTGGGTTGTTTATAATTTTTTGAATTAAGCTTCTTTTGGAATTTGAAAGTGTTCATTTTTCATATTCGATGGGAGTTTAGAGGGGGTTTCTTGCCAGCCCAGTTCTTGAATGTAGTGAGTGATTGTTGTATGAGTTTTGATTTCAATTAATAGAATTTTTTGTTAGTTGTGGATATTCATTTCTAAACATTTGATTACTATAATTGAAACATTTTTTAAACATAAATTTTCCCTTAGATTGACATATATTTTTAGATAAAGGTCTAAATTGTTTTTTTTTTTTTTTGTTGGGTTTATTTCTTTTTGTTTTTGTTTTCTGTTTTTATGCATTGAGTTGACTTGTTATGTGCGAATGTGTTGTTTGAAATTGATGGCTAGGCAGCCTTAGCTTCATTTAGTAAGGTGGTCTTTGTAGGTGTGTAAACAACATCAAAGACCAGCTTGTAATCCCTCAAGGTTGGCTAATAAGAAAAACATGTATATATTTCTTGTTATGAAAACAAAAATTGGATTAAATATTTATTCAATAAGGTAAGATAACATAGGAGAAACAAACCTCCACAACTGGGATTTGGTCTATACTTGGATGCATCTCTATATAAGAGAATAATATCCTCCATATATTTGTATTCAAGTGCGATTATATTTGGTATATTCTCCCTATTAGTCAGGTCTACTAATTCCTATTATATTAGGTTAATTTGTAACCCTATAAATATGTACTCCAATCAATGGAAAAACTATGTTATTATTCACAAATATTATTAATTCCTACACCCTATAGGTGTTGCATTTGCAAGAATTGCACCTTTCTCTGGCTGGAAGGTAGCTAATTCTTAACAAGGCCGAGCTTGACACGACACCGCATCAGCAAGAGACATGGCTCTGCCTTTTCAGAAAGAAGACGAGAGGTTAAAAAAATAACAGGGCATCCTCCCAACTATTAGACGAAGTTGAGGTTTATAAGGTTGAAGTCGTAGAATTATACAGAAATCAATGTCAAATATAACATGGATGTTTTCTGTTCTTATGCACTTTTTTTTTTTTTTTTTTTTTGGGATTTAATTTTAAATGATACCATGGATGTTGTTTTGTGGTACTGAACACTATTTCTGTGAATCTTAGTTGGATTATTATCAAGATTTGATACTATTCTTGTTGTTTAATGAACCAAAAACATACTTTACTATTTACAAAAGTATTTAGTTCAAAATACATACTTTACACACTTTCTCCACATTTGGCTATAGTTGTGGAAACATCCCGTGCCCATTTTTTTTAAAAGTTGTACACATATTTTTAGATAATAGAGTAATCAAAATAATTAAAACATACAACATATTTTTTCCTAAAATATAAATTAAAAATATAAAATATTTCATTCCGATTATAGTGAGAATTAAAATAGAAATGAAAAAAATGAAAAATGAAATAGTAGTTAGATTTGTTAATTGAGATGAGAGATATTTAATTTTTAGAGGATTGTATGAATAATACTTATTGGAGTGAATTTTTTTTTAGAGTATTAAAAAAATAAAATTAAAATAAAAAATAAAATATTTAGAGTGTAGTATTTGGTGAAACCACCGTAGTTTCTCTTAATTTCACAACTCGAGATCCTCTTCCTTGTACTAGTAATCTATATTATAGTATATAATACCTGACTTACCTCCTAGTCCTAGGAATAATGTAATAAGTATTTCATCACAAGAGAATATTATAAAAATCCTTAATTTTCTCCTCTTAACACAGACACAGTAGAATAATTATTGATGTAGTTGGTAGGTTAGGCATTTCAATTTACTTAGGGCGTCCGTAGTGCGCGCCTCCCAGAATTCTCTAAAAATCATTTTAGAATATTTTATCCTCTTTTATCTGCAGTGATCCCTCTATTTCACCTTCTTCTTCTAAAATTAATTAAATCATCTTTTAAATATAGAGTGAGTTTTAACATAAATAGTAACTCAAATTTTCCACACTCTTCTCACTTTATTTGAGTATAATATACTTTTATTTAATATTTTGAAATAGAAATTATTAAAATATACTCTCTCCGTCCTTAAATTATTGTCTTATTTTCTTTTTTTTATCTATCCCTAAATAATTGTCTTATTTGAAATTTTTATAGTTTAGGAGATCATTTTTATTATTTTCCCCTTATTTTTCTTCCTATTTTAATTATGAGTCATATACATATGGACATTAAAGAAAATTATACATTATACCAATATTAATAATCAAGTCAATTATTTTTTTAATCTGTGTATCGGATCAAACAAGACAATAATTTAGGAACGGAGAGAGTACAATATATTTTTTATAGTATATAGAATTTAAAATATTTTATTTTAATTGTGGTGGAAAAATATAAATAAAAGAGGAAAAATATAATAATAGTCAGGTTTGTTAGTTGAAATGAAAGAGATTAAATTTTTAGAGGGTCGTATAGAAGGTATTTGTTGGAGTGAATTATTTTTTAGAGTGTTAAAAAGTAAAATTAATACAAAAAACAAAATATTTAGAATGTAATATAGAGAGCCACCGCTCCGAATGTTCTTAACTAGTGGGACGTACGGAGGGAGGGTTGAGAAGTCAAGTCAAGTTTCATTTCATCATTTGCTTGCCTAACTTTGATAATTACTACTGTACAATGGAGTAAGAGTAATCAAAATTGGCCGGATTCAAAGGTGTGCTAAGTACCTATTCTCTTCTGTAAACTAATTAACAAAAAGAGTTACGCTACGGATATTTAAATAATATTAAATTTTTTATATTAAATAATGAGTCAGTTAATGTGAAATAAAAAATAAAATTAAAAATTATAATTAATTTATTACAGTAACTACTAAATCAACTTATACATTATTTAATATAAAAAATTTAATATTTTTTAAATAATTATAGCATTACTCTAACAAAAATTATACTTACAAAGAAGCGTACGTAAACAATGAATGGTATCGGTAGTAGGTGGAGAACATGGTACGTAGAGTTAAGTCTAATCCAAATATATATATATATATATATATATATATATATATATTTCAAATTAGTCAAAACAAATCATGGAAATTGTAGAGTATAAGTACAAAGCACGACTGAAAAATGTGGTCGGTAGTTCCCAAACGAAATTGTTTTCTAGTACTACTCCCTTCGTTTTAAAATAATTGTTTCATATTGATTGAAAAAAAAAAAAGATGATTGACTTTATATAATTTTTTTATTTATATATTTCACTTATTCCTTAGTGGTGTCAAATAAGTGGGTTCCTCGTGATTTATCATCTCACAAATGATAAGAATATCATCAACGAATTTGCTTATATAATCTTTCTAAAAAAAGGAAATGGTACAATTATTTTTTAGACAACAAAAAAAGAAACACAAGTTGGTTTGAAAGTCTTTCTTCCAATTATTTGAGAGTGATGATGAATCGGAGAATGGTTAGGCGAGCTAAAATTGTATACTAAAATAAATAATAATAAACTTTTAACGGAAAAGTCATTTGTTCCATTCGGAAAAACAGAAGTAAATCATGTAGATGCACAAGGTCAAAGGAATCCAGAAATTAATATCCACTTGACGGTGGAGATTTTCAGTGACGTTCATTATTATTCAGAATGCGTGGACTTTATGACCAATCAGTAATAGTTGACCATTGATACGGATTAAGCTAATTTTTGCTTTAAAAAAAAAAAAGAAATACTCTTTTAGTCTTTAAATAAGTGTTTAGTTTTAGTTTTGCACTAAAATAAAAAAAAACATTTGGGGCATTTTAGTAGCAGATGTACATTAATGTCCTTAATATCCACATACGTATTAGAAGTTACAGTGGGACATAATAAGTGACAAGGGTAAAATTAGTAAGTTTACTACTAGTACGAAATTAAATTGGATAGAATCCTCTATTCTAAAAAATGTTCAAGCTCATATTTCAACTGTCAAATCTTCGTCACATGTGTATCAAATCGAATATCTTTTTTTGAAATATTTTTGTTTTAGAATGAGTGCTTGTTTTTGAATGAAGTTTCACTATTGATAACTAGGATATTTTAATTACTTGCAGTATTATAACTTAAATAAGAAAGGTATTTATCTATATGTTCTGCTAAAATTACTTAAAAATAAATTTCTTAATTTTTAAAAAAATAAAAAAGGCACTCAATTTAAACCCAAAAATACTTGTTAAAGTTACGCATATAATGGAATATGTAAAGAGAATGCACTCAATTTATACAAGTTTACGTCTCTTTATTACAAAGTCATAATTAATAAAAAAAATATTGTTGCTTTTAGCTACTAAAATTTTATTACTCAAACAAATTAAAATAGTAAAAAGTAAATAGCTAAATGTCAAGAGTTTAATAAAAAAAAGTGTTAAGAATTTTTCTCTTTCTTTTCCTTTTTCTTTTGTTTCATTTTCTTCATTTAAACATTATGAGTCGGCACAGGCAGAAAATCGACAATAGTTTTATAAGAGCACGTTTAACAGGAGAATATTTGGGGGGCTTGGTGAGATTTTGAGAAACAATGGAGTAGCATGGGCATTGCTTATGAAGCAAAAAGTGATTTGGGGAGCAAATTTTGCTCCCGGTGCTTAGGATTTTTTTTCAAAAAAATTTCTCCAAAACGATGTAGTTTAGGCTCAAAATACACCAACACTATGTCGTTTTAATTCCGAATTTTACAAAAAAAAAAAAAAAAAAAGTCTCCCAACATGCACCGTAGCCTGACACAGCAATGTAGCAAATTCTTTTCTTGCGGTCTAATCTCATTTTCGACCACAATAAATCTTTTTTTTTAGTTTTTTATTTTTTTGTATTAAATTATACATTTTTATCTATAAATAAAGATTTGGTTTACTTTATTTGGACACCAAATAAATTTTTTACGAGTTTTTCAAGTTTTCCTCCATTTTCATCTTTCTCTCTCTTCAAATTTGATTATTTCCAGTTTTCGGCTATTTTTTAACCACAAAAAAAAATACATTTTTTTTATTAAAGTATACATTTTTCTCTTTACATAGAAACTTGGTCCGCTTTATTTGAACGCTAACTTATTTTTTTACAAATTTTTCATTTGTTTCTCTATTTTTAATAAAGATATTAAATTAAATGAAGATAAAAATGGTGTGGTACGTAAACTTGTAAGAGTTTGTGCTATCATTGAAAGAGATTTTTTATTTGAGTAGCTTATAAATAGTTTAAGAATATTTTTATAATAAATTTAGATAAAAAAAGTGAATAAACTTTTTTTAAGCTATCCGCCATTGTACATGCTCTAAGAAGACTTCATAACTCGTAAGGAAAGAAAGTGTTGGCTAGAATTTAGACCGCACAATAATAATAATTTGCAGGATCCAATAAAATAGGTAGCTCTCAAAAATAATTGTTTATACGGGCTTTATATATATATATATATATATATAATTTTGTTATTTCTTTCAAATTCTCAAGTTAATTTTTAGTGGTATTAAATTAACGAGAACCATTGTATTTCACAATTGTAAAAAGGTATTATCGACAATTATTTTGTATTTTTTGCTAACACAAGAAAGAAAGGGCATTTATTTTTAGGTATTTCAAAATAAAATAAAAGACACTTGCTTTAAAACAAAATAATATACTCCCTTCGTTCCTAAATCATCTTTTGTTAAATTTTTTTAAGTCAAACAGACAGTATTTTAAATACAAATTTGACGTATATTTCTTTTCAAAATCATAAAATATATAATTCGTATTGTTAGAAAAGTATTACAAATTATGTGTTTATAATTCTGAAAAAAATAGGAAAAATTGCGGGCCGATACACTTTAGTGATAATATTATCAAACTGTTAAAGTTCACTTTTTATGCATTGCGATGCATCATTAATAAGGAGATGCATCGTTTAATATCAGAGGACGCACGCATTTGTCATCGCGATGCATCGATTTGAAACCACGATGCATCGTACCCTTAAAAAGTGGATTTAAAAGATTTGATAATATTATTGGGTAGTAAAGTGGTTGAAAATTTACCAAGTGAATTGGCCCAAATTTTTCTCAAAAAAATAATTGTCAAATTTTTTTCATTTGAAAAGTAGTCTGTTTGACTTAAACAGAATGATACTCCCTCCGTTCTGGATAAATGTTTCTAATTAATAAATAGGAATTAAGAAATATAATTAATAATGTACTGTAAAATGTGTTCTGACCATAATACTCATGAACATTAATTGAGTTCAACTATTTTAAATAATTGGGTTTCTTTTGAATTTGTTATATTAAATGAAGCTTTAAGGGTATATTAGGATGAATGGTAGAGAATAGGTGGATCAAAATTCTTTAAGAATATTAACCGGAACATCCTAAAATTACTTGGGCTGGATTGTTTGTTGGCAGGTCTCTTTCCGACGCAAACTATGTGTTATTTTAGCGCAAAAGCAATCAATGGCTACCACCACTATCTACCTTTATGTCTACGTTTAATTGAATTTGACATATGACTCATAAAAACATCCATCCCATCCCCCTTCATTTTTTTCTATATTCTTTCTTTTGATAGATAAATATTGAATGAGAAATTGTAGCATTAGGAGGTTGGGATATTGTCTCCCAAAGCCCCCCATGTATTGTAGTATTTATCTATCATCTCTCATTCTTTAATTTCTTTGGGTCCACTCAACTTAATTATCTGATATTTTCTCAAGGACCACTTTCATTTTCTCCTTCTTCTGCTTATCAACTCCAATTATATATCTCACATTACGCGTAAAGAATTACTATTAACATTCAACTTTTTAATAACAGAATTTTATTGTACTAAGACATTAGTTTGGCACAGATAAAGAGAAAATATATATTAATAAACTATTCAAGTTTAAAAAAGTATACCTAGTATTAATAGTGATTGCTTACACGTGAATCTAGTTTTTTTTGTTAACTGAGAGGTTTAAGATTAAAGACGTGTGAAATTGAAACGGATGCTGCATAAAAGGTGTGGAACTGAAACGGATGCTACATAAAGGGTGAGCGGGTCTAATAATTAATTTAAACTAATACACTATAATAGCATAAAAAACTTCACTAATCATACAAAATACTCCCCGGCTCAAAATGAATGTTCAGTTTTTTTATGTTTTGTTTTGTTCTTATATATATATATATATATATATATATGTGTGTGTGTGTGTGTGTGTATCTCTTTTTACGTGAAGTTACTAAATTTATCTTTACATATATTATGTTCAATTTGACAAAGGACCGTAGGAGTTGCATACATGCTCATTAGCATGCATGCCTAACCTTGATTAAAACAACCATATTTATTAAAATTCGATTATAAGGAGTAGAAAATATACAAAGAAACATGAACAATATTGGTAGGTGTCGCTCGAACATGATAAGAGTTAGGCGTAATTAATTAATTCAAATCGGTCCAACAAAATTATGATAGGGCTTAGTAAGTCCCCAAATATTAGTTTGGCCAAAAAGATTATCATATTGGTTTGAAAAGGTTCCAACTTTCAGATGAATGGAAGAATTCGCTAAAATCATTAGAGTATTGCTTTTCATTACAATAAAAATACTAAACTTTTAACAGAAAAGTCTTTTGTTCCATTCGGAAAAACAGAATTAAATTATATATAGTATGTAGAAGTAGAAGGTCAAAGGGCATCCAGAAATCAATATCCCATAGATGCAACTTGATTTATTCAATTTCTGTATGATGATGTGCTTCGGTTGACCTTATCATCAATTAGTAATACTTGACCACTTAGACGGCTAATAAATATATAATTAATAATAATACAATTACGTTTTAACTTTATTTATTTATTGAATTTTTATTAAAATAAAATTTTGATGTAAATTTACTTATTTTTTACGAATTTATAAACACATGAGATTCATATAGAGCAATCGATGCGTGTGGATATGAGGGAGAAAAAGAAAATAGAAATATCAAAAACACAATTAAGAAAGGAGTCGAACAAAGGGAGCTAAGCTCAACCACACACATTGATAAATGATACTCCCTTCCTTTCTAAATTATTGCCTTTTTTCCATCCCAAAATAATAGTCTTGTTTGAAAGTTTTCTTTTTATAACAACACTTATATTAATTTACCCTTTTTTTTTTTTTCCTACTTTAATTATGGTCCACATACACATGGGCATTACATGAAGGGCAAAATTCAGCCGGCACCTTTTAGACAATTTTCAACCGCTTAAGTCCACTATAATTGTTTCAAACCAGAAAATGACACATTTATTGCGAAATATCGTCTATGTCCTTAAAAAAAAGGAACAAGCACGCTATGTGATCACGCCAAAAAGATTGTGAATCGTGTCTGGTCCACGTGTGTAGTCTAGTAGGATTCCGGCTCTGTGTTGCAGGGATTGTCCTTGAAGTGCAAGTAGCTTTGAACCTGTGATCAACAAAGAACACCGTAAGAGGTGCTGGTTGTCCCAGCGATAACCCTCAGGCATGAGAATTAGCAATACTTCGTAGGAGAGGTAAAGCTAAGAAAGTATGTAGACAAGTAATTTGCGTGTACCTTATGAGGCCTGTTGAGGGTGCTTTTTATAGAGATAGGAACCATAATCCTGGTTGGATTCGGAGTAAGGGTGATATGATCCCCATGTCTTTCGAAATAGGTTTCCTCATATGCTTAGGACTGATATGTAAAAGAATTATAACAGGACTCTTCCCAGGCGTGATGTGACTCCGTGTAGGACACTGCTATGCCGAGCTGAAGGGACTATGCCGAGGTCGGCCTGGATGCTTCTAGGTCGCTCTATGTAATCGAGGTCGGCCTGGCATGCGCCAGGTCGCTCGATGCCATCAAGGTCGGCTTGGCATACGCCAGGTCGCTTTATGTTTGGTGAGGTCGACCTGGGATGTCCCCAGATCGCACTGTGGGTCCCTGTGTCAGCGTGCTGAGAGAGTATACTGGTGAGGTGTGCGACTTGTCATATTGTGGTTTCCAGGTCGTCATGTTCGAGGTGGCGTATGTCACCTCGGCAATTGCCAGCTGGAGCTCATGAGGCTGTGATATCTGCCACGTGTTCAGCTGAAGGCTGAGGTCGTTCACTATGCGTTGCGATGCACAAATTGATGCATCGCGATGCAGAAAATTAATGCATCGTACATCGCAATGCACAAAATTAAATATGCTTATATCAATACCAGTTCCATCACTTTGATCACATAATTAGACCCAGAGCTGCAAACCAGGTTGGCATTCTTTTGAGTGGGATCAAAAGGCAGCAATTCCCAACTAATATTATAGAAAAGAGTATGAAATGAACCATTCATCGCTGAGCGCCATTCGGGAATTTTTAGTGCTTGAGAAAAAGATGAGGGCTCTATGGGGCTTGTTTTGGAAGAAAGAGAGAAAATGGTCTTTGCTTCGTGAATGCCATGCTTGGAGCCTCATTGGATGATGATTAGAAGCAATGGCTTACGCATGCAGCCGAAGATGTAGTAATAGAACTGGGAAGAGAAGGAGCTCCCATGGAGGGAAACTGGAAAGGGAAAATGTTGTTTAAGTTACGGGAGGAGTTTTGGAACAATTGACAAATTTATCACTTAAAATTGACTTAAGCAGTCGAAAATAAAAATGAGGGCCTTAAGCGATTGAAAATCCTATAAAAGGGACCGGTCTGCAATTTGTTCCTTAAATAAAACTACACACTATATCAATATTAATAATCAAGTCAATTATTTTTTCGTGTACCAGGTCAAATAAGACAATAATTTAGGGACGGAGAGAGTAATACATATCAACTCTATAATAAAATCATCTAAATTTCCCGCAACTTTACTTTCCTAAGCGAAGCCATATATATATATATAATGAACCATTAGATTATTCCAAGGCCAATACAAAATTCTAAATAGAATGTATAGATGCATGTTAGTTGTTACTACTTACTAGGAATATTAATTGGGTACTTAAATTAACTTGGAACTAATTATACAAAGATTAAAATATTTAATTTTTCTTCGGAAGCAAGTGCATGAGTTACCAATCAAATTACCCCTCTTCAAATTCCTGATTATGCCAAATCCCCTTCTACACCGCATCAGTATTGTTTTATTGTTACTTTTATACTTTCATAGATTTTTAAAATTTCTCGTTACTCGTTATAACTTTAAGACAAATTTCACATACAATCAAACACATTGAGTACGTTTGTCTGTGATTTGCATCAAAGATATCAAAACGAAATACTAGTAGATGCATGCCGTTATCACATATATTAAGAATACTAAAAGTTAGGGCAGTACTAGTAGGGATATAATTTCCTGTCCAATTTTTTGAGAAAATATTTACTAATAGTTTTGGAGCATTACGTAGCATGTTCAAGTAATTCATCACGAATAATAACAACACAGTAGTTTAAAAAGTGAGGCTCACTTTGTACTATTAGTCATGGAGCACCACGTAAGCATAACACTTGATACTTGAGCAAAGCATAATATTTTTTTTAAATAATTTTCTCATCTCAACCTAAGAGCATCTCTAATGCTATCATCTGGTTTTTTCTATATAGCATGTTTAAACAAGAATCCCTCTTTCATATGTGGCAAAAAAAAAAAAATTAAAAGATAGAGAGTCCTCTTTTTAAATGTGCTCCAATGCAAGACTTTTTTTAAAATATTCCTTCAGACGTGTCATTGTTTTACAATTATTTATAAAAAATAAAATTACTCCTATTGTAACTGACTTACGGTAAAAAAATAAAAATAAAAACTGAAGGTAAATAATGTGGATGAAAAGACATCCTCTAGGTGATCCTCAAGAAGTAGAGGATCACGTAGAGGATGTCTTCCCAACTAAATGTCATATCATCTCCATCTTAGTATTAGAGGTTTGTATTGAAGAAGTTTTTTTTAAAAAATATATATTTCCTACGTGTCTAGTATTTTTCACTAGACAGATGATTGCATTGGAGAAGCTCTAAGTGGTAATCATGTGAATGGTTAGATATCATATGACTTCACATGAATTACATGCTTAACATCTAGATTGTAATTTGAAAAATTTGACTAGTGATAAAGATACAAATTTCTTGTCTCAATCTTTGTGACAAATATGTGATTAATTAAAGAATTATACAATTATTTAGTCCCTCGGCTTTACCAAATCTATGCGTTTGGTCCCTTCGCTCCAAAAAAATGCAATCTGGTCACTCAATTTGCATTTCGTTAAGAGATTCCTCCTTTTCTCCGTTAACGTCTATTTTTCCGTTTGTTTTTAAAAAAAATGCCTAAACTACCCTTAATGCTTCCCTTACCCCTATTCATCTTGGCTTTACTGTTTCCCCATCTTATTATTCTCTCAGTCTCTTTCTCTCCCTACAATTTAAATTTGTTTGTCTTTAACTCACCACAACCACCAATCCCTCTCCAACCCACCACAACCATCGTCATTTCATCAACAACCACCACTACAATCGTCTAGCGGTGGTGATGAAGAGTACGATTCACGCGCTGCCGCCGTTGATTCTATCTCCACTTTCATCAACAACCACCACCACCAATCCTTCTCCAACCTACCACAACAGCAGATCTAAAGAAATGATCACACCCTCCGGTCACAACAGTAGCTCAAAACCCCGAGCTTCATCTTCATTCGCCATGTCATCGATCAACTCTATCCGTCGTACGCAACCCGAAGAAACGATCCCGTGCTTCGCGACACACTCTACCACCGTCATCAACCCCCTCCGTTCTCTCTCACTGTCTTCATCTTCTCCGGCCACAGCATCCACGAATCCGTCATCACAGTAGGGACAAACCATGTTTTCCTCAGCCTAAACCCTAACAAAGCGAGTGCACCTGTAACACCCAAATGGGGGAGGGAATTAATGGGGTTGGAATCGGAATTAGGAAACCCCCAATTGGAGGAGGGAAGGGTCAGCTTCGCAAGGACAAAACAGAGAGCTCCAGCTCGTTACCTCAGATCTTCAACACAGTCTTAAATCTATGAATCAAAACAGAGAGCTCCAGCTCCAGGACAAATCTCTCTCTCTCTCTCTATCTCTTTCTCTCAAACAATTGTTTTCTTTGATGAACCCTAACAATGGCGGCCGAATCGTCAACTGAATCTCTGATGAAAAAAGAGAGAGATGGTGGTGGATTTTAAAAATCAAAAGATAAAAAGTCAAGCAATTCAATTTCTTTTATTTAATGAGGATAAGGGTATTTTGGGTATTTTAAAAAAATAGACGAAAATTGTAACGGTAACAACGAAAGGGGGGAATCTCTTAAGGAAATGCAAATCGAGTGACCAGATTGCATTTTTTTTGAGCGGAGGGACCAAATGCATAGATTTAGTAAAGCCGAAGGACCAAATAATTATATAATTCTTAATTAAATATCATATTAATTAACTTTTAATGTCAAAAAAATTCTTGCATCTCTATTATTTTCAAAAAAAAAAAATTAAATATCTATAATTTTTTTTCTTTAAATGAATAGACTATTGTTTTCTGACCGATAAGTACAAGAGTAATTGGTGTGCACGTTATGTTATTAGCACTGACAGTGACGGGCAAAGAGCATTGTATATAAATGAAATAAAATAATTCTTAAATAACTTGATTATCAATTAATTAGTGATCAAGTGGAATCCCTTAAACTCTCTAAAACGAATTTAATTTCTAGGGTCCTTAACCTTTCGAATTAAAATTAACTAAAATTTAAATAATACCGTCTTACAATTAAACGATCTAACATGAATTGTGTATTGAATTGGTACGATAAAATCCGATAGGATCTTTTATTATGAAAAGGTATTTCATCTCTTATTTTAGCCGTCGAATCTTCGTCACATGTATACATAAAAATTACGGAATAATTAATCTTATTTATTCTCATGCACGTGTAACAAAGATCAACGATTGAAATAAAAAATAAAATATTTTTTTAAAATAGAGAATCATGTCTGCAATAAAATAGTCTCATAATAGACTGTCATTAAAATTACGTGTATTAGCATGACATGACATGGCGATAGATTATTTGCTTGAGTAATGCTATAGTACTTAAAGAACATTAAATTTTTTGTACCAAATAATGTGGCAGCTGATAATAATATAAAAAAAATAAAATTAAAATTAAAATTAATACATCAAATCAACTAACAAATCATTTAATAATAAAATTTTTTTAATAGTCTTTAAGTATCTTATATCATTACTCTATTTGCTTAGCTTGTCGTCGACATAGTCTCTATTGTCTTCTATCACTTTCTCTCACTGGCACTCATTACTAGTACTTCCCCATTTCTTTCTTATCTCCACCGACAAAATAAGAGAAGCCCCATATGAATTGACCTTGCCTTCCTTCTTCCTTTCTTTCTTTGAGATTAGTAAAGAAACCCCTCCGCCATTAATGGAAGGCATATTCAAAAGTGAAAAACAAAGGCAAAAATAAGTAATCATAACCAAACAAGGTATAAAAATTATTAATTAAACAAAGACATTCATAATAAGAAGGAAGAATCGCGATATGATGACATCATTTTATTTTATTTTATTTTTTGTCTAATAAAACGCATTTCTTGATTTCAAATCCAAGGATTGAATATCATCAAGTCCCTTTTCTTTAATGGACACAAATCAATGATCAATCCCTTCAAATTTACATCTAACAAACACATTATTACATCCTATCCCCCACATTTCATAAGATATACACTTCTCCACCCCCCCACTAGGCCACAACCTTTTTTATCCTTCTCTCTGGCACTTTATCATTGTTGTATGTATATATAATAATGAACACCTACACCTATGATTGATACAACAACAACATCGGGATCCGTTCCTCAGCTGCTTGCAGTCTTATCTTTTGCAAGCAAGAACCTCGGATTAAGCGAAGTTCTCAACGACATCCGGTCGATCGAATTGTCGTTGAATCACCACGATGTCGATGGCAGTATGTTGGTGACCGGAGCAAAATGGATCCAATACATGAACAATAACTTATAAAAGAAAAAGAAAAAAAAAAACGTTTAACTTTAAGTGGTAAAATATAAAACTGTTTGTGTGAGCGATAGTGATGATGATCAATGCTTAATCATCAGAACGATCATTGCGGTTGGTTTCCTTTTTTACTCTTGGTTGGATGCCATAATAACTAACGTACCACTTGACGAACTTTCTCAACCCGGTTGCCAAATCCGTGGTGGGTTTGTACCCGAAGTCCTTGTATGCCAGGCTAACATTTGCGTGCGTGAAAGGGACGTCGCCGTTTCGTGGCATCTTGATCACGTGCTTCTTTGCCTTCACGTTCAACAAACTCTCCAATATCCCGACCAACTTCCCCACCGACACCGGCGACGTGTTTCCCAAGTTGTAAATCCTCAACTGCGCCGGCGCCCTCTTCTTACCGCCCTTTCCGGTGCTCTTCTCCGCCGTGTCGAGTGCCCCGACGCATCCCTTCACGACGTCGTCTATGTACGTGAAGTCACGCGCTACCTCCTTATCATCCTGCGTCTGGTAGATGTTGATGGGCTTTCCTTGAAGTATGTCCTTGGTGAAGAAGAAGTAAGCCATGTCGGGTCTTCCCCAGGGTCCGTAAACAGTGAAGAAACGGAGCCCCGTAATGGAAAGCCCGTAAATATGGTTGTAAGTGTGGGCAATTTCTTCGCCGGCTTTTTTGGTGGCGGCGTAGAGGCTAGCGGGTTGATCGGTGCGGTGAGATTCGGAAAACGGGTTCTGGGTGTTCAACCCGTAAACCGAACTGGATGATGCCCAGACAATAGACGGTTGGGGATCGGCGTTCTTTGCAACTTCGAGGAGATTAACGAATCCAGCAATGTTGGAGCTAACGTAGGATTGAGGATTCTGCATAGCGTAGCGTACGCCGGCCTGAGCAGCTAAATGGAGCACATGACTAAAAGGGACAATGTCGAAGAGCTTAGCTAGCAATTCTGCGTCGTTTAGATCACCTTCGACGACAAAGATCTCGTGTTGATGGAGAAGCTTTTGTCGGGCTCGTTTAAGGGAAGGATCGTAATAAGAATTGAAGTTGTCGAGGCCCAAAACGCCGTCGCCTCGTTTCTTCAAGGCGAGGGAGCAGTGAGAGCCAACGAAACCGCCGGCGCCAGTGACGAGGACGGAGAAGCCGTTGGGACGGCGAGGAGTGGAGGAGCGGCGGACTTGCTTCTCCCAGTTGGCACCGCTGCCGTAGAAAGCGGAGGAGAGGAAGTGGGAGGTGGTGTGTAGATGGTGGTGGGAATTATCGGAAAGAGGAGGGTAGTTAAGGGTAAAGAAAAAGATCAAGACAAGAGCGACTAAAAGAGTGACACGGAAAAGGAGTTTAGAGGAGGCAGCTAAGAGCTTTGTACTGTTGACTCGACGGATGTAACTGTTGTACCGTTCTAGCTTTGTTGTTTTGCTTGTATCCGGAGGAGACGCCATTGGACAGAGAGCTAGCGAGAAAGATGATTGGATTTGGAGGAGGAGGAGGAAGATTGTTTTCTCTTTGAGCCCTCAAGTTCTCAAGTGTGTGGATAGATGGATATAAAGGGTGAAGTGTGTGAGTGTCTGCTAGGAATTCAGAACCTGTCTACACTGCAGAGTATCGCGTTCGGTGTATTTTTTGGTCCAGATCAATTTATGTAATTTAATATTGCATTAGTCGACTTTGGAATTTGAATGGTTCTGTTCGGTACAAAACAAAATACAATGTTGAAGCAAAAGTCATTAGTTCATAAATTATAAAATTGAACTCAACATTAAAAGTTTTGATATGAACATTCAAAATTCTAAATTGATATGAATCGAACCACAATCATTTGGCTCGATTTTGCGGTGCTATCTCATGGTAAAGACTGTAAAGTGAATATTTTTTAAGTTTTTATATATTACTCACTCCATTCTAATCAAAAAAATTTATTTTTAATTTTTAAAAGTCAACATGTAATTAAATTAAATCAAACTTTTACATATTTTATTTATGTTTTTATTAACTAAAAACTACATTAAAAATACTATTGAATATAACTTTCATAACTTTGTAAAAATAAATAAATTTATGTAATTATCGATTAAATTTATTAATTAAATTAACCAAAAAAAATTAAAGATAAATTCTTTTCCTGAAACGAAGAGAGTAATCTAATGAATGATATATTCTTCGTGATCAACGATCAGATCTAAATACGCTTTAATTGCTCGATTGTTCAGTTTAATACTTCCTCCGTTCCAGTTAAAAAGTCTACTTTTGATTTTTTAGGACAAATTAGTTAAAGTTTGACCGATAATTTACATAGATTTATTTGTTTTTACAAAGTTATGAAAGTTGTAATCTATAGTATTGTTAATGTAGTTTTTAATTAATGAAATTTTATTTTCTAAAACATAAATAAAGTATATAAAATTTTTATTTAATTTAGTCACATGTTAACTTTTAAAAAAAGAAAGTGAACTCTTTACCTGAAACGGAGGGAGTATAATTTAGTTTAGTTTAGTTCGATTTAACTCAGTTCGACAAATTAAACTGTGAATCGAATTAAATCACACAATTTTTTAAAAATTTAAATCAAACTGAAAGCAACAAAATCAAACTAAATCACTCAGTTTGGCTCGATTAGGCTCAGTTGGCCACTTGGCGGCTATGATTGACACCCATAAGTCAAGTGCTTAAATTTTTTTTTTTTTTTGGCTTTAAACGATATAAATTTGATTAAGTTTAATTTTTGATATAATATCCGGTCAAATTATTAATTAATATGACAAAAATTTGAGTCGGTGCGTGAGCGTTGTCCATTTGGAGAGAGAAAATGGTGGGACCAGTATGGCGTGGGTGTTGGTTGGAGACCACTTTCTTTTTCGTACTTTCACTCGCTTACAGATGGAAAGAGGGGGGTTTATGATTATGAGTGGAGGTGAATTAAATACCCCTTATCTTCTACAAAAATTACTGATTTATCCTAAATTTATGTCAACATTCAAAATGCCAGCTATATACGGAGCTTGTAGAAGAATATCTGAGACACCAGGTGGCTCACACGTGTACTCCAGGGCCACGGAACACTCTTTTTGTTCAAAGTCAGGCAATGGCATCACTGAAATTGAATAACCAAAAAAAGAAAAGGGTTAATTACACCATTAGTACCTTGAATATGAATTATTTTATCAGTAGTCTCTTAATAATTTTTTTTTTAAATTTCAGTCCCAAGAATTTTAAAAAGTCACGCAGCTAGTCCTTTTGATGGATGCCGTTAAAAATTTTATTAAGTACCCTATGTGCCTCGCATGTGCATTTGGTTAAGGGCTTGGATGGAATTTGCATACCATACTCATGGACTTCCCATCAGTTATGAATATTGGAATTAAAACCTAGATTTGGTGTGTGAGAGAGACTGGTTATTGGAATTAATTAAAACCCAGATCTGGATTCTCGTTGTGGTTTTTGAGGGGGACAGAGATTTGGCTAGGTTTCCTTGATGTGGCTAAAAAATTTATATTGGAACTAAACCCAAAGCAGATGCATGTTCCATGTTCCGCTATTTTCATTCTTGCTACCTTCCTTGCAGCTGTAGAGAGTTAATCCCACGCGGCGTTGTTCTAGTTAAATTCGGCTGACGGTGATACGTAGTTGGGGCTTCCACGGCTCGACCCCTGCTTGCAATGAAAAAGTCCCCATCACATTACACAACGTTGATTGCGGAGAAGTAGTCATACCCCATGACTGTAAAAATTAAAAAGTTAAACCCAAAATTTCTTTCATCACTTCCATTACTTTCAGAACCCATAACCATTGAAGATCAAAAATCGAAAATCAACAAAGTACCCATACCCTATGACTGCGAAGTAGCCTGTCTAGCCATACCCTATCCTTCTAATCACTTTTAGTACCCCCACCACCATTGATGTTGACCAAGAATCCATAGACACTGACATGGAGAAGAGGCAACAAATAAATTAAAACTCATAAAGAGCACTTAACAAATTTTAAAGAATAGTCTCTCTTAGTTACGAAATCTAAATGGTAACTGCGTCTTCGGGAGGGAGGGAGAGAGACACACACACGAAGAGCTAAAGAAGGCCAGCGTTGAGAAAAAACTGGTTCTGCAATTGTCTGGCGTTGAGATCCAGCGGCGTTCCCCCTTCATTTTTTCTTTTTCTCTTTGCACATTTATGTCAATTTACATGATTAACTTTAGGGTTTATATTAAAAACATGTGCTTCATTGGAATGCGGTAGATTTACATCAGTGGCATTGAACCATTATTCTTTGCCTTTTTTAATTTATGTTTGATGATTTTGAATGTAGGGTTTGCATAATTTTTTAGATGAAGAAGAGGATTTTGGGGATTAGTGACGATGATGAAGAAGGATAAGTGAAATTTCAATTTTGCTCTTACTCAAATGTACCTGGGAGGCATATGGGCCAATTAACGGAACTTTACTGACGACATCCATTAAAAGGACTAGTCGCGTAACTTTTTAAAACTCTTGGGACTGAAATTTGAAAAAAAATCTTAAGAGACTAATCATGAAAAAGTTAATAGTCAAGGGACTAATGGTGTAATTAACCATAAAGATAATTATTGGAAAAAATGTGTAAATAAAATACTTCTCCTTCAACTAAAAAGTTTACTTTTAACTTTTTAAGTCAAATTAATAAACCGACGATTCACTTAAATTTACATGTTTTCAAAGTCATAATAGTTGTAATTTATAGTATTTTTAATATAATTTTTAGTGGATGAGATTTTATTTTTGATAACATAATTAAAATATATTAAATTTTAATTTGATTTAGTTACATGTTAATTTTTAGAAAAGAAAAGTGGACTCGGTTGAAACGGTGAGAATATATAGCAAGCTCGAATATTTTCCATTTTCTATTTTTGGACCCAGAAAATCGTAATCTGTCATTATGTTTTGACATTTGTTACTAGAGTAATATCATGTGTACTTAAAGGGTGCATCAAATGTGCACCAAAAATCTTTATTGATATCTTTTGGTTGGTAAGAAGATTTTTAAGTGGTACGATCCACAAATTATTTAACAAATCAGAAACGCCAACTGAAATTTTGGTGCACATTTGATGCACACTTTAATTTCACGTAGCAATACTCTTGTTACTATTCCCTCCTTTCAAAAAGTGGGAAATTATGAAAAAAAAATAAATTGTCGACCATTAACTTTTAGATAAATATCTGATGAGGATCAATTATTTTTTATAAATTTGAAAAATATGTAAATTATTGTACTTTTAGAGTAATTTTTAAATATAACTCCTTCCGTCCCTAAATTATTATATTATTTTTCTTTTTTGTCCATCGCTAAATAATTGTTTTGTTTAAAACTTTTCTTTATAGGATATTATTTTTACCATTATACCCTTATTTTTTCTCCCTACTTTAATTATGGGCCACATACACATGGGCCTTAAAGGAAACTATACACTATATCAATATTAATAATCAAGTCAATTATTTTTTCTTATTCTGTGTCGAGTCAAATAAAACAATAATTTAGGGACAGAGGGAGTATAATTTTTTTTGTAACTAAAAAATTAACACGAGCACCAAAAATATAAATAATATTGAATGAAATGATTTAGCAACTCACTTGGTGTGTTATATATTGTAGTACTCCCTCTGTCCCAAAATTATTGTCTTAGAGCCCGTTTGGTACAGCGTTTACAAAATGCAGTGTTTTAAAAATGCAGCGTTTTAAAAAACACAGTGTTTTAAAAACGGAGGTCTTTCCTTATAAATACGTTTGGGATATCTCTTCAATACGCAGTTTTTTTTCCTAGAAGCGTTTTAAAACCTGCGTTTTGGGAAAAAGCTGGGAATCCCAGCGTTTTAAAACGCACTGCGTTTTGAAAACGCTGCGTTTTCTGCCGCAGTATTGAAACACATTTTTTGCAAATAAGCTACGTTTTATCCCTGCGTTTTGGCCAAAACGCTCGACCAAACGGGCTATTACTTTCTTTTTTTGTCCGTCTAAAAATAATTATTTTATTTGAAAGTTTTTTTTTAGGACAATACGTTTGCCATTTTACCATTACTTTTTCTTCCTACTTTAATTATAGGACACAACACATGCACATGGGCATAAAGAAAACTACACACTATACCAATATTAATAATCAAATCAATTATTTTTTCTAAATCCGTGTAATAGATCAAATAAGAAAATAATTTTGGGACGGAGGAAGTAATTGATATTTTATGTGTTTTTCGGTTTTAAAAAAAATGTGTTGATGACTTTTAAATCAACTTCGTTTATTGGCCAATCAAATTTCATCAACTGAGTATTAACTTTTCATGTGAACAACGTAAATTCTTTAGGTAGAACAAATATTATATTATTTATGTATTCTTTATTTATTATACTTTTCAAACGTAAATTCTTTAGGTAGAACAAATGAAGTATAAGGTCAAAGACTAATAATCATGTACAGGTTTCAGCTAAAGAGGGTATTCTAGATTATTTTTTTCTTTAGAAATAATTAACAAGTCGAGTTTGAACCCTTAATATTGTTTCATTCACGAGATCAAAAGTAAAA
Organism: Platycodon grandiflorus; assembly: GCA_016624345.1. Taxonomy (NCBI): domain Eukaryota; kingdom Viridiplantae; phylum Streptophyta; class Magnoliopsida; order Asterales; family Campanulaceae; genus Platycodon; species Platycodon grandiflorus. The sequence continues at coordinate 3,289,402 of CM028369.1, read as the reverse complement.
GTTAAATACACATCAAACAAAAGATAATCGTTCTTTCATTCGGGAGATCAAAAGTAAAAGTCAAATAAACATCAAACAAAATATTTGGTAAGGTTGTAAAAGTGAGACTCAAGAATGAAAATGATGCATAATTTTCTTTCCCTTTCCTTTCCATTTTCTTTTTTGTGGTTAATTTTGGCAATGTCCCTCTTTCAATGAAGTGTTATGAATGGTATGGAGTTCATAAAGAGCACAAGTATATATCCTTTTCAGGAAAATCTTGCATGGTATTGGACTATTAGGTTATACGATTATCTCGATCAATAAGAATATAATAAATAACGTTTTTTTTGATAAATAAATTAAAGTAATAGTTGCATGAGTACTTGCATACGAATTGTACGGTCACAACTTACTAAAACAAGTTGATCTTTAATTCCCGCAATACCCTCAAGTCACTAGTTAATTCTCAATCAGGCCTGGTCAGAATTTCGTCGTTTTCATTCATTGAACTAAATAGATATGAAAGTGATATGTATATATTCAAACTTGGTAACCATGTGCAGGAAATAACATAAATGGCTCAATTTTTTTTTTTGCAAATTGGATGTGGTAATATCCGGGGAAGTTAAGAGCATGTTTGGTGTAGCGTTTAAAAACGCAGATTATTTAAAACGCAACTTTTTGTTTTATAAATACGTTTGAAATATTATATCAAAACACATTTTTTTCAACTGCATTTTAAAAAAAAGCTAGAAATTATAGCGTTTTAAAACGCAGCTGCGTTATGAAAACGTTGCTGCATTTTAAAAACACTATTTTTTTACCACAATATTAAAATATTAAATTAAAAATAAGCTGTGTTTTAATTAAAATGCACTAATAAACGGGCTCAAAGATTATATTTGAATGAAAAGAGTGATGGAGAGGAAATAGAGGGAAAATCACATGCGTGGGGGGTGTCCTGATGGTGCATTATGCTGATATTATGGGCTACATGAACAAAATTATGAGTCAAAACTGGGTCTTAAGTGAAGGAGAGGTCATTTCATTTCAAAAAAAAAGTGAAGGAGAGGTAGGGCCATTTCATTGTTGTTTGGGATTCCATGTGTTTGTTACGACTCCACTATCTTATTAATAAAAATAAAACTGTTCAGTCAACCCAACTGTATTGTTCACCGACAGTCTCATTATTTAAGGTTAGAATCATCTTTTTTGTTTCATCAGACATAAATGTATTGTTTAATATTTACTTTTTACATACATTTTTAAATATTCTCTTCTGTCCCTAAATTATTGTCTTTCTTTTACTATTTTACTTTTATTTTTTTTTCTACTTTAATTATGAGCCACATACACATGGGCATTAAAGAAAATAACACACTTTTTCAATACTATTCCAATATTAATAATCAAGTTAATTGAATTTTTTTAATCCGTGTACCGAGTCAACCTAAACAATAATTCAAGGACGGAGGGAATATTATTTACTGAAATTTTTACTTAACGTTCTCGTGCTGACGTGGTATAATAGTTTACTTAATTTTTGAAACTATATATAATTAGCCAGTCAAAACAAAAGCCCCCTATCATCCCATGTATTTATATGTTATTGGCACGTCACACTACGTTACCCTAGCGATATATCGTGGCAGTTCCATGATATAATTTCTCCTTAACCCTTCGATGTAATTAGTTGACAATAATTAATAATCTTTACATTTAAATAATAGGACATTTGTTAACTTCTCCTAGGACATTTGAATTTTTTAAAAAATAAACATTAAATTTATATTTAAAAAATAGTCCGTATGACTTATACAAAACAAAGAGGGAGTTAATACTTAATTTAGTTGGGAACATACTAGGACATTTGTTAACTAATAATGCTCATTGAAATTCTAAGTGATCAAAAACTTTAAAACATCAAAATAAAAAGTTGGACAATATATATGAAACTTAGGAAGTAATTAGCTTAAAAGAACTTTCTAGAAATAAAAATATGATGTTTTTTACTCTTTTTTTTTTTTTTTCCTAATACAGTTTTATTCTTCTCCCTTTCCCCGCCACCGGCCACTGGTTTTCTTCTTCTCCCTTCCCCCACCACCCACCACCGTCGACACCACCATGCAAACACATAATTGTTGTTGCCATCATCGGGGAACACATCTAGGATGATTAATTTAGAGAGAGAGAGAGAGAGAAGATGCATGGAAGTTGATTATTCAATTGAATTAAGAGAGAAATCCATAGGCTCTGTAAAATTTATGATTAAATGCCTGGAAAATTTTGAGATACTTAATAGTAATAAAATTTTAAATATTGATTAATTTTATTAATTTAAATTTTGAGATACTTAATATTTAAAATTTATGATTAAAATTTTCCTCACATATAAATAAATAATAGAAAGATATACTTAATAGTAATATTTAATTACTATTAACATTTTAGTTTAGCAATTTTCGTATTAATAATCAATATTTAAATTTGTTTGAATAAAATTATCTTAATTTCAACAATTTCATAGTTATTTTTTAATTAGCTAAATGACAAAATTATACATTAACATGTTAATCATCTATAAATATTGTTTTAAGCATCTATCTTACATATTAATACTACATCCGTCTCAAATAATTATCGTTTTATCAAAGTTTTTCTGTCCCAAATTAATTGTCATTATAGTATTTCAAGAAACATTTGCCTATATTTTGCCCCTTGGTTAAAATTAAAGCTTCCTTAATCTATGTGCAAATTAAAGGTTCCTTAATTTATGTGCAAATTACAAAATAATAGTAATTATTTTGGGACAGAGGTAGTAATCAATATTCATTGTAGTTCCTCTTTGTTGAACTTAAGGGCATTGTTGTCTTTTTGCTAAGTAATTAACAAACTAAACACAGAAGAATGCTAACGGCAGGTACTTCAACAAGACAAAAAAATCAACTCTAATAATCCAATTAGAAGGTTTTCGAAAAAAGGAACATTATATATATATATATATATATATATATATATATATATAATAGATATGTATATATGTAATCCAAAATATATAAAACATTAAACTAAACTTAGGTTGAGACGGAAATATTAATGTTAGTTGTAGAAAGGCAGGCGGTGGGGAAGGCCGTTTTGACGGCATTCAGCGCTGGAACTGCAACACCAGATAGATCTATCTCTCTTTTTGGTAGTCAGATTAAAAGTCTGTTTTGTTCCTTAATATATGGCATCCATCTCGACCTTGGAAGTTGCAACTCCACAAATATTATAAAAAGAAAAAAACTAACCATGCATCCTCCATAGCATGCATGAATCTTCCCTTCACCTTCCTTTATCTGAGTTTTTTTTTCCCTTAAAGATATTCTTTTCGTCGTCGTTGAATTCATGTAAACAAATCGAGCTTTGATTTATTGAAAATAAATTCTGATATCTAATGTTTCCTTTTTTTACTTTTAAATATATTTTCATGATTTTCCACTGTGTAATGCTTTCCTTTCCTTTTAATTTTTGCTAAGTTATGTACGATGTAAGTTCTGAGAGAGAGAGAGCCACCACAATGGCCTGTATGCGATGGTGGTGACGGTTATAAGGGACCGAGGGAGCTTCAGGGTATTGGAGCCACGACAAATGGCCAATAAACGATGGTGGCGGCAGTGATGATAAGGGACAGAGGGGATCAGGCAGGCGGATCCAGGATTTTGGTACCACGTGGGCATGGTACTACAGTATTTCTTAGAGGTTTGGTTGGAGATCAGAGATGACACCGAGTGAATGAGGGAGAGAGGGATTTCGGATAAGTAGGACGTACGAGTTTTCTTGAAAACTAGATGATTGATTGAGCGAAAGTGGGTGCAGAGTACAGTGAATGAGAGGGTTGGCCTGTTATTTTAGATTACATATAAATTTTTTTAATTTTTTTTGGGCAAATTTTGAGGTGGGCTTGAGCCCCCCTCACAACACACTTAGATCCGCCCATGGGATCGAGTTGCTTATTTCAACACAAAGCCATGCACATCCTATCTCTACTTTACACACATAAGAGCATCAGCAATGGGGTTTTTTCCCTACTTTTTTCCATCCAAAAATTTGCAGCTGGGTTTTCACCGTTGTCGGGAATTTTGGTGAGGTCTCTTGGGAGAGCGGGTTCCCCGTGAAAAGCCAGTTTTTGGTCAGAAAATGGATCCCACTGAAGAAAAAAAATGGCTTTCCATATGCCGATGCCCATTTTTTCTCAATAAATAAAAAATACTCTCTCTGTCTTGGATAACTGTTCCTATTTTCTATTTTGGGTGTCCCAACTAATGTTCCTAAAGACTTTCGATCTCCCTATTATCTACCATTCTTTCTAATATAACCTTAAAGCTTTATTTAATATAACACATCTCAAATAAACCAAATTATTTAAAATAGTTAAACTCAATTAATGTTCATGAGTATTATTGTTAGAACACATTTTACAACACATCATTAATTATGTTTCTTAATTCCTTTGTTTTATCCACTAGGAACATTTATCCGGGACGGAGGGAGTATATATATATATATATATATATATATGTATTTAATATATTATTTACATAATATCTATTTAAAATATAATGTGTTGTAAATATATATATTTTTCTTATATATATACATTTTTATATTCATGAATATATATAAAATAGATATTATGTAAATAATATATTAAATATATATATATATATATATAAAGTAAAGTGGTATATATAAAGTGAAACCCATAAAAAAGTTGTTAGGAGGTTTTTGATAGTAGATAGAGGTTTGAGATTTTGAATGTTTGTGGTGAGGATGGTTTGGCATTTGCAGGCTACAAAAAAGCTCAAAAAATAAGCTCCATGATTGTGGATGCTCTAACATCAAAGTCCAAAAATTGAAGTCTCCAACAAACCAAAGCAAGAGCCAGATAAAAATTTACGATATGCATAGACGCCTGCCAAGATTTATCACTTAAGTTCAATCTCTTCTCACACCACTTTAAGATCAAAAAAAAAAAAAATTATATTTCAAGATTAATTATCAATCATAACGCTTTATGTAACGTTTTATTTCGTACAGTTTGTACGTAATACAATACTATCTGTTGTATGTTGTAATGTATCTTTCTTGAATAATGAAGTAGGAAATATTGAAGAAAAAAAAAAACATAAATCAAAAAACAAACAAATTAAACACACACAAGAGATAATTTTTAATGTGACGTGGATCCACAAAGTGGGGCCTGGCAAAAAAAGGTGTAGGAAATTTCTTGGGACACCTAGTTGAAGTTGACGGACCTCTCCTCTCCATTTGGTGTTTAATTAATTAATGGCATGGTGATCATCGACCTTAATTTCTATCACATGGGGAAGAAGAAGAAGAAGAAGAAGAAGAAGAAGAAGAAGAAGGACGATAGATAGAAATTGACAATGACAGGGTAATTATTATATAGAAAGAAAGATGCATGTCTTTCTCTTTATTTTGATTTCAAATTTTTTTTTTTTTTGGTTTTTTATGTTATGTATTATATTATTATTAATAATCCTCACAAGGTATCCCACAATAAAGACAAAAAAACTACTCATTAAGCCAGCCCCAAGGCTTTCTAGGAGAGGTTTATGACTTCTGCTTTATAACTTTATTTAAAAAATATATATATATTCATAAGTTGCTTCACTCGATCAAGCAATTGTGTTTAATTTTATTTAATCTACTTCTGTGGGTAAGTTTAATGGCGCGACCAACAGTCGCTTATGCATTTGAGAATTACTCACAAGAGTTGGCTGCAAAAATCAAACCTAAGCGAATAACCTGAAGAATATTATAATATACTCTCTTTCTTTAATAAAAAATGACTTACAGAAAATGATTTCAAGAAATGAGAATATTATGTTTTTCAATTTCTAGTTCACCTTTTTCAAATAAGTCCAAAAAATAACTTGTGGGTATTTGGTTAACACTACTGGAAATATGAGAAACCTACATTTGGATAGTATTACTGTAATTGAAAATAAAAAAAAATGAAATAAAAATTACATGTATTTGAAACTTATGGGAGTTATGCAAAGAATTCTGACGCAACAAGAATAACAACAATGGAGTTTTTACTGCGAGAAACTCCAAGAAAACAAGCCTATGACGGCTTAAGGTTTCACACACAAACGTATGGAAAAGAGAAATTGTTTAATAATCATAAAGCTGCTCAACAAAACGTTTTTTAGGGTATTTATATACCCTAACACAATTAAACCCTAAAAGGAAACAATAATGAAAAAGAAAAAGAAACGAGAAAACTTTTGAGGCCCAAAACAGTACTTAAACAGTGTTTTTTGGGCTAAAAACAAACATGTCATGTGGTTAACTTCCTGTGTCTTGGAGATCTCGTCGAGAGCTTCAATTTGATATGTTGTGGGTCACATGGTTCATCCAAGATCAAAAGTTATACCTTTTTGACAGAAGATTCCTCCAAATTGTGATTTCGACTAGTACTAGTTCTGCTTATTGCCAATTTACCCCTTAACTTTCCAATCCTCTCCCCACCAAAGTTCTTATTCCTTTCCATCATGTGCGAATATACTTCAGCTGCGTGTTCTACATCAAATTCATTGAACACTTGTACCTATCCGAGTATAATCAATGATTCATGAGCTATCCATAATTATTTCAAAATAATTTGAAATAAATTAATACTCCAAGTTTACCTGTCAAGTATTGTCATAACTTTTCATGATAAAGATTTTTTTTTATTTAGTCTTTCAAGGAAAGATGATAAAGAGTTAGGCATTAACAATATTACAACTTTATAAAAATAATATTTTTCTTTCTTTTAAATTTTGGTAAAATGAATTATCTAACATCAATAAAGTAAGAAAAATATATTAAATTTTTTTAAAAAAGTAATTTTTATAATGGAAATACTTAAATAAAAACAACTTAATTTGAAGAAAACAATAGAGAGAGAGAGAGAAGGATACAATTGTCATTTTACAAAAATGTGTAACATTAGAAATCCAAATACCACCTCCTCCATCAGGGGGTAAGTAACCAAAAAAAAAAAAATGAATAAAATTAACATCAAATGAAACCAAGAAAAAAAAATGAGATTGAATCTGAATGGAGACCCACAAATTGAATTTTCAAGCCGCCAAGGGTGTATCACTATGCAATACTTTGGACTTTGGAGAGCCCCATAAGGGTTAACGTCGGTGGTTATAGATTTTCAGACTTGAGAGAGAGAGAGAGAGGGGGAGTTTAATGTAATGGCCGGCCCGAGCTTGAAAGTCCTATCCGTTATTCATCTCAGATAGCATTTGTAATTAATGCCCCAAGACCGGGCGGGCCCCTTGTAGCTAGCTAGGTCTACTCAAATATACATGAATGATATTAGTACCGATCGGTAGTAGATAACCACCATGCACCTACCTATAAATTTCGTGTTAAGAAGAGAGAGAGATGGCATCTTCCGTGAGTTACTCTCCTCTGAAACGAGTAATTTTCACACGATCCGTAAAATATACTCAATATTCCGTCAGACAGACATATTATACACACTAGTTTGTACTCGGTCATTATTTATTATTATTATTCAGGTAAATTATACTCCTTCCTTGTAATTGGTTGAGGAGGAGTGTGTGCATGAGGTTGTTATCCACAGTTACTACCTGAACTTGTATGCAGGTTTTAAGTTAAAAGAGGGTCAAAAACTAACTCTGAAAACAAGTGTTGGCCAGGCCAGACTTTGACAAGCACGTCCCTGGCATACACACAATAGTCACAACACATGGGGGGTGGAACCGCCCAAGACAAGTACGTGCTCTTATGCACCAACGTTTGCATTTCAACGTCGAAATTGAAATTAGGACCCAACCGACCCATTATTATATTCTCAATTCTATCATTCATATACTGCTTCGCTTCCTGCTAGACACTAGTCGTAATCCACTGTCATTATAAGGCAAAACAAACGCACATGTTTTCCGCTCTCATGACATGACTAGTTATTTCTTATTCCACCGGTGAGTTATGCCACGTCAGATTTTGGCAGGATAAGATTAACAAGTTAAATCATTGAATATTTGGTACGTAATAAACGATTGAGAATAGTAATACAGAGCTATCCAAATAATGTCCTTATCCCCTCACTAATAATACCAAGGGAGCATGAGCGAATCTAAATGGTGTCCGAGGGGGCTCAAGCCCACCTCAAAATTTATAAAAATATGTAGTGTGTATATATATATATATATATATATATATATATTTATGTAACTCAAACTCACACACCAATTTCCTCACTCACTCCACTCCACCCAACCACCCTCTCTCTATTAATTATTAAGTCTTCAAAAAAATCTTGCAGTACTCATCCAAAATTCCTCTCTCTCTCTCGGTGTCATCTCTAATCTCCCACTAAATTACCAAAAGAGACAACAAACATTTACATCTCCGATCTCTCCTTCACTCGGCATACTTTCTAACTCTTATAGTTTAACTCTTTAAGTTTTTAGGCTTTGATAGTTTGATTATATGAAAAAATGTGATATATTTGCATGCTAAATTTGTAGCAACTATTTTTAGATCTTTATTTTTTTGTACACATTTTAGTCCTAAAATGTTGACATTTAATTTAACTCTTTAATTGTTATCTTTACAATATTTCAAAATATATATATATATATATATATTTTGTTTAATGGGTAAGGCTCATTAAGTCACAAACTATATGTAACTTCTTTTTTTGATAAATGAAGTAATTTTATATGGTTATTACTATTTACAATATTTCTTAAATTTCAAGCCCACGTGCTACTAAAATTCTGGATCCGTCCTTGCAAGGGAGAGTGTGGTATTATTAGCGCTCTCACTAGAAAAAAATATGTGACTAATATTTTTAATTCTAAAACTATCCCTGATATATAAGTAAAAATTAATAGCAAGGGCGCTAATAGCACCGAAATTAATAATACTGTTTATCCCGACCTAACTACCAAACAAGCTCTTATTACTTATATCAACAAAGTTGAAAGACAAATAGTGATTGACTCATCAAAATTTCTCCCTCTATCTCTCCCAACATTAATACATCCAACAAAACTTTAGTATTGTTGGGGGTGAGCCAAAGATTCATTTTGGCATACTTACTCCGACTTCTATTTGGATTTTAGTGATACAAAACAACCAAATTTTGGACAAACTAATAACATTTAAGATTAGAGCAAGTCCAACAATGGGTATCAAAACCAAATTTTGATACCTAGTTGAAAGTCGTCCTAACATCTCCAATAGTCAAAATAAAATGTACTAAATTTTACCTTATTACTAAGAGAGGTATCATTAATTCATAATTTATTATAGTTTTTATATCATCACAAATGACAACTATAATTTTCCATAATTTTTATTTTTTTTTAAAAATAATTAATTAAAACAACCGTCGTACTTTAAATAATTGATAATGTATAAAGTATCAATAAAGTTAATAAAAAATCAAAAATGAATTGAATACCATGAATTAGATGATAATTTGATACCTTATAAATAATATCAATAGGTATCAAAATTTGATTTTGATACCTATGGATCAAGACACATTGTTGGAGTTGCCCTTAAGGAGCAATATTTTGCTAGGTAAGGAGTAGCACCTTGCTAGATTTATTTTAAAAGAAACAATGATTGACTTATCAAAATCTCTCAATCTCTCTGTCAAAAATTCATGTTGACGTACTTAATCCTCATTTAATTTGAATTTTAGAAACAAAACACCCAAATTTTGTATAAATAATTGATATTCAAAGTTAAAGAGCAACAATTTGCTAGATTTGGAGTAACACTTTGTTAGGCAAGAAACATATGAGAATTGTAGAGAGAGAGAGAGAGTCGTCCAAATGATAGTGATGAACTCTCCCAATTTTTATTATTATTATTTTTGAACTTTGCTAATTGTTTAGAACCTTGGAAAAAATATTTAAAGGTTCAAAAAAACTCCTTCACATTGGAATTATAAAAATTATACTTGAGTAAGGTACACTTAAATCCTTTTTAAAGTAATTATCCATTTTTTTTTTATCTCACAATGTAATAAGAATATTATAGACAATTTGCTTGAAACATCTTTCTAAAATGAATAAGGAGAATTATTTTAAAATGACTAACAATAGAATAGGAAAGACTTATTTCGGAAATGGAGGGAATAACTCATGAAACAACCTATCTTCCTTAAATGATATAAAACTCGCAATCTTTTAATTTGTTGAGCTTTTAATAATAACGCTGACATCTGTAAGTCAAATAAAGACAAGTTGGCAGTGTCCAAAAGAGTTCAATAAGAACACCAACGTCTATAAGAATAAGACGATGTCGCAAGCTCCATAACAGGAATTATTATATTATAAATACTTTACTTTTCAATACGTACTCTCTCTACTTCAAGAAATACAAGACATTTAGTGGGAATCGCTAGTAGCACTCCAATTTAACCCAAATTATAACTATGACACTCTACAGTAGTACAGTATGTAAAGCATTTGGTTACAAGCAAAATAAAACATTGATAAAGCCCCTTGATTGAAAAATAAAGTGCAAAGTTCCCTAAATAATTTAGGTTTCAAGTCAATAAAGATTAATGAACAAGATACGATTCAAACACTTTTGATTTAACTATTTGGGTAATGCTTAAAACAGCAAAGATGGACTCTTTAAATTAACTTATCACCAGCATTATCAGCATCTGGAAAACGGTTCAGAACCTGCACTAACAATAAGGGGTAAATGAGAAATCAAATTGAATGATATCTAGATCTGGGTGAAAACGAAAAATTAACTGTCATTTACCTCATATAAGTACCACGAAGCGTAGGCATCTGTGGCAGCATACTCCAACTGTGCATTTGATAAAGGAGCTGCCTCCCAGTTTCCCATTCTGATTCTCGAGGGTTTTGGAATCTGGGACAAGCAATTAACTTCAATTACTAAAAGCCAACCTCTATTTTCAAGTATCGGCGGTCATTTTAGTAATGGATAATGATATTATCAAGTAATCTATGTGTGTATCCAGTACACTGTAACATAGACAAGCCTTATGGCATTGTTTCAGAAAATTTCTCATTGGAGTTCACACTTTGGAATCAAGTACGAAGCCACAAGATAAGATATCAATGCAGAATATATATATATATATATATATATATATATATATATATATATATATATATAACAAAAAAAGAATACAAAGAATTCCCTAATTACAACACTTTCGTGCAAGATTTATAAAAATGCAAGAATGTCAATGCACCATCTGATAAATCTCCAATGGCAGTTAACTGGAACGTGATCTTGCCCACGAGGGTCATGAATTATCCGTAAGGCTACCACATGGAGTCCTGAGCTATTTTCTGTGTGTGAGGTATAGATTCTATAGAAAGAGATCAGTGAGCTCCAATAAAACCTGAGACTATAACATGTGAAGGCTTCACTCGGCCAGTACCAAACCGAATCATCAATCTACTTCATCAAATCAGGATACAGAGATCAGAGATAACTAACTTATTGGGTTATGAGGCAAGGACAGAGAAGACAGATCACACCCATGCTTGTACAGCAAAACTTAATTGGATTCAGTGTGCTGCAGAAGGATAGTCATAAGAACATCACAAATGGAAGGCACCAATTCTCTTCCTTTTCTTAATGACTCATCAAGGTATGCGATAAGATATTATACATTAGCAATACCAAACATCAGATAAGAATAAGAAATTCTGTAAGAGAAACCGGTAATCAACCTGTCTGCTGATAAGCCTCTCAGTGAGCGATGATAGACCCCAGCCCTTGGGGTCTCCACCAAGCTTTTGCTTGGCTAGACAGGACAGATCTTCTAAAGCTTCCACAGACACGTTATGATCTTTGAAAACTTTACGAGCATCATTTGCAATACCTACTCCAACCTATCAATGTGCAAAGCAGTATATTAAGAATCTGAATAAACCAATCTAAAACAATTTGCATAAGCTCGGGCAGCAAAATAGTTTATCCTTACTGACCTTTACAGATGTAGGATCCCCAAGAAGCGCCTGCAAATTTTGAGGGAATCCAGAATGAAAAACATGCATCACATAACAATGACCTCTATCTGCACATATCTGCATAACTGCAGCCTTTCCAGGCGGAACACCTGCAGGGTTCAGGTCTCTTCTGTGAGATCGGCTTTCAGTAACAGAAGTCAAGTAAAAGTTGTAAATGCTTTCTCCTCATCATATGCTGTATAAGTAATCAGATAGATATATCCACAAGGCATTTATGTTTTTCTCGTTAACAACTGGGATGCTCTTAGGTTTAGAACTGATGTAGCCTATATACATGTCATAAATTTGATTAAATTAATGAGAAGAGAGAATAAGATTATTGAGTTGGTAAGATTTCCTCTCTCCCTCTACCTCTCTTTCCTCTTTAAGTTATAAAATTGCTGTGTGTTGATTAACAATGTTTATTAGAAAGAAAACATTTCTTATACAAATCTACAATGGAGAAAGCCAGCATGGAATACTCCAATAAAAGATGGTACTATCAGATAAAGCCAATCCGAATGTTCGAAAGACACGATCTGATAAGAGAAACCCTCCCTCCGAGGAAGAAAAAAACCCGCTTCCACACATCAAGACACCTAACAACCCTCCAACCACCAGGTCCCAAAAGGAAATAAATCTAGGATTACCTCCTTCCCCCAGGGTGCGACACCCAAATAGGACCTCAGTCACAATAAGACCTTACAGCCATAGTTATTAAAGGTGAACGCCTTTGTTGCCTTAGGCGATAGGCAAGGTGAGGTGAGGGTGTGCCGCCACTTGAATGTCAAGAGAGGCGATGTTGAAGAAGCGAGCCACGGCGATTGCCTCTTTTGCAATAGGCGAGAGGCAAAAGGTGAGCAACTAAACTTTCTAGCACAGATCTGAAGGATTTTGGCCTAGATACAATTGATTTCAACCCAGTCTAGTTGCTGATCTTTTATATTTACCCAATCTAAGGCCACGGTTGTAATTGCCTCAACATGGCAACCTTATCTGAGGCTTCACCGTTGCAGGAAATTGCCGGAACAGTGCATACGCACCCCACGCACCCGTGCCAGTGCTTGAATTTTTTGCCGGACCCACACAGACTTGGTCGCCGGCGCCTAAACAGCTTAGTCCCTAGCTTGGCTTTCAGATTGGGGGAGTTTTGAGCTATTTTGGCGTTGTTCTTAGGGTTTTCACTTAGTCCCATGGGTTTGAGTTTCTTATCCAAGTAATACAGGACTTTTAGAAAAAAATAAGGTTCATTTGGGGCTAAAATTTGATTTTTTTTATTGAAGTGAGTTAAAACAAGTTTATACTTGATGGTTTAAGTTTTTTTTCTAAGTAATTTGATTTTTGTGAACTTAATTTGTATCACTGTCATTGATAACATGCTTTTAAAAATTGTCACAAAAGATACATTTTAATTTATTTTCTTTAATTGTCATCTTGTTCGCCTTTGGCTAGCCCGCCTCTCGCCTTCAAAATGTACCTCTCACCCGCCTCACTCCTTTCGCCTTCAATAACTATGCCTACAACCTATCAAGGTAGCATAGACATCAACCTCTTGAAACTTCATGTCACTCCCCGCAATTCCACGCTTTCAAGCTTGATCTTAAGACCTGAGCCAAAGACGTGAAGGAAAGCAAGGACATTTTTGAAATTCCTAATGCCCTCTGACAAAAAAGTATTGTGTCATCCGCAAACTGTAGATGTGACACCCTATACTCTTTTGTTCCCACCAGACAAAGCCCCACCTCGCCTATTGAAACCAATCGACTAAGGACTAGGGTAAACAAGGGAGAAACAAGGTCACCTTAGCAGAAACCCCTCGAAGCACTATACTAATCGTGAGCCTTACCATTAACCATTGCTGAAACCAACGGAGAACAAAAACATTCTCGAATCCTCTGCCTCCAGCTAGACCCAAACTCCTTACGCTCCATCACTTAGGTCAGAAAACGCCAATTCACCCTATCATAACCATTCTCAAAATTAAGCTTTAACACCAAACCCTTCCTTCCCCTATGATCTAGAGCTATTCAAGGAATTTTTCAAGGGTACTGCTGGCCATTTCCTATTTTCACAGAGAGAATTGTCTTTCTGGTTTCTTTGTCTGCTTCAATTTGGTGCAATTTCAAAGGATACCCCATCTTGGATATTGGTAGAGACTGGTGAGCAACCCAAGAGATCTGCGCCCCCTTCTTTCTTTTTCCTCTATACTCTGTCTACGACCTAGTTTGGACTTCTTTGTCACCAACTGATGCAGCCAATGAAAAGGGTAGGTCGAGGAAAAGTGAATTCAAGAGCAGAATAAGCTTTATGATCTGCTCGAGTTCAAGGTGTAGCCTGTTTAAGACATTATAAGTCAAGTTATTTATTATTCTTATTATAAGGTACTATTAGATTAACAAGTTGTTGGTTAGCTTTATATTAGTTTTCTTATATTTCTAGGAGTAAAAGGTCTTTAAGTAATTTTGGCTTTTGGTGGGGATAGGTGACAATATGATCCATGGCTCTTGTTTTATTAGTAGATAGGTCATCATCTTTCATAATTAATTTGTTTCCTGTAAGAGATCCAAATCCTTTTGGGTTAAACCTATATAATTTTCTTCTCATTTTCAGACTGCAACAGGATTGGAGAGCTCTTCTTCATTATTGATCTTGTTTTAAGGTTCCTTTCCTTATTCTTGTCTTTTTCTACAGATCTCTCGCCAATCTCGTTTCATACGTTCTCTTCTTAATATATTTTCTTTTTTGATCAAAAAGTTAAAGGTCTTCAATTCAACAGAGAGACAGAATATTGAGCAATGGATTCTTGCAGCAGTTGTGATTGTTTTTTCTAGTTTTATGATGCAATTCCCTTCAATGTGATGCTCAAGTACCCTGGGTTTGATGCCAGGATCATCCTCTGTTTCTACTTCTTATCCTCTTGCTTTACTTCTTTTTTAATTCTATGCCATTCTTACATTACTCAGCCTGAAAACTCTTTCTTCCGATCTCAAAATTCAGTAATAACAGATCCTGATTGAATCTAGAAACCTGGCAACCCAAAGCAGCAACCTTTTAATTGTAGCACTGCTCTCGAGTAATGTTCATCCTGCCGAAATAGCCCTGAATACTTGCTTCCTTTCCACGACAGACCTTCAAACTGTAACCCTTTTCCCTCAAATAATTGAATTCCTAAAACCCAAATTCAGTACTTAGATTTCAGCCTCTAAAATCCCTATCTGAAGTTCTTTTTCATAAGTGTTCTGCATCAATTGTGGCCTCAACCTATGTAGGATGACTGGATGAGTATTCCGGCGCTTGTCCTACATCACCTAGTTTATACATTCTCTCTCAATCAATAACTTAAATTTTCTATTGAACAAAGTTATAAATTATTAATGAGAATTTAATCTTTGAAATTGGGGAAGGCCGTAAGGGTTTAGCTAAGAGAAAGATTAATCGAAGCTGCCTTAAATTTCGACCATATGAGGTTCCACATTCTCTACTCCATGCTTCCTACTATGAACTTTTGACCAAGAGAAAACATCAAGCTAAAGATCAACAAACTAAGGAGTAGACAAATCCATTGCCATAGATATTTTCTCAAGAAGACTACTTTTATTTTTACAGAACGTGAAATGTGCAAGTTTTCACCATATGAAGATTCGTATCATGCATATGCATCTACTAGCTGACATAAGGCAAGGAGGCATAAAGACAAAAACAAAAGAATAAGGAGAAGAAGGGTAAGAGAAGAATCATATTAACTAACTTGTAGTTAGTATAACAAACCTTTCCTAAATGTAGGTCTCCACTCGATGTCAAACCCAATAATGGCACGGCCTCCATCTCTTTTCTTAGTTTCAACAAACTTTAAGAGCTCATTTGCAGCGTTTTCTACTTCAAACACTGTTCTGCTGTATACAATATGACCTTTGAAACGCATTGCTGGGTACCTCATCTTAAAGTTATCTGCAAGACAAATTACCACAAAAAGTACAATTGACCTCTAGCTTGTCTTTCTAAACACTAGTTGGATTCGGCTACTGCAAAAAATATTAAATTTTCTACTCTGTTTTACTTCAAACTTGAGAGAAGAGTGAAAACTGACAATTGGTTTGTCAAAAGAAGTAGTGGTAAGACACTTCCTTCTATGCACAAACATGATCAAATAATTAGGGTGTACAAAATTTTGTGTTTTATTAGAATAAATGTTCTTATAACCTAAATTGAATATTTTTTTTCCATTACTTTGGCAAAGTCAATGTCCATCTTTGCATGGTCACATTAATAAAGATTTTCAATAAATTTTTACTGTCACTGCAAATAAAATTCTTAAAATATGGTCCCATTTGTTTATTTCTCTGTAAAAATTATTTCCCGGAAAATATATGAAAAGAATGTTCTCTTTTCTTTTGGGGAAAAGATAAAATAACTCAATTACTTTGATTGTCGTCAATGAACCTATATCATAGGGCACAACACTTTGTGTCAACATTCTATCGTTAAAATGAAAAATAGTTTCCAGAAAACACTTTACACCGAAAGAAAGGGAGCTTGAATGTCTACAGTTTGAATTCATACTCAATAGTCTGCCAATGGTGAAATTCTTATTAGCAGTTCTCTCTTTAGTCCAGCAATTGGGCTCATTTTCTCGTGAACCAATTACTCCCTTGGCTCTACGCAAAGAATTCTCTTTTGATTATTTTTTTTGGGCATTTAAAACTAATAGTGAAGACAAGTAAACTAATAGTAGTTTTAAATGCCTGAAACGGAACAAATGTACGCCAAATATTGCTTTGATATGTACACATATGGACTTTCAAATATATAAAGTAGACCTTTTGAGCGGAAGGGGGAGTAAAGATTTACTCAGAGATGACATATACTCCCTTTGTTTCGATCAAACATACACTTTCCATTTATAACAGTCAACATGGGAAAATAAGATCAAATCAAAGTATAAGATGCATTGACTTTTGGGTCATTTTAATAACACATGTACATTAATGTCCTTAATGTCCAGATACAACATTAGAATTACACACTAGGAGCGACAAATGTGAAATTAACAAAAATGGACAATCATTTAGAGACAATTATTTTTACTCATTTTAAAAATACTATGAATTAAAACAATCACAACTTCGTAAAGATAAATAAAATTATGTAAATGTTGGGTAAATTTGACCCAAGAGAGTCAAAGCTGGACTCTTTTGTTTAGAAATGAGGGAGCAATTAATAAAAGAAGCACGAAATCTTTTGCAAAAAAATGATTTTACCTGTACGAGGAGAATGATGAATGTGGTTAAAAGCCCTATTTCTAGGGCAAGGTAGCAAAGAAGAGAAATTCGAGACACTCAAGAGGCTGCATTCACTTGAAAATTCGCCAGCATGTTTTAATCGATGTGAAGGAGTAAATAACGAGGCAGGTAACCTCCGGCTAGTTTTCGGACGGCGGTCTTCGTGGCAACCGCCGTTAGATTTGCGGCAGGTCTCGGTTTGACAGGAGGAGGATGCGGACGCAGTAGCCGAGAGGAAAGCGGCGTCGAGGGCTTCTAGGTCCAGGTCGGTGAGCGGTTGGTCCCAATCTGTAGAATCGTGTTGAAGAAACGGCGACGACAAAGGGCTATTGGTTTCCATAAAAGTAGAAATTAAAAAAAATAGGGAACTTAGAAAGAGTGGCGGGCGGTTTTTAAAAGGGCATCTATATATATATATATATAATGACATGCTAAATATAAGCAGTTTTCCGCTTAAAACAGGTTGCTAGAAACGGAACATGAGATTCAATGTCCTGGTCTACCATTACACTCCTTTTAGATTCAATGTCCTGGTCTACCCTTTCAGATTCAATGTCCTGGTCTACCCTTTCAGATTCAATGTCTTGGTCTACCCTTTCAGATTCAATTTGCACTCCTTGGATGAATGTATTTGCTACATTGGTATTAACGAAAAATTAATCTACACTCCTTGAGTAGCCGAAACATTACTTAGTATTTCCTATGACAATGTGTCTAGAATATCTTGATCTCAAGTTTCTTTGTCATTTTGAGTTTCTATTGGATTCTTTGCAGATTGGGAAGACTTTGCAATCAATCACGCTACTACATACTCTTCTTTGTCGGGATATGATGGGAAGCCGATGGTTAAGAAGGCAATAATTGACTCCCACCAGTCATATGATGCTTTTCCAGTACTGATTGATTCCTATGAGATATTCCGGATGCACTCATCTAAATTTAGTGAAAGTGGGTCGTGCGACCTTCTTATATGCGATAAGGCTAACCGGCTAAAAAATGACCGGACACTGACTAATCGAGTAAGAAATGTTAAAACTAATGCAATGATATTATTTTAGTTGTTTCTTAACAATGCAATATGTATTCTTATTCCTTATTTTGGAATTATTTAAAATTTGTGGATCTGGCATTGGCTGGTCTATCTTGTAAATGCTGCATTCTCTTGTCAGGACCCCAATGCAAGTAAGAATGAATTACTCATGAATGTCAAATGCCTCTTACTCACACTTTATTCCTATTTAATGCAATCTTCTTCACTTTTTTCTCCCTCTAATTTCTTTAACCTTCGAATGACCTTGAAGAGTTTTTCGCCATGGTTAATTTTACTAATCCTGGAATCTTGGGTGATGTGCATATTTTCGACGTTGTTATGAGGTGAACCAACCCCTTATGGGTCAAGGTTATGTGTATTGATCCTAAAATTCGTATTCATGGTTTATTTAACTAGACAAATTTTTTATTTTTTTTTTGCATATGAACTTGAATTTTTCTTCAACATTTGAATTTATGACCAACTGCTATGAAGACCCCTATCATTTGTGGAAGAGAACCCACAGCTTTGGTTGAAGAAAAAAAGTTAGGTACTGAACGTTTTGCAAAACTAAGTGCAAAGGTGAATTAGGTAATGATGTCTTCTTACATAACATGGTCTTAGAAGTTGGATTTCTTTAAATTGTACTTCAAAAAAATATCTGAAATTTTATCATCTTAGACTAATCAAGAAATTTTAACTTCAAAACAAGCTATAACTTTTAAAACTGATGGGTGCTATGGTAAGCACACATTTTGACATTACTGTTGTTCCTCATGATTAACTTTTAAAATTTCTGTTTCCAGTTTATATTGAGGAGGACAAATGCATTGGCCAAAGGTATGACTTATCTTGATCCTGTGCCCATTATTCATTTAATTTCAAAGATCCGTAGTTGTAGAACTATAGCATGATTTGTCGCGAGACATTGATGCTATTCAGTGTTTATTGAGTAAGCGGAGTTATAGTTTACAACAGTTTAATCAGTCACATATCTTCAGTGAGATAAATCCATAGTTTCTATCCCACCCTCCCCCTCTCTTCAAAGGACTCCAAAGCTTGCCGGCGGTACAATGGAGCTTGGTTATTCCTTTGTAATTTACAAAAGTTAATTGCCGACTGGAGTTAATGACCTCATTTTCTTGGGAAGATTATGCAACATTGGTTGTTGACCAATTGTCTTTGTTTTCTGTAATTTTCAAATATCCTTACCTTAAGCATAAACTTGTAGCCTCATTCTGCTCTCGTATTCCTTCTCGCACTTATTAAATATCATGTCCAAAGAAGAACTTTCGCATCCACTCTCCTATCTTTCTTGATCTTCTTCTTTGACACTGAGGAAAGCTGCACAAGCCACCAATCTGACTACCCTTCTCCTCTCTTCCTTGTCCAAAGACTGTTCTCCAATCCCCGGACTAGGGCGGGACTTTGGAGGAACTAAGCAACAAAACATATTTCTGTTTACAATAAAAGATTATCATAGTTTATCATTGTCATGCTTTCTAATTTACTGTTAAATACACATTTTTGCTTGTGTCTACAAGCTAGGCAATAGTTATGTGCTCTAATTGAGGCAGTGCAATAAAGGTTTGTTGTCTTGTTTTTGGCCTAATAATTTACTTTTATTAATTTTTTTTGATAAAACTTTCGACCTAGTAATTGATGCATGAAAATGCTTGGTTCACTGTGCATCAATCTCTAACAAATTTGATGAACAACTACTAGATTGTAGCTTATTCAAAATTTCGAGAGTGGATGAAACTGATCTGAACTCATTGCAACTTTGCTTGTCAAAAATATCTTCATTTCAATTTTTTCATTTACTCATATTTTTTTAAATTTTATATTGAGATATAAATTAGAGGATAACAATAATTTTTTTTGATAAGTAAATCTATATATATATATAATGATAGAGGCATATTAGCCTACTAAATATAGCAGTTTTTCGCCTAAAACAAATTGCTAAAAACGGAACTTCAAGATGCATTGTCTCATCTACCATTTTGGAATACTAAATGTTACACAGAATTCTATGAAACAAATATCTAATTACATTTAATCTATTATTTTAATAATAAAAAAACATAATACATCTCATTATAGCTGAAAACTTGAATTTGTGGAATTTCCAAAGCCAGTGTCTCTTTAGTTTACCACCTCTTATATATTTAGTCTTCATGAACATTCAGATCTATTTTTGCGTATTATAAGAGAAATATTTACAATTTTATTTCCGAAAAATTATGAAAAATTATGGTCTTCATTCCAACACTATTTAAAGATATCCACAAACGAAGATTCTGTAAGTGAGACTCTCAAGAAAATTGTTGGTACCATCTGACAACTATTTGAAAGTCCCACCCAGTTTGGAATTGATCATTGTTGGTGCCGAGGTAAGTATAAAACATATCTTATACATTCTGATTTTTCATGTTATTTCTTCCTCATTTTGATTTTTCAGAACCATTTTTTCGTCTTACTGAGGGAAAGTCCCATTTTCCATTCCTCTTTTGAATATTACAAACGGGATAATTGTTGATTATTTATAATTGTAATTTTTATTTATTTTTTATTTGTAAATGTTATCAATAATAAAGTTTTTTTTTTCCAGCTAATATGCCAATACGGGATAAGGAAAACTATCGTTTGCATCGAATTTCGTCATTCATTGGATCAAGTAGGACATCATTATTGATTTAACAAACAATGAAGATGAATTCAACAATACAGTTCCTCCCACGCCAAACAAAAAAATTTGTTTAGATAAATCTCCGTCCCTTTCTCAATGTAATGTATTGATTTTAATTATATATTTTATACTTCCTCCGTCCCTAAATTATTGTCTGGGTTGACCCGGCACACGGATTAAGAAAACTCAATTGACTTGATTATTAATATTGGAATAGTATTGAAAAAGTGTGTTGTTTCCTTTAATGCCTATGTGTATGTGGCCCATAATTAAAGTAGGAAGAAAAAGTAAGGGTAAAATAGTAAAAGTGATATTCTAAAAAGGAAAGTTTCAAACAAGACAATTATTTTGAGACGGACGAAAAAGAAAAGGAAGACAATAATTTAGGGACGGAGGGAGTAACAAATATTTTTAAGGTGTATATTGTTTTTTAATATATTTTTTCTTGATTTATGATATTATTTATTTTGTAAATAGTCTTAATACTGATTTTTTGTTTTCATCTATTATATCTAACAATAATGTCATATTTATTTGTATATTGTTTATATTTCAAAGATATCCATGACTAAGAAGTATACAACTAATTAAATGAAAAAGTTTGAGTCAATTTTTCTTAATCTTACATAAATATAAAAATATTGAGACCATTTTTTTTATTAAATAAATATTATTAACTAATATGAAAAAATACAGGTAATTTATTTAATATGCGATAAGGATGAAAAGTCATTTGATATGCGATAAAGTTGAAAATCCAACAAATACAACAACAAATGTAGTGTATAAAGAAAATTTTCAAAATCTATAATGATTAGTTTTACAATAATATATTTCTATTTAAGTTGTTCTTCTTAATTTATTCTTTTAATTTTATTTTTCTCTTCATTTTGTTTATGTATAGTTTAATTGAAAAATATATATGTCGTGCGTTTAACGCACGGGGGTAAAAACTAGTTACTATTAACACCACTCATTCCTATTAATACACTTTCAAAATAAATTACAAAAATGACATTATTTTGTTAGACATAAATACCTTTTTTCTACAAAATACACTCACTCTTATATTACAACACCAACTAAACCTCTAAATACACTATTTACCTTTTTCTTTTTCTTGTTTTCCTTTCTTCTTCTTCCCCACCCCTCCCCTTTCTCTCTCCAGTAAACCCCCTCTCGACAACCCCCTTCCGGCAACCCATTAAACCCTCCATTTCCTTCTTTCAAGCTGATCTGTTCTTCCCCCCATTTTTTTCCCTTTCTTTCCTTCTTCCCCTCCCCTATCCATTCTCTCCTTCTTTCCCTCTACCCACCCCTTGAAAAATTTTGGTCGGCGATTTTTTGTTCGGGACTAAACTACCGAACAATCGGGGGTTGTTCGATTGGCATTTTTCGAACATCACAGTGATGTTCGGAAAATGCCAACCGAACAACCCCCGATTGTTCGGTAGTTCAATCCCAAACAAAAAATCGTTGGCCGAATTTTTTTTTTCAAGGGCTTCAAAGAGGAAGGTGGAGAAGAAAAAAAAAGAGGGAAGAAGGGAGATGAGGGGGGTGTTCCAGCCATGCCGTTTGTGTGGGGGGTTAGGTTTAGAATGAAGAAAAAAAAAATGGAATGAGGGAAAGAGTGGAGGCTGCTGGAAGGGGGAGGGGAAGGGAAAAAGAAGGAAGGAAGGGAAGGGGCGGGCTGTCTGTTGGAGGGGGGGCGGGGGGTTGGATGGGTTAGGTTTAGAGAAATGAAATATTTGGGAAATGGTAAAATAAGAAATGTTGGGTGGTGTATTTAAAAATTAGGTTAGTTTGAAATTAGTAAAGGGGGTGTATTAAGAGAAGTGATGTATTAATAGGAAAAGGTGGTGTTAATAGTAATACCCTTTTTAAAAGGGAAATGACATGACAGTGCCGCATCATATTTTGCATTATTATAATGAGGGAGCGCCGTTAACAACTCATTTTCTATTAATACACTATTTTTTCTAATACACCTTCTACACTAATTTTATACAAACCTAATTTTTAAATATACTTTTCTCACATTTTCTATTTTACTCCATCTAAAAAATCTTTTTTTCTCTCCATACACCCCCCACTCTCCCAATCTAATCCTAACCACAACCCCCCCATACCTTCCACGCAAAGAAAGGCGCAAAGAACGACAACGGTAGCAAACAGCAGCAAAGAAAGGGAACGGCAACAACCTCCCTCCCTCACTCCTTCACTCTCTTTTTTTTTTCTTCTCCTCACCTCCCTCCCCCTTCCCTTATTTTTTTCTTTCCCTCCTTCCTTCCTCCCTTCACAAACCCGTCGACAAATTTACCGGAGATGTCTCGGTTGTTCGGTCAACCATGGCCAAACGGAGAAATTACCGAATTTTTTAAAGATGATGGTTTTGGGAAAGCAGAAGAAGGAAAGGCTGGAAAAAAATGGGAGGGGGCGGTGAAGAAGGAAAGGAAAAAAAATATTGGTGGTGGTGGCGGGGGGGCTCACTCCAGCACGTTAAAGGAGAGAGAGAGAGAGAGAGGGGGAGGGGAAGGGAAAGGAAGAAGGAAAGAAAAAAAGGTAAAGGGTATTAACGTATTTTTAAACGATGACATTTTTGTAATTAAATTTGGGAGTGGGGTGTTAATAGCGCTCCCCCTATTATTATTGGGGAGTGCTATTAACATCTCTCTTCCTTTAAATACACTCAATTTTTTAATACACACACCATCAAAATTTCTAACCCACCTAAATACTAAATAAACTCCCTTACATTTTCTATTTTACCCCTTTTAAAACTCACCCATTATCTTCCCTCTTTCTTAATATACCCACCCATTTCATACAAACTCAAGGAAGAAGAAAGCATTCATTTGTTTTTTTGAAGTTTACATCTCTCTCTCTCTCTCTCTATTGAACAAGGAAGAAGAAAAAATTTTGGTCTGGAGGTGTTCGGCACTGGTTAACCAAACATCACAGTGATACTCGATTGGCGTTGAGATGTCACTTTCTTCGGGAGAATTGAGAGAGAGAGAGCATTGGGGAAGGGAAGAAGAAAGAAAGGGAAAAAATGGAGGGGGGGGACAGGCAGCAGAGGGAGAGGAAAGAAGGGCTGGGGAAGGGAAGAATAAAGAAAAGGAAAAAAAAAGGGGGGGGGGCGGACAGAGGCAGAGGGAAAGGAGAGGGAGAAGAGAGAAGGGCTAGGGAAGGGAAGAAGAAAGAAAGAAAAAGAAAAGAGAGGAAACAAAGGCAGCGCAAGAAAAGGCAGAGAAAAAAAATTGAGGTGTGTATTTAGAAGGGTAAAGGGTATCAATATCTTTTTATACAATGATATTTTTGTAATTAATTTTTAGGAAGTGTATTTAGAGGAAGAAGGGGTGTTAATAGCCCTCCCCTTATTATTATTGTGTGGTTTTATTTTGATAAAATTACAACAAAAAGAACCTAAATTTGCCCGTTTCGTTTAAGCTTTTATGCACCTCATAGGTCCGTCAAATCTAGCTCAAGCCCAGCTCAAGGTCTCTTTTAGTCTTTTCCATGCCTAAACTAACCAAGTCATTAACCTACCCAACCCCTAAGCCAAAAATAAGTCTGCTCAATTTTTTTTGGGTGAATTACGGGCCGGTCCCTTTTTAAACATTTGTAATCGCTCCAATCCAGTCATCTTTTTTTAAAATTGGAAAAAGGTATTTTTGGGGCGAAAAGATGATTATGCCATTAATGAAAGAAAAACACATGCGCATCAGTAACCCATGGCATCGCGATGAGTAACCCAAGGCATCGCATGGGTTAATCATCGTGATGAGCAACCAAGGCATTGCGATGAGCAACAAAGACATCGCGATGAGCAACACAGGCATCATTATGAGTAACCAAGGCATCACGATAAGCAACACAGGCATCGCGATGAGCAACCAAGGCATCGCGATGAGCAACCAAGGCACCGTTTGAATTTCAACTGCTAGAGGGGACTTGATTTTTCAAGGCATCGCGATGAGCAACCAAGGCATCGCGATGAGCAACCAAGGCATCACGATGAGCAAACCAAGGCATCACGATGAGCAAACCAAGGCGTCGTTTGAATTTCAACTGCTGGAGGGGACTTGATTTTCGTTTACCTTTCGGGGGCGTTGCCCCCGAACCCCTACGAAGGACACTGTCCCCTCGACCCCTGCGACTTAACCGGGCAGGTCGATCCTCGTTACGTTGCCCAGCATACTGCAATTGGTGAATTAAAACTCAAATCATTGATTAAAGTCCCAAAATCAATCCAAGAACATCTCACTCTGTTTTTGGACAGCACACTGCCAAGCTCGATTTGGATCTCAAAAATAGTATTTTTTTTTTTGTAGAAAAATTGTGCACAAATATAGTACTAAGTTAGGATAACAATATGATATTGATTTTAAACAAATTCAAAGCTTAAAATATAGATTAAAGTGGCCAAAACAGCCCAAGAACAAGGAAAAACGGGATGAACTCAGAAAATTCGAATTTGATCAAATTGTAATCAAATTCGTGTTCTAGGCATGAAAATTGATCCACAAACATGAGGGAAGACTATATTAACAACATGAAATCGTTTACAAGTTTTCAGTTTCTTTGATGTAACTAAATGTTTTTTATATTTTTGTGTGTGTGTGTTTTTTTTAAACGAATCTCTAAAATAAAAAAGTGTTCATGTTGCATAGGGACATTTTAGGAAGAAAATTATCAAAATGCCTTTTTCCGGTTAACAAAAACAAGGGTGGACTTTAGGGGTTAAACTTTTTGAAAAGGGGACCGGCCAGCAATTTCTTGATTTTTTTTCTCAAAAAGTTCAAAAAAGAATGAGGCAAACCAATAATCATAAATTAAGAGTAATAATAAATAGGGTATCATAAAATATATCATAATTCACATAAATTTAATAGAAAGAAACTATATTTAAAAGGAGTTAGTTTAGTAGCCAAACTTCAAATTACTAATACTATTACATCTCCAATAAATATTTCATGAATCATAAAAATAAAAAAAAAAGTGTTTAAAATGAGGGTTATATTGAAAACCCAAAAAGTCTAAGATTTATATACAAATGATATTCTACAAGTGCTACCACATGTAGGAGTATTATTGTAACTATACATATAAACAGGTTGGGTCCAAACTCGGCGGGCTTTTAAAAGTTTGTCCCAAAGTCGTCCCATTAGAGCATATTGCTGCGGGTTCCAAACGAGTTCGAATTTTTTGTCATCTCTAACATAGAGCAAGTGTCCTTAAGGGGTGGCTCAGTCGTAGAGTGAGAGCTTCACAAAGTACGAGGTCTCAAGTTTAATCCCTTCTCAAGCACCCTTAGAACACCACAAAAGAAGGAATAATGGGAACTCTTGTTGTTTTGCACTACACCCACACACACAAACCCACCTTACTCATCCCACTCTCTCTCCTCTAAAATTATCCACCACTGCTTCCAGTCATCCATGCAGCTCCATAGCCACCGCCAGCACCATTAAAATGGTTTTGGGCTTCACAAGATCTTCTAATTCAATTGCGCAACTCAAATCTAACAACTTCTTAATAAAAATTAAACACCAAACAATGAGGCCCATTACACTATTTAACCAATCAAGTCCAAATGAAGTTCCCAAAACAATAATTATTTAAGGAGTCAACAGCTCCTTACAAAATTTAAGTCTAATTGCACGGAACAAAAATTAAGCTATAACAGAAAACTCTCGAGCCATCCACTGAGTGCTCCTAAGTCGTCACCGGCATTAGTGATCTGAAAAATGATAAAGGGTGAGCTCACAGCTCAGCAAGGTACCAACAACTCTATCTAGAGGACCAAGCACGTATTTCAAAATAATATTTCTATGAAAATTCATAAGAAGTATTTCAAAATCAAAAGTTGGTCGAAGCTAGTCGATTACACCACCGTCCCATACCAGTGGCTTGACCAACTACTCCGCTAAACAATGTCAATAAAGTTCCATGGTCCTTGTTGACTACGGCTACAGTACACCCATCGATAATTGTCGCAGTACACTCCTATGACGCGGTATCTAAATTTCAGAGTTCGATATGTCTACTTAACTAGGTAGAGTAGACGGTTCGGAAGGTTCAATACATAGTCAGACCATCGGTTTCTAAAAGTTTCATAGTTCACAATTTCGTAACTAAATTCCAATATCAATAAAAAATAACAGAAATTAAGAAATCAAATTCATTTCAGAAGCTCATATGCTTGATCCTTATTTTGGGATATTTCAATACATCACATTTTCGATAAAAATATAAAATCGATTTCGTTAGCTTATTTGAAACAAAACGATGTAACAAAGCATTTTATTTATTTTTCGATAAAAACTAAGGGATTAAAAATGAATTAGATAGAGTGAAAAGTTGCTTACCTCGTACTTGACACAAGCTAGTTAAAGTCAAAATGGTACTTCTTCCCAATCGCTATCAACTGCACTTAATTCCAAAGACAACACTCTGTGTTTAAGTATTACACATATTAAAAGGACTTGCTAGACGAATTCGCACCTAGATGGGTCTTTTGTCAATTTCCAGAACGTAAAGGTTGTCCAAACTAACAATTGTTACCTTGTATTACCATGTTAGTTATATTTTTTTTAAATCATAATTGTAGGGACTGAAGTGGTATTCTGCGAACCAAATGGGTGAGACTGCCAACAATACTAACATGAGGAGGAGACTGAACATTCAGTCATCTTCCTCACAAAACCTAGCATGCTGCCGTCGTGCTCTACACCCCTATTCAACCTGAAGATACCAAAGTATTCAGCCACCATGTGGCAAGAGGCATGACCAAGCTGACTTCGAGCCTGGAGCAATCCAAGCTCATCCCGAGCTTCACCGCTAGCTTGGGCATCACACCAACTCGTCAAATTGCAGCGTCCCGAGCTTCCTCGTGAACTCGGGTATCAGGCCAGCTCGTCAGCCATTCATCGTCCTAGCTCGCAGAAGCCGTAGCTCGAGTTGCTGAGCCATAACCCCGAGGTCGCTAACCTCGAAATCAGTTGAAAATCAACATTAGCTGACACATTTAATGTCAACCAACTCCGATGTTATCCCGGGGACCACTGACAAGTTTCTCATTGGTCCACAACAACCTACTTACTAGCTGGAGGTACAGTCAGGAGATCTACACAGGTTCCAAGGAAGGGACATATCTTCTATATCAATGCACATCACATTTCCATAAATGCTCATCAATGGCTTTGATGGCACCCATAAATAGACATAAATGGACATTTTCTCGCCAATCCCGAGCTGACATGTGGCAACCCCACTTACACCCAACCAACATTCCTTCAGTATCAATACAAGGTGATTGTCTTCATTTATTGCCTAAGTTGCATTTACTACACTTCAATCACCAAATCTTTAAAACCTCTTGTGCATTTACTCTCAAGAGTTCACCTGAGGATTGATTGGAGGCCTATATTTTCCTTCCTTATACTTACACTCACACCGGATGGCTTTAGCCGGACCACGTCTGGCTCCCTAACGGTGACTTTATTTGCTATCTTAGCTATCAACCGGTAGACAAGTTCCATCAACACTTGCCTATTGAAAGCTGCGGAATCCTACCAATCAACTAGCTGCACACGTGGACTCGACGTGGTCACCTGAACAGATTTTGGCTTGATCACAACCCTTTTTTTTTATATATTTCTTTTCCTTTAAACAACCATTGCTCCCACAAAAAATTGCTCCTTATCAAAATATTTTCAATCAATTAACTGTAATACTTTCCTTTTCTCGCCATCGTTATTGCTCTCTCTCTCTCTCCCTCTTTCCCTCTCTTTCTTTTGAGTTTTTCACACACCCATACACACATATAGAGTAGTAACTTTTTTAGTTTTGTTTCAGATTTCATTTTTTGTTGACTTAGTTGTTGCTGCTTCCTGAATTACTAACTTTAAACTATGTTAAGTTGTTCAAGTTAACATTTAACTGGACTATGCTAATTCATTTTTAAGTGTAGTTTGGAGTTATACTTTGCTTAATTTGGTATTTTTATGTCCATTTGGATTGCCAATTTAGAAAATTGTGAGGTTATTGGTGTTTCGAAGTTGCAAGATTGGGAGTGTTAAGCAGGAGTTGTTTGGTTTAGGTCCTGATTTAAAACAAACTAAGGCTAAGCCTAGCACAACTATTTTTCTTTGTGTTTTTTCTTTGAAACGGAAACTTTTTAAAGCAAGATACTTGAAACACTTATTTTCCTCCGCCACCCCATTCTTTTAGTCTCTATTTCGACAGTTTGAAAACTTTCAAAAAAGCCCCTCAATTATCTAAGAATAAAACTCTTAATAAGGGTATGCTAGGTTGTGGTTGTATGTGTTTTGAATAGAGATGAATGTTGGAAAAGGACTCATAATGGAGTTGGTTTGTATTGGTATGGAGGGGGTGGGAAGAGTTTAATAAATTAAGTTTTTTTTTCTCTTTGCATTGAAGTTCCATTTTTCAGGACGAAAGGGGCTAGAGTTAAATTTTGCTCTTATGTTGGCAAGGGCAAGGGGAATGTACAAAAGTATTTCTTATTAGTAACGTTTAATCCTAAATAGTTTTAAACTGTTTAAATTTGTATGTTCAACTCAACTCCTCTTATTGTTTTAAGAGGGATTTGCGTCTCATTGCCTCATTGGTGATATATTACAGAACCACTATTCATTTCTCTTCCTTTTCCATATTGAAGTAACAATGTGGGCTTATCCACCAAATACAAATATAGCATTGTACGGAGTATTCTTTGTTATCACCTTTGATAAGTAGTAATGCTATAAACTAAACTTACTCCCAAAAGGAGCCACAACCCAAACACATAAAGTATTTAGGCTAAGAGGTCCCCAATTTAGATGCTTTGCTCAGCTAGCGCTCCACAACTCCATTTGACACTCTACCTGCAACTCCACCTCCCCCTCTACCTGCATCTCAAATTTCACCTCCGGATATGCCTATAATATTGGATGATGATATGTGGGAGGATTCGAGTTTTATAGAAGTGGTATGTTTTTCTTATATTTTTATTAATCGACTTCTATGTTTAAAAGATAGTTAAATAAATGTGTTTAAAAAGACCTATTATATTTACAATCATAATTAAGAGTTTACCTAATAATAAAGAATAACCCTATTGAAAAGCCTGCGTTAGGTTCTCTTCTTCAACATACTGCATAAGGTATATGTTAATGGTACATTCAATGGGGTGGAGGTAGACCGCAATCCAGTAACCGTTATAGTCATGGAGAATATCGCCACAGTCAGCATGGCCGGGGTTGGAGAGGTCGCTGCCATCAGTGTTTAGAATGATCCAATTGTCAGGACAACAAGGAGGTGGGAAGAGGGTTTGGGATTGGATCGAACTGAGAATGACGAATTCCTAAGCAAAGCTCAGGCAGGTAAAGGTGCTGCTGGTGGAAGGAGTGGGTAGGCAATTGCCCCCCAAAGACTAGGAGTGCTGGTTCACTATTGTTTTTATTGGCCTTTGTGGTTTAGTGACTTGATTTATGGTATTTAATTTTTTACTCTCTTTGGTTTCATTTGATTTCTCTCTTATTTTTTCTTCAATATATACATAAAATAAAAAAAAACTTATAAAAAAGGCACATACAATTTGATTCGGACGTGATCCAAGCCTGCTTAGGCTTCGTATAGGCTTGGCCTTAGCTCAAGCCAGTGAATATGCGATCTTTCTTAGCTTTCTTTCTTGATCGGACGTGTTTTTGTAAATGATCTTGTGCTCAAGTAGGCAGAGCTCGCCTCATAAGCTCACTAGCGAGGCTTGAAAATGGATCATTTTTGGTTCATTTCCACTCTAACTCAACTCGAAATTATTTGAATAATATTTCAATATTATTTAACTAGTATAATGTTTGTGATAATTAGTTAAAAATTTACGTATGAAAATAATAGCCCAATATAA
This sequence comes from Platycodon grandiflorus, assembly GCA_016624345.1. Lineage (NCBI taxonomy): Eukaryota > Viridiplantae > Streptophyta > Magnoliopsida > Asterales > Campanulaceae > Platycodon > Platycodon grandiflorus. The sequence goes on along the minus strand of CM028369.1, from coordinate 3,258,450 downwards.
ACACAACAACTCAAATTAGTCAAATTGTATGATTTTTAAGTTGAGATAATTGCAAAATAAACATTGTACTAGTTTTGATATTGCAATTTAAACCATGTGTTTGTTTTTTTTGCAAATTAAACCTTCACCTAATTTTTTTTTTAATCTGAACCTTCTGTCAAGTGGCTGTTAAGCCAACTAACGGAAGGCTGAGTTGGCAGATGACGTGGATCCTACGTGGATTAGGCGGGGAAATAAGATCTAAACAATTCTCTCCCGCCAAAAGTATTTCAAAATAAACCCTGTACTATTTTTAAATTTCAAAAAAAATCTTGCAGTTGACGAATTTTCAAACCAAACTATTTTAAAAAGAACCTTGTACAATTTAATTTTTTCAAAATAAACCCTGGCTGAGATTATTCATATTTATATACCTTTCAGATTGCTAAATGTAAGGATTGATTCCAACACAACCAGAACTTACTCCAACAAAAACACCTAGGAGGTCTTACAGATTGCTAAATGTAAGGATGTCAACCACTTCTGGATTCAAGTCTGGAGAATAAATTGACCTTGATGACTAAACTCTGTTTAGGTTAGTAACTTGTTCTTAATTAATGCTTGCTTTTAGTGTTTAGTGTATATTAAGGACTGATTCCTTTTTTATGGACTAAATTGAAATTGTGTTTTCCATGAATGACAGGGTATGCTTTTTGGTCTCGATGAATCATGGAATACAGGGCTGTAAGTGGCATAATGAATGACATGGTATGTTTTTTTACAAATCAGATTGTTACATTATTTAATTAACTATTGCCTCCATTTTAAAGTGTTTGTATTGTTTCATGACAGGGTATGTTTTTTTGGTCACTCAAGCATGGAAAACAGGGCTTTTTGGTCTGTCAAGCATGGAAAAGTGAGAGTTTTTGGTCTGTTATTTTCAAATGATGCTGTTGTTGTTTGCCTTTTTGGTCTGAGTTTGCCTTATTGGTCTTTCAAGCATGGAAATATATATTTGTGTATGTTGTTGTTAGAGATGTTATGGCAGCCCTGTAAATTTGATAGGCTTAGTGGTCTATGTTATTCCTTTTGAACCCAAACTCATTGTACATTACATTATGGAATACAGCCCTGTAAATTTGACATATTAGTGGTCTATTACATTGTGTTTGTCTGTGTGTAATTAACACTCTCTTTGTGTTTGTTGATGATAATTATACGCGGATTGCATATATCAAAGAGAGACTCTTTGTGTTTGTTGATAAGTTAAACATGATTACATAATTAACATAAGAAATATTCCATTCATTTCTACTAGACAAAATAACATACATAAGGGGTTTGTTACACACATCAAAATAAAAAGCATCTCATTCAAGCAGAGAGATGTTAACAACACCACAAAATTAACCCCATTTCATTAATATTTAAAGCTACAATAGCTTAGTCCTGACCAAGTATGATTAAGATGAAGAGCAGGTTGAACATGCATGATATCACCAAACCGATCCAAAGGCAATTGTTCTTGTTACTTTCAACCGCTTCCACGGTTCTCGAGGAGGATCATACCGGAGGAAAAATCCACAACCATGTTCGACTACGCAAGAACAAACAAAAACTTAATTAGTTTTCTAGAAAATTAATAATCACAAACAAAAACTTTAAATATAATATAACTTACCCCATATCTTTCGCAACCTAAGAACCTCCTTCCTGAATTTTGATCGGTCCAGGATGTCCGCATCACAGTCATCCTTCCACAATGGCAACGAACTGCTCTATTCTTGATTATTCCAATGACAACAAAATTAGAATTGAATGAATTGTGAGAAGTTTAATGTTTTTGTGTGGATAAAAGGTATATAAATACCAATAATTTTAGCCAGGGTTTATTTTGAAAAAATTAAATTGGACAAGGTTCTTTTTAAAATAGTTTGATTTAAAAATTCGTCAACTGCAAGGTTTTTTTTTAAATTTAAAAATAGTACAAGGTTTATTTTAAAATACTTTTGGCGGGAGAATTGTTTAGATCTTATTTTCCCGTCTAAATCACGTAGGATCCACGTCATCTGCCAACTCAGCCGTCCGTTAGTTGGCTTAACAACCACTTGACGAAAAGTTTAGATTAAAAAAAAAATTTTAGGTGAAGGTTTAATTTGCAAAAAAAAAAAAAAAAAACACAATTTAAATTAAAATTTTAAAACTAGTACAGAGTTTATTTTGCAATTATCTCTTTTTAAGTTCAACTTGTTTAAGCTACGGCTTGTGAAGAAGCAATTTTGAACACTATCATCCCAACCTGCAAGGAGCGAGCCCCACGTAGAGGCAAGTCCAGTCCAGTTGGGGAGCTGTATGATGGTAAAATATCTCCTGCAATTCCAGAGGACTCGGCTCTTAATTAGTACGCCCATGGTTTCAGGGTGCATACATTCACACGATTTTATTATATAGGCTTGGCGAATAGAATGTTTCCGTTTTCCAAACGCGATCTCGAACAGCTCTTTCAAAAGCTTGGCTCAAACTCGTACAGGCTTCACTTTGAGAAATACTTGAACTGAGCTCGCCAAGCTAGTCATCCAGATGAGTGACCATCCCCTTCATGCTCTAACCGAGAAAGACGTGCTTACAATTTCCTGTCATTGTTAAATAGGATTGCCCTAAAAAAATTTGAGGTATGAAGATATCAAAGACCCAAAAACCTGCCGGAAGGGGGATGGGGGAAGGTTTATTTATTTATTTCGGGATGGGGAGGGAATACACAATGGTCAATAACAGTCCTGTGTCATGAATAAACTACAGAACAATAAAAGTGTTTTTAAATACAGAACTGTAGTAATGATTTCTATTATACAACAGGATATTCTAGGCATCCATATTGAAAAGAACTACAACTGTGAAATGCTTTAGACGAGGGCTGGAGAGCACTCATTCAGTCGAAGATCTCCTGGGTTTCAATTATGCTATGTTGACTGAAAAGGGGGAGAGAGAGAGAGAGAGATTAGGTTTGCATCATCAAGAAATGATACGATTCCAAGTATTTCACAATAAAACCAAGAAAGGGCAGCTGATATCATATTAAAACAAAAATGAATGATTTTGCTTACTGATCATCTTTTGTGACCCGATAGTATCTTTCTGCATGTTGGCGTTGACCAATAAGCTGAGCAAACCGCTCATCGTGTGTGATTACTATCAACTGAAAATTCTCCTGGCCTTTTCTATCCTCCATAATTCTAGCAAGGTTGAAAATACATGAGAAAATGCAGGAGTTCAACATCAAAATTGTGTCTGTGTGTGTGTGTGAGAGAGAGAGAGAGAGAGAGAGAGGAGAAGAGAATATACCTTAAAAGAGCTGCAGCAAGACTTTCAGCATTTGGGGCATCTAAGTTGGTGGTTGGTTCATCAAGTGCTAGTATTCCACAGTTGAGGCAGAATGTTTCAGCTAGTGCTAACCGTATGATAAGTGAAGCAAGGACCTGAGAGTCAATCCCAAACAACAAACAGTGTCTAATAAAGTTAAAATGACCAATTCTAACCACAGAAATAGACCTGCATGCGATATGGGATATTGGAACAGAAAATTCCAGTTCTAGGACATCAAAAGTTGCAACAAAAAAAAAAAAAATGGTGGTAAAAACAGGTTCAGTTGATCTTTATCTAACCTTTTGACCAGCACTGCACCTTCCACGCATCTCCAGCTCTGCGTCACCAGTTTGCATTACAACCTACAAGTACATTAACGCAGGAGCAGTTATTCACTTTCTAATTACGGACCGAGGACAAAGCAAAACCCCATATATTAAATAACCTAAACTCTAAACCCTAATTCCCTAAACCTTAGATAACCAAAACCCTAAATCTTAAATATTTAACCTTAAACACCTTACCAAAACCTGAATGACTCAAGTACTCAACCCTACCCTGTGAATCCAAAACCCTCAAAACTTGACCCTAAATTCATACACCATACCCTAAATTGTAAATACTAAACCGTAAACACTAAATCCTAAAGCCCACGCCCTAAACCAAATGTCATTTTAGTTGGGCTGTTCAAGTCTTACAAGATGCGGCAAATAAAGTAAAACCAGTTTGCCTGAAATAATAAAGAGAATAAGGAAGAGTTAAGGCAGAATGAAGAAAAAGCTTTGTTTTCATGTACCCTATAGCTATAAGAACGAGTACCACCACCAACAGAATCTGAATGAATGCTTATGTAATCTATGTCCTGCCCTCGGTAAGTTTGCTGCCACAGTTCTCTTATAATCTTATTTATTTCCTCCATTTTCATTGTGTGGAAGCGCATGAGTGCCCTGCACAGAAGGAAATCAATGGAAGAATATTAAGACATACTAGTGGAAGTAAGAAGCTCTTGGGCATACGAAAAGGAAAGATATCAACAGTATACATATATGTAGTCTTCTGTTAATTCCACGTGGCAGCAATAGAGAGGAACAATGGACAAATTAAAATCAAGAATATCCCACTAAGAGCTTGAATAGAGAATGGGAGGTTAGGAGAGATTCAAAGACAACGACATCTCAGAAAAAGTTCAGTTGTCAGTGCATTAGCTAGAATAAAGGTGGAGGGGGAAGGGAGATCGAAGGAAAACGATAAATAGGAAATGCTTACTTGTCAAGTGCATTATAATATCTGTCCAAGTCCTTGTTAGCCATCTCAGTAGTCTGTCAGAAAAAGGATCAAGTTAAGAAACAAGCACGGAGAACAGAAAGCTGATTCAGAAAATAATCAGGAAATCAGAACTATGTTCCACCTTGAGCTGCATTAGCATGTCAAAATGTCGTTTGTCAATGTCCTTGTATTCAGCCTGCTTAAGATCAACTTTATTCTTTGAAATAGCTCTCTGATGTACACCCACTTCACCTTGGCAATTGTTAAACTGCAAAAGTACAAAATCACCTCTCAACTCTCTCATGCACTTAAATGAAGCACAAGTAAGGTATGCTGTCAAGAAAATTAAAAAACAAGTTCATAATTCGATAGTTACATGTATGTCACCAGTAGCAGGATATGAAAAAAGTTACTATTTGAGGGTATTATAAATCATGTGGAATTTTTGACTTATCCTTGAAGTTTTCTTCTTCATTCCAAATTTCTGCTACTGCAGGATTTTACGATTCCAAAAGGATATATAACATTGTTACCACAGTTAGAACTCCTAGAAGCTACGACTGCAGAAATATTTTCTTGAAATCTTTCTCTTTTTTTTAATAGAAGAAGAAATTTTATAGATTGAGAAGAAGATACATCAAAATGGACGAGAAGTCCATCAAAAAAGGAGAAAAAATAAAATTACAAAAGTAAAGCTCTCCAATCACACTTAATTTTCAAAAAGGGGACCCCACTAAAAGCCCCTCTTGCAGACACCCAAAGTGAAGCCAAGAAAACCACCCTATCCCAAACCAAAGACAACGAAACAGCCTGTAAAATTCTGGAATTCATTTCCATCCAAATACACCACAAAATAGCAAAGACCCCACCCGTCACCTTCGCTCCTAAAACCCCCAAGCTTCACCTGCAGAAAAGAAATAATGGAAGCAGGCTAACCCAAGCCTCCCCAGCCCACCCCAAATAAATTATGCCAAAGGAAATGAGCATATCCACAATGAAGAAAAGGTGATCGTGAGATTCCGAATGACTCTTAAAGATCACACCGATTCGGGGGGAAAAATTTGTTCGTCCGATGCTTCTGCGACATATCATTTGTGTTCAGTTTATTAAGAACGAGAGACCAAACAAACGCTCTAATCTTAAAAGGAAACCGGGCTTGCCAAATAACGGAAGACAGGAAAAAGTGAAAATCCCATAAAATATCAGTAAGCCCTTCCCCGAAATAAATTCTGAAATCGAAGCAAAATGAACTGAGGAGAGACTGTATGGACGAGGAAACGCAGACTGCAATGAACCTGCCCACCGACACATCTGCCCAAAAACGAACACAGTCCCCATTTCTCCTGCCAATAGTGAATATGAGAGGAAAACAAGGGATAACACTGATGAATAAACTTCCACCGGCTTCTGTGGGACACGGAGCTGCTGAAGTTAGCATCCCAGCCACTATGATGCATCCATAATTTACTCCTAATCACTTTATGCCATATAGGCTGTGGTTCCCGTGGAAAACACCAATGCCACTAACCTACAAGAGAGATTCTGACAGACCAAATTCCAGGCAAACACACTTAATCCCAAGCCACCAAGTGATCAAGCACATACTCGCCCGACGACGCTCAAACAAAATCTTGCATAATACACTCAATCCTATTGGCCACACTCACGGGGATCTTAACTAGCAAGAGGAATCGGAGTACTCCACACACAACCTAATGAGTGTAATCCGCCCTTCAAACGAAAAGAATGCCCACTTCCACCCATCAAGACGCTTAGAAATCCTCTCCAGGACTGGATCCTGAAAAGAAACAGCCCTCAGATTACCACGGAAAGGGACACCCAAACATGAACTCAGCTAAGACAAAACCCTACATACTATTAAGGACGCATAAGCGCTCAACTCGTGAGACCCCATATTGATCCCCGCAATTCCAAACCTAAGCCAAATTGATTTTAAGGCCAAAAATGGACTCAAATATCTGAGGGTCAAAAAGAGAATCGTGTCATCTGGAAACTGCAAATGCGACAACCTTACCTCATCCCTCCCCACAGAACACCCCTCAAATAACCCTACCTCCTCACCTCTCATGATCAACCGACGGAGAATATGCGCAACGAGGGTGAATAAAAAAGCGGAAAGGGATCACCCTAACATAAACCCCTCGAGGCACTAAACCACCCCTTCAGTCCTGAGCCTTACCGTTGACAATGACCGAAAAAGGAGAACGAAAACACCCTAAGATCCACTGATGCCAACGACTCCCAAAACCTTTACGCTCCATCATGAGGTCAAGAGAACGCCAATTCACTCTATCGTGAGCCTTTTCAAAGTCAAGCTTTAGCACCAAACCCCTCCTACCTCCACGATCCACATCCTCCACCACCTCATTAGCAACCAAAACCGCATCAACACTCTAACGACCCCAACAAACGCACTCTGTGCCATAAAAAAGAGATCACCCAACATTACACGTTACCGCAAAGACAAGACCTTAATGATGATCTTATACAAACAAGTAACCAAACTCATAGGCCTATAATCCCTAATACGCCTTGACTTACCCTTCTTAGGAATAAGGGTAATGAAAGCGGAATGACTACTCTTCCACAAAATCCCGTTATCATGAAACTCACAAAAAAAAAAGCCTCATAAGATCACTCTTTTACCACCTCTTAGTGTGATTGAAAATAGCCATCGAAAACCCATCCAGCCTGGGATAAGGCCTTATCCCTGCCATAGCAACTATAGCCCCCCTCACTTCCTCCTCAGAGAAAGGTCTTGTACGCCACTCACTCGTCCCTTAAGGGAAAGCACCCAACTCGAGGGCCTTCATCAGCGGCCTACCCTCAACCTCCGCTTGAAACACCTTATAAAAGTCAGAAGTAGCTCCCAAGATCAAGACCTGATTATGAACAACCTCCAAGGAGTCCAGCTCCCCCTCCTCCTACCAGAAGCAACTTTACTCTTATATCAATCTTGCACCCTCTTCCTGCCTTGCCTGCCCTCTTAGCCTATCCTGCCCCTCTAGCTGCTAGTAGTTCCATTAGTATGAGGTTAAGCCCTTCCTTTATTCCGGCAAATCTCCTATTTGAAATTCCACTTTTCCTCCAATCTTATCTTTCTATCTGGTCCTTGACGTCTTACCAAAGAAGGGCGTATAAAAGAGCTTAGAACTACAATCCCCTTTCTTAACCCACTTAACCATCGATTTCTACCGCCAACGAATGTCCTCCTTCAACATCTCTCTATACTCATTCTTTTTTTTTATAAGTAAAAGATAGTATAAAAACGGCGTCAAAACAGGTGACGCGTCCTAACACTAGGAGTATACACAGACCAAAAAACTTAATTAATAGCAATATTATCAACAAAATTGACTAAAGGATGAGCAGAAGAAGGAAGCTTCTCCGAACACCAGAAGAAGAGAAAGTTAAGCAAGGACTCTTTCAAAGAAGAAATAGAGGAATCCACATTCTCAAAAACCCTCCTATTTCTCTCGCACCAGATTGTCCAGCAAACACCTAGCAGCGCTATGTCCCACACGCAGCTTTTTCTCCTCCTTCTGTAAAGGGACCAACTGAGAAACAGGTCCTTGATTGATCTAGGCAAGACCCAGGATACCTTGAATAAATTAAAAATGAAATTCCAAAGGTCCCTAGCCACAGGACAATGGAGCATCAAAGGATCCACGCTCTCCTCGTCCCTTTTACATATATAACACCAATTCACATACATCAGATTCCGATGGCGTAAGTTATCCCCCGTTAAAATGGCCACGCAGGCTGCTTCCCAAGCCAAAAAAGCTACTCTAAGAAAGGCCTTCGATTTCCACACAGTTTTCCATGGGAAAATAGCCCTATCCTTGGATGACAAAATATGATAGAACGACTTAACAGTGAACCTCTTGTTCTTCACTCCTTTCCAAATGACACTGTCCTCCATAGAGCCAGGAAATGGAAGATCATGCATCTTTCCAAGGAGAAGGCAGAAAGAACTCACCTCCCATTCTTGTAAGTTACGACGGAAAGTGGGGTCCCAAGAGATAGCTCCCCCACCTATCGTCACCACAGAACTCACCAACTCCTCCTTATCAACAGCAATGTTGAAGAAAAAAGGGAAATCTCTCCATAACTCCCTGTTACCACACCACTTATCCTTCCAAAACCTAACTCGAGACCCGCTTCCAATCACAAAAGAAATGTTGCACTGGAAATGATCTCACCCTGTGCGAATCCCTCTCCACTGCCCCACTCCATAAGAAGAAACAATCTCCTTTGGGAACCACAAATGCATACCCTCTCCATATTTACAAACCACAACTCTCCTCCATAGAGCAATCCTATCAACCAAATATCTCCAAAGCCATTTGCCCAACAAGCCATTTGCCCAACAAGGTAGTATTGAACACTTTCAAACTTTTGATGCCAAGGCCACCACCTCTCACACTCGATCACACTGTAGACCAATTGACAAGATGAAATTTGCGCTCAACCATATTACCCTCCCAAAGGAAGTCTCTCCAGTTTCTCCAATCTCTTTGCAATCGAAGCGGGAATCACAAACAGAGACATGAAATATGTAGGCAAGCTAGAAAGGGTACTCTTGATAAGAGTTAGCCGGCCTCCTTTAGAAAGAAGTTGTTTCTTCCAACCAGTTAACCGACGTTTGAATCTTTCCAAAACCGGATTCCACAACACCGAGCTATTGGAAGGCGTACCTAACGGCAAACCAAGGTAGGAAAAAGGGAGATGAACAACCTTGCACCCAAAAAAAGAAGCTAGAGAAAGCATACTCCTCCTAGCAATAAGATCATCCAAAAGATTGACCACCTCTTCCAACCTATCAGTTTCCGCAATAGCACCTATTGAAGACCTCCTTATCCCGAACTTTGAGTTTCTCCTTCACAAACTTCAATTTCCTCATAAACACAAACCCAGCCCACCGTTGAACACTACACTCATTCCACTCACCTCCATCATATAACATTTCACAAAGCCAGGAAACTTGAAAGAACAATGTTTACTCAAAGATGAGCTTATAGGTTATAACTGAAAAAAATGATCTATTGGCATGATATTAAATTTACGTGCATATTCATGAGACCCCCTCGTACCTCTGAAAGAAGTCTCTCTCTTTCCTTAGAGAATTTCTCAAGATCAGCTTCAAAGGTGGAAACGCCACCAATCTTCAGTATTTCCTCTTCCAACGATTCAATCTCACTAGTAAATAGATCAACTTCAGCTTTTATCCTCCTATAATTCAAGTTGTCCTCAATATTGCGCCTCAGTAATTCTTGGTTACGCACTAAATCTGCACTTTTGTTCGTTTCAGTGAATAGTTCCTGCTTCCTAGTTTCATAACTTTGAAGATTAAATTCTTCTAGAGATTGCTTTTCTCTCAGGTCTTTTAATCTCTCTCCCTTTCTTAACTCATCATACCTGTTAAGAAAACAGAAAAAGGTAATGATCAATATCATTACTGAAATAATACAGTCTATTTCACTTCCCAGAGTCCAGATAACCTACTCTTTAATCTTAGATATCACTTTATCAAGTGTCTCAACATCGTGCTCAAAATCTCTTTTGAGTTCATCCTGTTCTTTATATTCTCGATGAAGCTTGGCTTTCAAATTTTCGTGATCTTTCCAATATTTGTCCACCTCCTTGCTCAAAGGACCAAGAGCCTCTGCCAAATGCTGTAGACAAACACATAAAACATGAATATTCAGGACTATCGTTGGCATAAACAGTGGAAGCTAAGAGTGTCCAAGTAGAAAAGGATATGCAGTTATTGTTACAGAAACTGAAAAGCAAAAATGAACTTTAGACTTGGGTTTTCTTAACGAAAAATATATAGAATTGCCAACATACATTTCTAGTGAACAAACCAGACATAAAAAATAATGACAATCAAATAATATAAGTACCAAACTCGCACCCTCCTTCCCTGTGATTGCTGGTCTGAAATGGTGTTTCTTTTATGAGGGATTTTGAGTTGCTGGGTTCACTGGTGTTTCTTTTGAGGAAGTTAGAGAATGAAAGCCTTAGCAATTGTGACTTGGAAAAGAAGCAGTAGCCTTAAAAAGCATTTTCCCAGGATAAGTATAACCCATCCATTTCTACCCAAAATTGAACTTCAATATACTCTTCTCCTTACATGTTGGGTGCAGACGCACTAATTAAATTACTAATTGTTCTCCCTAACTAGTTTTACCAGTAATGAGTATTGCTCCTTTTCTACCTATGCCTGTAATATCCGTTTCAAGTCCTTATCCGCGCTACTATATCAACCTTATTTCCATTATAGTAAAACTCAAACCCTATATTTACTTTTTTCTAGTTTTCTCCGCAATCATCTATTTCTTGTGAACATGCCATCTTAACCATTCCTCTAATGATTGTACTAATTTCATCTCTTCTTGTATTGTTTCCAAATTCCAAGTTGCAAAACCTATTGACCAATGTTACCTAGACCTGCGTACCAGGATCGGACAAGGGGGTGGATCTGGGTATCCAACCGGACAAATGCCACACTTGTACCCACGTAACAAGGATTAGATACGGGTATTTTGACAAAAATAAACTATCCAGGTAATAAAGCACATTTTCCAAAATGAGAGTGCAACTTACGCTTTGTTACTTTTCACCAGCTACAAGTGCAATCACAGCAGCCCCAACCCAACTTTTGAAAGACCCAGAGGCAGGCACAATGTCACTTATGGAAATGACTTGGTATTTATGCAAATAATCCTTCGATGCATGTCGGCTCTTAGACTACCTAACGTAACCCTCCAACATCCGGGCTTCATAGTGATTTTCGTAAAAGTATGACTCTGCGCAAAGCAAGCGGTGTTCGGTAACTTGCTCTCTGTAATAAATTTTAGCATAACAACTACAATGGCATGACTAGAACTTAATTCGAAGATATTCTATGACAGCTTACAAAAAATTAGGATTTAGTTACGTGTGCATTTATAAATGTAAACATATTTGCTATTTTTTCCAATAAGAATAAAACAGACATGTTGAGTCCCTTAGCACCAATTTACTTGCATGCCACCCCAAAATTTAACACCCAACAGAGCCGCTCATCTAAACTTAATACATGCTAACCTCTAAATGGAACTCTTTCATTTGCTTATTGGATAGCAAATTTCTCAAACTAAATTGTCCTTATTCCAGTTTTACAACACCATCGAGTGGTAGACTTGGGAAACCACAATTCTCACTGGCTTACAGTTAATAACAATGTCAAAAGACGAGAGAAGGCCCTATTTTTTTCAAGGACCCAATAGACTGATATATAATATGCCAAATTTATTGATCCAGGGAATGACGGGATATAGGCTCGGTAAACTTTTCCAGTCAGTACTGCAAAAGAGTAATTGTACTGAAAAAACCAATATGAAAAAAGATAGATAACATAAACGTATATATATATATATATATATAATTATGCTATCAAGCGCCCTTGTGGCACTTGTTAACCCGATTCGGAAATTTCTTGCCTTAAACAATGCATTGAAAACATTAGCCAATACCTTGGTGTTTGTTTTCAAGGCAAAACATTTCTATTTTAGGATTCTTAACAACGCAAAACAGTAACCTCATTTGCTTATTAGACAGCAAATTTCCCAAACAAAATTATCATTATTGCGGTTATACAACACCGTCAATGTGGTAGACTTCGGAAACCGAAATTCACACAGGCTTACCGTTAATAACAATGTCAAAAGACAAGGAGTGAAGGCCCTATTTTCTTCAAGGACCCTATAGACTGATATATAATATTTCATAATTGTAGAAAAGAAGCTGCTGATCTTTATGCATAAGTTTAGGGGTTAATTTATTCTGTTAGATTAGGAGCTACTTTCCGTTTTCTAGTAAATAGGATCAATTACTGATTCCTAATTATAAGCTTTCCTAGTTTGGTGAGATTCCCAATTTAGAGGGATTCTCTTCTTAATTTTCTCCTTAATTTTCTCCCAGAATTGTGGCCTGAAATGTCAGCCACTTTTGTATAAATGCTAGGTTTTACTTTATTATTTAGAGAATTAAGAAGAGGAGAATTTCTTTCATCAAAATTCTCAATATTTAATGATCCACAGAAGGACTGCATATATGCTCAGCAAACTCTTGCAATCAGTACTGCAAAATAGTATCAGTAAGGAAAAGGCTAAAATGAAAAAAGATATATATATATATATATATGGGGAGTATTTAATGGTTATTTTTTTATTTAACCATCAATGGTTACTCTCATTATCAACCATTGGATCAAAAATTAAAGGTTGAAATTTAATGGTTAGTTGGAAAATGCAATTAATGCAAGTAGGTGAGTCATTTAATGCATTAAATCTCAACCTTTAATTTTTGATCCAATGGTTGATAATGAGAGTAACCATTGATGGTTAAATAAAAAAGTAACCATTAAATACTTCCCCATATATATATATATATATATATATATTATGATTTTGCTATCAAGTGCCCTTGTGGCACTTGTTAAGACTCTTGATTTGGAATCCTAAAGCAATGCATTGAAAACATTAACCATTTCTAAATTAGAATTCTGAACAAGTGCCACAGAGGCGCTCCTTAGCAAAACCTGTATATAAGGATCTTGTTAACTTAAATCCATATTAGGAAAGATATATCCATATTAGGAAAGATATCTACTTTGGGAATCAACATCAATGCAGATAATTTATTAATATCCTAACATGGATCTTTACACACACATACACACACACACACAATCTATACATAGCTGAGCATCATGATTTCATTATAGACTAGGTGAACAACCAACAAATCAATGGATAAAAACGACAGATGGCGTGTGTATTCAAGAATAAATTACCATATACTTTCACCGTTTCCAATGTCATGTGAATAATGCATTTACACATCAAATGACAAGCATTTCAGTAAGAACTTTCACCCAGAACCAATCAGTTACCTTCTCATCAAGGTCAACTTGATTTTTCTCCTGTACCAACTGCTCTAGATTGTCCTCCGTCTCTTTAAGCTCACGCAATTTGCTAGCTGCCTCTACCTTCTCTTCTCTTACAGTATGCCATCTTATAGTTATGCTTGACAAATCATTCTCCATGTTCCTTTGTTCATCTCTTAGTTTCTCCAGATCACTATCCAAAGTATCCCTGATTGTCATCACATAAAAAGAATAAGAAAAGCAAGCACTAGGATAATCAAACATGAACAACTTTTTATGATTTAATTAATAAAAGAAAAAAAAAAGTTAAAAAAAAAAAGCTATCCAAGTACAGTATATGTCAAAGGAGGGAAAAGAGACATGATTTGGCCAAGTAACCAGAAGACAAATAATATCATACTTTGTTCCCTGCAAAACACTTAGCTCGGACTGCATTTCTTCCATGGACTTGACACCTTGCCCACGAAAATCAAGATTATACTCCAAATCATCAACTTCCTGCTGCAGCCTTTGTATTTCTGGAATGAGCCTATCAAAAGTTTCTACCGGTTGCATCAGGGATTCAACTGAATCCTTGTCAGCCTTTATTTGAGCTAAAACACCCAACACCTAAAGCACATTTTTCAAACAATCAGAATTTCAGAATCATAATTTGGTTAAACTAAAAGGAACACTTCAAACAGAGACACGTTTTAATGTAATTGACAAGACGTGGATATGCAACCAAGTGATAAAACTCACATAAGCCACACTCATCAGCTGTTCTGCTAACAATATGGGGTCAATTACACTAAATACTTTCTTAGCAATGAACAAAGATTTCTTCGGAACAACCAGAAAGAAGTCTCCAAAAGGAAATCACGCGTTAGAACATTCGGGGAGAAAAATTAGTCCTTCATAATGGAAGCCCCAGGAGAACAACCAGAAGACATTTGCCCTGAGTTTCATCTGGGGCAAAGGTACTGACATATTTAAGCTCTCCGGATGATAGAAACTGCACATATGTGGACATGACCCTAGAAATGGACTTCCACGTACCGCAGAAAAATGTTGAAAATTTGAGAACATAAAGCAATTTAAATATGGAGCATATTAACCATTAAAACCGTGAAAAGGTCACCAATATTGAAAAGGAAGATAAGGGTCCTGTCCACATATTCTGGAAGAGAAATATTTAAGACGCCTACGGGACAAAAAACTCCTGCAACTGGAGTGGGAGATTCAAAGCCAGAAAAAAGTAGTAGTCATTTTATCGCTTCTTCAAAGCCATCCATATTACTTTCATCTCACACTCTACATAAGTTCTAAGAGTAACACGATGAGTGTAACCACGTTAGAAGTCATGAGTCAATGGTAGCAAATAGGTTAATGAGAGTCTTACCACATGTTCTGGAAAATGAAAAAAATAATAATAAAAAAAAGTTGGAAGCACCAAGGGAGCAAAAGTTCCTGACTAAAGTAGAAGAATAGAAGTCGAAAAACAAATATTCATAACTACATTCCTTCAAAATCATGCTGACGACGTTCATCATACAAGGCCAAGTAGTAAAAGAAAGAAAATATGTACTCCCTTAGTCTCATAAAAATTGGCCGCATTTCCTTTTTACTATTTCCCAATTTATTGTCCTCTTTCAAAATTCAAAAGCAAACAATGATTGAATTCCTTAGTAAAATACTTTCCTACCCTTATGAAAGATGAGATTGATAAATAAAGATTGAAACTTGTGTAATCAGTTGGGGTTAACTATTGAAACAAATAATCCAACTACTGTATATAATTAATAAGTTTCTTAATAGCGTGAAAAGTCAAAGAGGTCAATCTTTATGGAACTGAGGGAGTACAACCTAGTTGCAAGCCACAACAAGAGATAGATGACAACCTTCTCTTAGTAGACCGTTTGATGAAAATAATAATTAAAGTTCCTACGATCTCCCTCCACCACTATCTACTCCAAACTAATTAGAAAGATGTGGACATAATACGAACAAAGGAGGAGATGATAGCTCCTCAAATTCTCCCTATAGAACTTCAGACTAAATAGTGGTTTAAGAATAGAGAAGTGTGAATCCAAACCTTTCTTTCAAGCGCATGCACAACTTAATATGAAGAAGGAAAAAAGTAGAGGGGGCACTCATTGAGTACTTGGCAATAGCGTAACTTTCAATAGATAGACTCAAAAGTGTAAATTACGTCATCAAGAGCTTGAGATTTTTGATCCAACTCTGCACTTAGATCATTCAAGTTTTTCTCTGCAAGAGGGATTGTTTCGCCAAGTTTAATATATTCTTCATACACCAGACGAAGTTTTTCCAACTGTTGAAAGTGGGAATCAGCATTGGAGGACTCCACAGCCAACAATTTCATATGCTCCGCAGAACTTGCAGCTTTGATTCTTTGCTGAAACATCAAAGACCATATTAAATTATTCCAATCAAAAGATAATATACTGGTGTTGTGCTCATTAAGCCTATTTTCAATCATTACTACTTTTAAAGTTAGCTTTCTACTTACAAGATTAAAAATATCAAAAAAGTAAAAGATAAATTTAGATGTCACAAACATTAGACCGTTTAACTGGCACTTGGGCAAAGAGAAAGTGAAGATCAACCTTTTTAACAAATTCATCTTCCTCTTCCGCAGAGAAGGGACGCTCACAGCAAGGGCATATGTGATGAGCACGAGCAACTCTTTCAAAAGGATCAAACATTTGGCGCATACCATCAGCAATATTGTACTTGCTGCATAAAAAATATCAAAAGTCCAAAGGCTTAGCACCCTAACAAAATATGTTACACAAGTATGTGTGCACAGGATACAAGGGTAGAACTCTCCTTTCATGTGAGGAACAAAAAATCACTCTTTCTAAGATGTAACCATCTGTATGATTTTGGGGTCAAAATCGAAAAGCATTGTAATATACTGTAACACCTTTGTCGCCCCTTAGTTCTGGAAGTTGTAGTCATTAACACTTCTCCTTACTTTTGGGAGAACAATATTTGTACTACTTCCCCAAACTTTTGAAATGTATCTTCAGCATTAAACTTCATAGGGGCAAAAAAAAATCTTCATTTCCTCATTAAGAAGAGTTCTTGGCTCCATCCCAAGTATTATTTGTGAACATATTGTTTATTAGCTGGATTGAAACCAAAGAACCTTTTGTGGACATCTCTTTTCTCTTTAGCCATATCCAAGACCTTAAGATACAAGTCAACACCAGCAGACTGCTGATCCAAGGTCTGAAGTTTTGACTCAATAAATCTCTTTCTATCTGCATTACAATCAAAAGCAAATATAAGAAACTTCTAGAAGGAAAGTACAAAAACCACTGGCATTAATAATAATAGTTTATTTTTGATACATTGTCCGAGCAAAAGAAAGTTTACACAATCACCCAAACACTTCACAGTTGAATGAAATAATTTAACAACTCGTGGTCGATACATATCAGACGACATAGTAATTGGCATTTTAAGTGTTTTTCAGATCTTAAAGAAAGTTTCTTGATGTCTTTAAATCTACTTTCTTTATCAACCAATCAAATACCTCAAAATAAAAACTCCAACAATTGAGCATCACAGTCAGAATTTTTTGGTACAAATTTAGGATACATATAATGTGAGGTAAAGAAACAGTGTAAGCCATATCCTAGTGTTTGATATCAAATTTTATGCTGCACATGTAAGAAAATTTACACTGATAGCGTATCAAAATTTTACGCTAATAATATTTACATCAAGCTTCATATTCCAGTATGTCAACGTCGTCGAGTCGCTGACTATACTAGATTCACTGGAGTTCGAGAAGAATTATTCCAGATTTAACGAATAATGCATCATCTGCATTCTGTTTATACAATTCAAACAAATCAAGCTATAACTACATAACTTGGATCATGATATCATTTTCAAACAAGGAAATTTACTATGTACAAAGAACAGTATACATGTGAAGCATTGCTATACCCTCAACAAAGATAATTGAAGTACAAGGAAAAGGAAACAAGTAAAGCAATGCTAGAAGACTTGCACATCCTTTTGAAGCTAGGAGAAGGCTTACAATCCATATCCTTATGAAGTTTGGAAATATTATTATTGACTTCTTGTATTTTCATCTGCAACATATTGACCTCATTATTGGCTTCACGAGATTTCGAGTTCAAGTCATCAAACTCAGTTGCAAGAGCCCTGCACAAGGAGTGAACATCAATCCAAAGTGATCGATGATCAAACTGCCGAAGGACAGAAGAATGTACAATACATAGATAGCACCAATAAGCATACAAAATATTTACAACGTTATACTATCCTTCAAACCCCACCCAAATCTTTCACAACTTTACAATGGCATTAGTTATCTTCCCCTGTCAGAGATTTAGTCCAACATTGGTATCAAGCGAGCAGGTCAATGCACTTGAGCTTATATAGGTAGTGCGCTCAGAGTTATAGTTGCTTATGATTCATCTATAACACAAGTGGTGACTAGATCCTATATTGAGCAACCAATGCTGAACATAGAAAATAGAAATCCCACACATGCTCCTCTCTGTTTTCCTATGTAGAGCACAATCTAAAACATGGATTAACATGCATCAGTCTCCCGAAAATGATCTGTTCATCAGTATCTTATCATAAATTATATGCTACTTTCAATATTCGCAATCATAGCCCTCCAATTGCGATAGATAGAGACATATAGGGTCCGTTTGGATGTTGGGAAAGTGAGGAAAATTAAATTTCCCGTATAAAATGGTCGTTTGGTTCACAGGAAAGTTGTGGGACCCGTCAGTTTTAACTTCTCCGGACAGATTCACTTTCCACAAGTCATCCCACAAAAGATATGGGATTTTGCATCACGGGAAACCTCTTCTGGCAACGTCCTCCGCATATCATTTCCTTTGCGATCATAAACCCTTATCCCCTCCACGTTAAAAACCCTGCTGCCAACTAGAACAAATCACAGAGCAGTCAATGTTTCTGAAGAAACATTAGGTTCTACTCTCTCCTCCATCTGTATATTTTCTTTTGTCGAGAATCATTATTTGCCCAGCCCTACTAATAGTTCGTCCAACCCATTTGCCGACAGCTAGAAGGTCGAATTCCCAACGACAATTGTTGGTATCATGCTCGAACTATGTTTATTCTCAATTGTACCTCACATTAACAAAAAGTTTCAATGCTATTCTCCTGAATTCTTTCTTGTTAATATATGACGCTTTTGATTTTATATAGATCATTTCTAACAGAGTTGATCTAGTTAAATTCAAATTAAAGTTTGAAATAGCTGTAGTTTTTGCTTGAATGCTGTAAAAAAAAAAAGGAATCTTAAGCTTCTAATGGGTTCATAACTTGAGAGCCTCTTTCTACCTACCCCAGCTGACCGTATCAAGTCAGGTGTTTCATTTCATTGAGTTTTTCTATTTGTTTGTTTCTATTTTTTGATGTGTCTAGAGTTTATTTTGAATTTCTGAGTAGGAATTTTTTGTTTCGGTTGCTGCATGGAAAGCAACAGGAGATGACACTTATTGACCAAGTACAAAAGCTATATCTAATTTCAATTAGTAGCGCAATGTATCAAACCAACATGCACCTATGTAAAGTAGGCAACATTGTTTAATGCTTTGATGTGGTTGTTAATGGATTGTCGGTCTCCCTGCTCTGATATTCAAGTTACAGTGGTCCTTGGAATCTGCTTCTACGTAATCCCACCTTTTTATTTGTAGTCCCACCTCCTCTCCACTTGTAGTCGTGATACTAGGATATATAAAAGACATGAGTATCCTTATTTATGTGAGTCTGTGTGACGAGTTGGTCAGACAAAATGGATTTTTCTTTTTCCCTTATTCTTTTTATTTATTGTTGATGTTGTAAATAACTATGAAACTCATTTATTTATTTATTTTTGATAAAAGAAGAAATATCATAAATTAGAAAGAAAGAAAGTACATCAAAATGGATGAGAAGTCCATCCAAAAGAAAAGAAAAATTACATCAATAAGGCATTCCAATCTTGTGAAGCTTCCGAGAAAGGAACCCCAGAAAAAGCCCCTCTAGCAGATGCCTAGAGAGAAGCTAAGAATACCACCCTACCCCATAGCAAAACCAACATGACCTCCTTATCCCTGTAGATTCTGAAATTCCTCTCCGCAAACACCACAAAATAGCAGACACACCACTGCCATAAAATATGCCTGTCCACGCCCTTCCCAAAGCCTCTAAACTTAATCTGCAAAAATGAAGTAATAGAACCAGGGCTCACCCAAGCCTCTCCCACAACCCCAAGTAAATTATGCCAAAGAAAGCGGGCACTGTTGCAGTGACGAAACAGGTGATTGTGAGATTTAGCACACTTCCTACACAACACACACCAGTCCGGAGAAATGGCCTAGTCCGGAGAAATAGCCTTACCAGATCTCCGCTTCTGCAACATGGTTGTGTTAAGTTTATTAAGCGCAAGAGACCAAGTAAACGCTCTGATCCTAAAAGGAATTCGGGCTTTCCAAATGAAGGAAGAAAGGGGAAAAGGCGAAGAAGTACGAGGCTGAATAAGAGTGGAAAGATTTACACGAAAAGTGCCCTGAGCCCTCTAACTCTCAAATAAGACTATAAGAATGGAAAGATTTACATGAAACTCATTTATGTGAACAGGGTCAGTAGGCAAGAATGGGAATTTTAAATTTAAAAGTCATTGTACATTTCATAATCAATGGTCTCCTATTTGATGATATTTTCTTATGGCTGATAGTAAAATGGATGAAGTTGGATAATATGGGGCCAAGGACTTCGACGATGCAACAGGCTTGGATGATTGCACAGAAAACAATGAAAGTAACACCCAAGTTAATGGGAGTGGTCGAGCTTTATCCTGACAGCCCAAATCCAAAAGACATGGTAGACGCTCTAAGAGTTCTCAAGCATACGCGGAAACCATGACTGCAGTGGCTTCTAGTATCAAACAAATGGCTTAAGCCATTGAGAACAGAAATGAACTTGAGGCTATAAAGGCAAAACTTGAAGAGCTAGCTGCTGGCGTAGATCCATCTACATTATTAGACACATTGAAAAACATTGAAGGCTTGACCGAAGATGATATCGAAGATGATTTCGAGGGTCTTTTAGCTGACATGCGCATCAGATTTCTCAAGAAACACTACAGTATTGAAATTTCTACTAGGAGTGGTGGCTAACTTAGGGAGGGGCTTAGAATCTTTTTATGAATGAGGAAGTAAAAGGCTACAGTTTGGTATACTTCGTTCTTCTTCTTTTTCTTTTGTTTTTTTGGTACAAGGGAGGGCCTAAGCCCGGGAAAAAAACGACTAAACAGAAATAGAACGCAACAGCTCAAGGCCAAGAGAATCTCTGGCCAAGTACGCTTCTACAAACCGAGGAGGACCCACGAGATTCACTGAGTACCCAACTCTTCCCAAACAGTCTTTCGCCGAATCTGCATTTAAATAAAGCAATGTATAGTTTTTAAAACTAGTAGGAAATTATTTTCCTAGAATTATGTAGTTCTATTGTTTTGTTAAATAAGATGTTCAGTTTGTTATTGTTATTTTCATTTTCTATACAGTGACAGTAAACATGAAACAATTGTGATTATGCTGGTTCCCATGGCTAATTTTTTTTTTTTTTATGAAGTATGAATATACAAACTAAGAAGAGTCAGCAACTTTCTCGCAACTTTCTTGACAAACAAACGGCTTCATTTTTGTTTTCCCAATTTTCCATGACATCCAAGCAGATGCAGAAAAGTTAGTCACATTCCTTCACTTCACTTCACTTCACTTTTTCTAGGAATCACTTTCCCGCTTGAGTTTCCCGACATCCAAATGGAGCCATAGTGCTTCATAGTTCAATGCAAATTCATCTTAGTGAATTATGCTCATGTGGCCTAGGAGCCCAGTAGAACCCATGGCAGTCAAGATTAATAAATCCGCTTTTAGAGTAAAAAGCCAGCTACTTCTCAGGATCTAGGCTAGTTCAGGTCAATAAAGCCCCCCATGTACGCATCCAGGGTCCGAAAAGCAAGTCTAAAGTCTAAACACTAATTTCCTAAGGTGGAACAGCTCTAGCAACCAACTTTACTATAGTAATAAATCAAAGGCAACAAAAGGATACAAAAGTGGAATCCTACGCCAGTAACAATTCTTAAGAAGACCAAAAAAAAACAATTCTTAAGAGGACAATTGTTTAAGCTGTTATTATGCATCAGAAGTACACATGAAGTGATTTACTATATGCAGTGATGTTTGCATGCCAGTAAGAACACCATTACTGATAAATACACCGAGGTGTTATCTCCGCTACAAGCAAAAACTAAAGAAGGCTAGAACTCAAGTGAAATCAAAGGAGGTTTAATCTTAGTTCTTCAGAGCAAGGGTTATCCTAGTACTCTCAGCTGCCCCAACGTTACTCTGTTGCCTTTTAATATAATTCAACAAAAATGCAGAAGCCTAGTAAAGATAAACAAAAATTTATAATTAAGCAGGAAATTGACTCAGTCACGTTCTCGAAGGAAAGAAAGAAGAAATCATTCTCCATTTCTTAAGGAGTCCTCCAATAAAGAATGGTGGCTTTGAATGCTCGGATCTAAGAGACTCTCCATTATATCTTGTTCCTCTTCTTTAACCAAGGAAAGCTACCAAATAAGCTGTAAATAGGGACGCCTACTCCAAAGACAAAGCCATTCCTATAAAGAGAAGAAGCTAGTGGCAGTATTATTCAGGAAAGACTAGTCAAATCAAGTGCTACCATGCTGCAAATGCTTACGAGGAATAACAAAGCTTCAGCATGAAAATATCAAACTGACCAAGTTTAAACCTAGTAGGCTTGGCATGCCGTATACCACAAAGTAGAACTAGAAAAGGCAAACTTGTCATAAGATCTAACTGACAATCATTCATAATGGGTGTAAATTCTTTTCAAGAATAAAAAACTGTAATATATCACTCTGCAAAGCAAAACATCTACAAAATAACCTTAGGGCCTGATTAACTTCTTTCTTCAAATCCTTGTCTGGAGGAAGCCTTCCTTTCAGCACTCCTCTAATTTTATCCTTGTATTCGTCCATTCTAAAAGTTAAAAACATACAATTAGAGAGAGAAAAGACATCCGAAAGGGTATGTCAAGTACAAGCAGGGAAAAGTAGGGGAAAAAAGGATAGAAAGCTTTGACTTGCATCTTTTTATGTTTCTTCTTGTAGTTTTCCAAGTCTGCCTTCTTGAAAGATAGTTTAACCCTGTCCTCGGATACAGAAGCCATCTTGTCTTTTTCATGACTAAGATCTTTAATTTTTTGCCGTATGGTATATATCTCACTCATCTTTTGACGTATATTTGATTCAAATTCTCTGTCAGCAAGCTGTTTGCTCTTTCTCTCAACGTCAATATGCTGCAGAATCCAAATGAAAAAAAAAAAGGAGAGGAAAGAAAAGCAAAACAATAGAATTGAATATACAATGCAATATTGTTTCTTAGAAGCCCACTAAGAACTACCATTGAGTATGAACAGGAATACCAGATTCTTTTCTCTCTGATCTATATGACCCAGATTGACATTAGAAATCTCAAGTTCCAATGAATCACGCTTCATTTTCTTCTCCTCCAAACGCTTCAAAATGCCACTCTGCAGAAAAATCCTGACTTGAAGTGATGGACTAGGGCTTGGAACATACAGAAAATGCATCCTGAAACACCTACCTTCATCTCTAATTTAGCCTGCTTTTGAGCATCACAGTCCTTCCATCGGGAATTTGCAAGTAGGTATTGATCCAATGCCAACTGAACTTGTTTTTTCACTGATTCCTGGGAAAGCGTTAACTCCAGTCAACATTAATAAGAAAAGGTAAACACAGAGGATGATCTAATTGACTAGTTGAAGGCATTGCATGATGCACTAGAATGAGAAAAGTTTAAAAAGGATAAATATAAAGTTGTTTTATTCTTGCTTATGTTATCATTGTATTATAACATAAGGGGACAAAGTCATAGTATAAGCTTAAAAGTGAACACATTACTTTCTCCTAGTAAATGTCGTTTTATAGTTGTCCTTGTTAATTAATACTCTCTCCGTTCCTAAATAATTGTATTCCTTTCCTTTTTTGTCCGTTTCAAGAAAATTGTCTTGTTTCTAAACTTTCCTTTGTAGGAAAACACTTTTACCTCTTTACCCTTACTATTTCTTCCTACTTTAATTATGGCCACATGCACAAGGACTTTAAAGGAAACTATATATTATACCAATATTTATAATAGAGTCAATTAGTTTTTCTTAATCTGTGTGCTCAGTCAAATAGGACAATTATTAGGAACGGAGGGAGTACCATGCAACGATTCTAATAAACATGGCTTCTGCAGATTTGCTGGTCTCTGTGTATAACAAGAAGACCTGAAATTTCCCTTTACCATTTAACAATATAGAGCTAGAGGTTCTTGCCTTTTCATCATTAGTGGAATCAATCAAGAAATTTTGGTAATCAAAACATTCATCCATCTGCCATGAAGTAAATTCAGCAGCGTCTCCTCCAAAACGAAAAGAATTTTGCATCATTCGCAAACCGGTGGCAGCTTCGAATAGGTCATATATCAATTTTCTTTCTCAAAAAATATAGAAGTCTGTGTGCTAATACCTGCTATAAAAGAGCTAAGCAATAAGAAATGCGAAGCTATACGACTTAACTCCATAATGACTCTGATTAGCTGGCCCTTTTTCGATCTCATGAAGAAAGGTTCACCTTTGGAATAGGTATCAGTCATCCAACCTAAGCTGCTTAAGAGCCCCCAAAACTAAATCACCTCAATAGCATGATCAATGATTACGTTTACATGACTACTTACAACAAACACTTAAGAGTTAATCATTCCTCAACTTGACCGTTGCATTGCAGCCAAAGTTATAAGGAAGATGTGAGAAGGGGGCATTTCTTTACTCCATGATGGTCAGCTCAAACCATTAATTTTGACTTCTGCTGCAAATTGTCCTTGTTCCACAATCTTTTGCAAGTCCTCTAAAAGACCCCCACAGTTATTCACAGCGAAGCTAGGAAGACCACCCAATGAAGAAGATTGATCTACATGCTTCCGCTGTCAAAGATCCTCACTTTCCTCATGGTGCACCAGAAAATGGTGAAATCCCACTAACCCTGGGGCACTTGCCATCTTTACAATGCCTAATACCCCTCTAATGCTGAACATGCAAAACTGAGAGCAAGCAGCACAACAACTGCCAGGCGAGAGTCGATTCTCAAGCCTTCATGCACATGATACATACATATCGGCTAAAGCATTGTAAGGCCTTCTTCTTTGCCTATAGTCATTAACACTAACTGCCCAGGATAAGGGACCTTTGCACATGATTCTGAACATTTTTCAAAAGCAGGACTTCTTGAGAGTGGAATGAGAAAAAGATTTAGCTTACTCTCATAGAAATAAAAATAAAAATAAAATCCTTAAGAAATTGGACTGGCAATACCATCCCCCTTGAACTACTAGGTCCTGGCATTAATAATACACTAAAAAGCATCAGTATAACTGAAACATGATACTTAATGTGCCAACGTGCTCCAGTCCAGTTGTATAATAAAGGTAGCAGCCAATAAAAATAGGATAATAAAGCAACTGTGTCCAAAAACGTTTAGCTGATCATATACTTTATTCTGGATAAGCATTACAGCTGCCATTACTTGCAAATTACTCGAAATAGATTGGGATATTCATTTCCACACCTCAGTCAGGATAATATGTACCAGAAACTTAGATAAAATCAAGCTTAGTTCGCTACATTCAGGTAGTAAATGAGGAAGGACCACACTAGCCATTAAATGCAATTGACTATGAATAATAAGCTTCCTTTTGGGTGAGTGAAAGAGTTTACTTACAAGGAGGCTACAAAATAATACTAGTCGAACAAAAGAACTCAGAGATCAATCCAAACCACAAAGTTCTTTGACATAAGTATGAGTTTCCAAATGCTTTAAATTAATAAAAAAAAATCAATATGTCGTTGAAAGAAACATAAAATATCACCTCTTTCTCTTGCAAGTCCTTCTCCAGATCAATCAACCTTGACCTTATGCGGTTTGTGTAGTTTAAAGCAAGTTCATTGCTGAAAGGAGTACTAGAGAGAGTCCCTAAATTGTGCCTTCCATAAAGCTTTTGTATCATTAAATCTCTCTCATTCTTTCGGGACAAATGAGCCTAATATAAAAAGAAGAGACCATGTCACTATTAAATGCCACCCCAATTAGGTATCATACAGGTTCAATCTATAGTAAGCTCCAGAAATATACATCAGCTTCATTTTGGAGCTTTCCGATCTCCTGGATATACTCATTGACTTGCAGCTTAGAGTTAGATCTCTTTGTCTCTATGTCTTCCATTTCCCTGGTCAACTTCCTGATTTTGTCATGTAGAATTGCAATCCTTTCTTCAAACTTGGTTTTCCATTCCTTCAATTCTTCATCAGTATCTATTCCATACCAAGACAACCACAGAGAAAATAAAAAATATAATAATAGTTCAGTAACGTCAGAACTAGAAATTGCCCACCGAACTAGAAATGCAGAATCGTTCAAAGTGCTTATATACAAACCATCATTCTCCTCAGCAAGAGCTGCATATTGCTTTTCTTGCTCCTTAAACAAAGCGCTTCTTGCAGCAGTCTTAGTTGCTATTTTCTCTTGGAGTTTACGCAACTCCTTTAGCGTTGCTTCTGTCTGACGGATTTTGGCATCCACATTTTGAATATTTCCATCTAGCTCCCTCATTTGAATTTTTAATGCTTCAGTTGTTTCTTCTTCTTTGGCAATGGTTTCTCGCAGCTGGAGCAGCACAACAAAATATCAAACCAATGATAACAAGCCCAAGCTGTAAAGAACTTTGTTGTTAAGGCTGATATACATTGTTGAGCTCCTCTCTAAAAGCTTAAGCTTTTAGATGAGTTGGTAACTTAACATGGTATCGGATCTTTAGTTTGGCAAGGTTTTGGGTTCAAGTCATCCCGCTTGCATTTGTTATCCGAAGTATTGTGAGTGCACATGCTGGCATCCTGTTTGGTTTGTG
Source organism: Platycodon grandiflorus (assembly GCA_016624345.1). Taxonomy (NCBI): domain Eukaryota; kingdom Viridiplantae; phylum Streptophyta; class Magnoliopsida; order Asterales; family Campanulaceae; genus Platycodon; species Platycodon grandiflorus. Next base: position 3,231,828 of record CM028369.1, on the reverse strand, counting down.
AGCCCCGGTGAAGCATGTTTGTTTCTCTCCACGTGTAGATGGGTCACACGTGAGGGGGAGTGTTAAGCTTGATATACATTGTTGAGCTCCTCTCTAAAAGCTTAAGCTTTTAGATGAGTTGGTAACTTAACATTTCTTTTATAAGAAAAAGCTGAAAAATAACATCTTGCGAATTCCTTCCCAATTTCTTTTGCGCCTCTTGGGAGGTGGGGGCCATAAAATACAAGTTCTATTGATGTAGAGAGAGAATTTACAAATCAGGGAATCAGATGTGCACCTTAAAAGAAAGTGGGAGCAATCTACTATTAAACCCACCCCACCTCCAGAGGGGTGAAAAAGAAGGTTCTTGTTCAAATGTGATAGAACAGAGTTTTGGACAAAAAACATCCTAGGCACAGAAGACCAGTTCAGATAGGCCCTCTACATGAAACTATACCCTTAAAATATTCAACTTTTCTTCCACATTTCTAATACAGCAAACAACTAATCAGTATCACAATTCACCCATAAGGTTCAATAAATGTAGAAAATCTGGTAGCAAGTATGAATATATGGCCAGATTAGGAAAAATAACTTTTTTGCCCATCGTACAAGTTGGGGGTAGATGATATGACAAACGTACTTTGAATATTCAAAATGTGACAAATGCACTCATGATTTGTGTCAGTGTGATCCCTCCCGTTAAGTGCCCCTCCAATTTTGTACACAGAGCAATGACGTGAACTGCACCAAATAAACATGTGGCACTTCACGGATGGGCACTTAACGGGAGGGACCACATTGACCACAAATCATGAGTGCATTGGTCACATTTTAAATATTGAAAGTATGTTTGTCAAATTGCCTACCCCAAATCGTACAATGGGCAAAAAAGTTATTTTCCCGTCAGATTTCAGTCAAGGACTAAAAAGAATACTACAGCTGAATAGATTGGTTCCAACTCCAAAAAAAAAAGGGGGGGAGGGATTGCACCTCTACAAAATAACCAATTTATCCCCATATATAGAGGATACATGGAGCTTGCATCTGCAATATTATTTCAGTTATCCTTTCTGTTTCAAATGAAAAGAGAAAGAAGAAACCTTGTACGCAGCATTTTTCCACCCTTCAAGACTTTCCACCCGCACCTTCATAAGCTTAATCTCCTGCGCTTGATCCTTGTGAAGCTTCTTGATGGTTTCCAAGGCCTTTGTGTATCTAAGTGAGAGGACAAAAGTAAGGAAAGAGAAAGGTAACTCAAAGACAACCATTCAAGAAAATTTGGAACAATCATTGTGTTGTAAACACCTAAGCTGCAATGACTAGTATCTCCATACATGACCATCCAAAAGGTTCCGAATGTAATAAAGATAGTCTATTTTACCTGACATTTGAAGCAAATCGTGTCCATTGACATGTTTGAGTACCTCAAAATCTTTTAAATCCACAATCCCAGATAATTTTATTTTTATTTTTTTGATAGAAAAAAGAAAATGTATTAGATAAGAAGAGAAAGTACAAAAGAGATAGACGAGATGTCCATCAAGAGAAAAGAAATGGAAATACAAAGGCCTAAAGCTAGAAACAAAGAGCTATCAAGTGTTCAAAGCACTCCAATTCCTTTGCAACTCCGAAATGGGCACACCTCAAAACAGTCCCCTAGTTGAAGCCCAAAGGGAAGCCATATAGACCACTCGGTCCCAAAGAAGAGGCCAAGACATCTGCCAGTCCCTAGATATCCTGGAATTCCTCGGTCCAAATCCCCCACAAGATAGCAAAAACTCCACGGTGCCTGCATCACTTCCCCTACCAAAGCCCTAAACTCGCATCCAAAGAAATGAAAAGACTTTACTCAAGCTTCCCTGACCACCCCACACAATTTATTCCAAAGGTAACGAGACTCCAAAAGGAACTTTCACTTTCCAAATGATTGAAGAGAGCAGAAAAGGATAGGGATTAGGAGAAAGAATCAAGTGAGAGAAAAGAACGAGACGAATACAGGCCAGACACGTTTAAAGAGTGAAACTGTAGATTAATCATGCTTTGTGAACATCATTTGACAATGAACAAAAGACTTTGGTGACATTTCCGGTCTACCAAACAATGATAAACCCATGACAAATATATTCAACCAATTACGTATATTCAAAAACTTGGGCAATATTAAGTATCTTCAAACAGAACCATCGTGTGCAAATGAGGGGAATCATTACCATCTAATCCAAATGCTTCACATTCGCATGAATGAACTCTCACTCGGAATTTTCACATGGTATTGGTTTACAAGCTCAATATATTTACAAAGGCCATGAGCCAATTGGCAGTTGTCAACACACAAAAGGAAACCGTCACAACAAAGCCACTTCGTGCTCACAGTGGCCATTAAGCTTTAGCCAATCTATCTTCCCAAAACCCTCGAGTGAAAATCTAATGGCATCATCAATTAATCAAACTCCTGGCCCTTACACAACAAATCATAATAATAAAATAATACTAAGATGTTATTTTTTGGGTTGAAGCAGTAAAGCGTCCTCTCTAAAGAGCAAATTGGAGGCAACCAAAAATCTTAAAATTTTCTCAATCCCCTATTCACCATGTGGAGTAGGTACCTACAAGGGCGAACAAGGAGAAGAACGGAAAAAAGGCAATAAGGATAATCACAAGTCGGGAGACTATAACCATTTCTCGCCAACGAGGTGGGCAGGAAAGTCTCAAGCCACAAAGGCTTTTCTCGCTTATAGCAACCCATTTAAGCTTTGGGGAGCACATGACTACCTTACTCTGCAATGGTACAAGACCGAAATACCAAAATGTCCCAATAAAATGACTTTGACAATTACACCCTCCCAAACATATGAAATTCCCAATTTGCCTGAATTAAAAAATTACAAATCAACTCATTTCTAAGTAGTGGTACAGAATACCCCGCCAATAATCCATGTGTAACTTGACTCTTGTTGTTGATGCCATAGTTATTAAAGGCAATCGCATTGATTGCCTCAGGTGAGGGGCGAGGACAGGCAAGGGTGTGGCGCCTCTTGAAGGTCAATCGAGGCGATGTTGAAGAAGCGAGCCAAGGCGATCTCCTCTCTCACCCAGGCAAGAGGCAAGAGACGAAATGCATGAAAACGGAAGGAAAGACGAGCAACTAACCTTTCCAGCTCAGATTTGAAGGATTTTGGCCTAGATCTAATCGTCGTTGATCTAATCGATTTTAACCAGATCATGCTGTCAATCATCCATATTACCCAATCTAAAAGGGCACTGATTCTGCTGTCGATATTTCATATTTACCCAATCTAAGGACACAGCTATGATCACCTAGACATAGCGACCTCATCTGAAGTCGTTGCGTAATAGTGCTCACACACGCCACACACCGGCGCTTGCCGGACTTCCACAGACATGTTTGCCAGAGCCTATACAGCTTAATTCCTAGATTGGTTTTCAGATTTGGGGAGTTTCGAGCTGTTTTTGGTGTTGTTCTTAGGGTTTTCACTTAGTCCCATGGGTTTTAGTTTCTTGTCCAAGTAATTTGGGACTTCTGAAAAGAAGATATGACTGGTTGGGGCTAACAATTGAATCTCTTTATTTTATTGAAGTGAGTTGACGCTAGTTTGTACTAATTGGTTTAAGTTTCTAGTTCAAGTACTCTGATTTTTGTGAACTTAATTTCGTTCATTATAGTAATTGATAACATGCTTATAAAAATTGTAACAAAATACATATTTTAATTTACTTTACTTGATTGTCATCTTGTTCGCCTTTTGCTTGCCTGCCTCTCACCTTCAAAATGAGCCTTTCGCCCGCCTCACACCTTTCGCCTTTAATAACTATGGTTGATGCATTCCACAACAGAAAAGCACGACTAAAATCATTAACCCATACTATTGTGAAAACTTATCAAATGAACTGATCCTTAGTTGACCAACCTTCAGCACACAAAGCAGAAACCAAAACAAAAAAACTGAATGCTGGCTACATACTCAGCCCGTTTCATATATATTGTCCCATAGGTAAAAGCACACAAGTTTAGGAGTTAAAAGCATTGTCTAATATTTTATTTTCCACTTATACCCTTCTATGTAATTAAATGGTAGTAACTTATACTCTTTACTTTAATTGGTTTATCTTGTGAATCCTTTATTTAGTTGGGCGAATAGGACATCTGTTAATAAATGTTAATTAATGTTCATTGGAATCCCAAGTGGCCAAAAACTTTGAAACATCCGAAAACAGAAAGTTGGACAATATACATGAATGAAGGGAGAATTTTCCAAAAGCGCTTTTCATGAGATCCATAGTAGAAAGAAATGAAGCATTTCAAAAGTAATTACATGTTACATGTTCTTGTTTCTTTTTTTTCTTTCTTCGTCATTTCCCTTTTGGTTTTCTTTTTCTTTTTGGGGGTGGGTCAGTGAAAGACTCTTTATAGGATCTCAGGTTGTGACGAATATCAACTTTTTTCGACAAATAGATTTTACATAATATCATCCTAAGGACAACACTTACCAGCCAACCAAGATTTGTAACAAAGATTCTATCAAGGAATCAATACTAATCAAATGTAGCACAGTATAAGTGCGAACTAGCAATGATACACAATTTAAGTTCAAACAAATTCAAGCATAAATGATGACTACTAAAAGTTTAAATTAAAACAACTGGATTAGCAAGCATTCTACAAAGTACCTAGTTGCTGAGAAAATATCATCGAATTTCTTTTTCAATGTAGAAGAATCCTGCAGCGGCCAGTTGGCTTCATCTTGGTGTACAAATATGACGTTTTCAAGAATAGCTTTAGATACACCCATAAGGGCAGGGATTTCCCGGTCCATGTCAGCACATCTATAACTAAGGCACACTTTCTGCATAACAGAAACAAAAATCAAAGCATTGTCAAGCACATAATAGTTTTACTTAATTCAGATACCGATATATAACAATGCTACATTTCAAAACACACACTGCTCGGGAAGTTATGTATCACCATATGAATTGTATGAACGACTTCAACAAAAACGTACAATGGAACGGAATTCAAGTGCATAGACAACAAGGGAATTAAGACATGCTCTCCACCTAAGAAGCACCAACACCGCCACACCGGACACAACGACACAAAATTTTCTAAAAAGTTCCGACACCGACACTGCCGGGACACGTTACATATAAATATACATATAATTTTTAGGGAGAGTATTTCCACTACGAATTTTGCTTTTCCACTACATTGATTCACAATTAATTAAATTAATCATTATCATGACACAATTACCCTTCAAATACTTGTCTTGTTTAATAATGATGCAATTGCCTAAAGTCAACTACTTTTTTTTATTTCCCTTAACTTAATTTTTTTTTTTTTGGCTTTTATTATCCTTCCAACTTTTTTTTTTTACTAAGTACTAAAAAAATTAATTGCCTATCATCCATTATTTTCATTCCATTTCTTCAAAGGAGAGAAAAGTTGAAGAAAAATATATATCACCCCCATTTCTATTTTATTTTCTCGATTATTTTTTTTTTTACTTGATAAGTTGATGGCAATTAGGCCTACTATCACTTTCGTTTGAACTATTTATTTTTTAGTTTTCGATTTTGTTCATATATATTTTATTTTCCTAGCATGATTAAATATAATTTATTTGGAAAGTCAAAAAAATAACTAAAGAAAATGAAAAATTACTTTATTTTTTGCATATTTAAATAAGAGATGGTTGAAGGGCAGTTATGTCAAGACATTGAATAATATAAGTAAATATTAATAAATGTAGTGGATAAGCAAAATATGTAGTGGAGATAGCCTCTCTCTAATTTTTATCATGAGTATTTATATGACAATAATAACATAAATGTATAATACAAACAAATACTAAGAAGTTAAAGAAAAATTGACATTGCAACATTTAACAATAACATGTACAAGCAACACAAGTTTACCACAAGACATACCTTCGTTCGGACAAGACGAGCAAAGTACAAAACCATTTGATGAGACAAATTTCATGGAAGTAACATAATCTAATCACAACAAAAAAATTTACAATTCATAGAAGAAAAGACCAGCAAAGTACCTCTCCAGTGTGAGGATTTAGAGTTTGGAGAACACTCTCGATTGCCTTGTACTCCATCTTTGAAGCCTTCTGCGTCAGCTGGAACGATCTTATGCACACCACATCCTTGCCTGCAGCTGTCTTGAATCGCAATTTAATTTGAGCCTTTGTCTCCGTTTCGCCGGCAACCTAAACCCACCATGGGAAATAATTATCATAATTACTCACAGACACTACATAGATAACTATTCCATCCATCCCAGTAATAGTTTGAATTTTACTTTTCAAAATCAGTTTGACCCATTTTTGGATCAACACTGAACATGTGTTTACTCAAATCCAGAGCAACAAATTATATCCACCACTAACTACAAACCAAAATTTCAATCAAAAAATTTTATAGGTTCAAGCTTAATTCAAAATATAGTCAAACCACGGGACGGAGGGAGTACATTTATAGAAACAAAGTTATAGGAACAGACCTTGGGATCATGGATGAAACTTTGACCGGACCTAGCATTTGGGGGCAATTCGCCGGTGCATGAAAGCTTCAAGCACTCAATAATTGTCTGTAACGCAAACCAGCAATAATTTCAACATTCACATAGACACGCACACGGAAGTGAGAGATTGAGAAACGCTTACGGTTTTGCCGGCACCGTTGGCGCCGACGATGAGGGTTAAGGGCCGGTAGAAGGTGATGACAGAGCGGTTCTCCGGGTCGAAGCTCCTGATGCCCTTTATGAGCATCTTGTCAACCGTGCTCATATTTTGTTGTCTCCTCAAAACTTGCTCTCTCTCAGTTTCGTTGTACCTTTCTAATCTTCAATGAGGGGATTTTCAGACAGGGCGAAATGCATTTGACGCCTGCCGGCGACGCATAACTAGCGGGGTTTTAGGATTTCTACTTGGCAGGGGAGGGTTTAAGGAGGCACGAAATGGAAAGGGCGGGGTTTTTTACTGGGTTTGGTCTTCTCCTCTTCGTTCTTCCAAACAAGGAAGGAAAAAAAAAAATAGACACATAAAAAAAATTAAACTTGGACAGTTGTACAAAGGCAAAACTCATTTTGGGCCGCCCAACTTTTCACTGGCTTACAATACGGTGACCACAAGTTTTAAAATATTATTTTTATTAATAAATTTTAGTTAAATTGCAAGCGAATCTATTTTTTTAGATAAATGTTAATCTAGCTGTTAAATTAGTATAAAATATCTATTTTACCCCGTTAAATTCCATTATTTTCCAAACAAAATAATTCTTGCCTAATTCCCAATTTCTCTGTGATAGTAGCCCCACTCCCTCACTCTCCCACCTCCCTTTATTTATCTCTCCTCTCTCCCTATGTTGTTTTTAAATATAGCTAAATATTTAAAAAATTAAGATTTTGATACAATACTTGTCTTGATCATGACTGCTGCAGTAACTATGGGCAAGCGAGGCTTTTCCAGCAGTCGGCGAATTAAAACAGAGGTATTTTTTGGAATCAACATTGCTTCGTCAAGATACTCTGAAATTGCATAACAAAACAGTATATAAAACACTGCAAAGAGAACATCAATCCAAATGCAACTAACTACGACCTGTAGTCCCCAATCATCACCCCCAACCCATTGTAGAAGACAATCTCAATTATTTCAATCGGATCTAGAAGATCCAGGATCTTCGAAACAAGCCCTTCCGTTAAGCAGCCGAATCGAAGGAACGAAGAACCAATCCTCTAAAAACTATGATAGATTTGTAATCGTCGAGAGTTGAGCCTTCAAAAACTAATTGATCAACTCCAATAAGGGAGTGAAACTTCGATTGCTTGAAAATGATCGCCGAATCAACGAATCCTAGAATTTTCCCACGCAACTGCTCAGAATAGATACCAACTTCGAGAGCTCTGAAACATTTACATGTCAGAATTAATAGTGAAAAAATCAACAACACTCAGTAGGGTTAGGGCTTCGAATAACGAACAGATATAGGAGAGAGGAGACACAAAACTGTGTGTTTGTGAAACATTACCTAAAGCCCTCAATCTACGAAACCCACCACGATTGGTACTCCGCCCACCTCCAATCTCTCACCTCCACCACTCATGATTCCCTCATTTACACCTAATCCTCTACCTACCACGGCTTCGCCGCCTCTTTATACCCCGACCAAGCCGAATCACTCCGTCAATCCGACTCCGTTTTTGATGTGTACGAAGATAAAGTCTGCACCCTCCACACAACTCACACCCCTGAGTTCTTAGGCCTTGACAACGAGTTGGGTTTGTGGGGCAGCCAAACTCCACAACAACTCAACACGGCATCCCAAGATGTCATCATTGGGGTTCTGGACACCGGTGTATGGCATGAGTCAATAAGGTTTGACGACTACGGCATGCCCATTGCAAAACGGAGGTGATCACGCAAAAAAGGCTATTGGTGACCTCTGGCGTGAGAATCAGCAATACTGCAGAGAGAATATGATGCCCTAACAGAGTATAGCTTTAGTATGTAAGTTACACGTACTGTATCATGCCTTTGAAGCTGCTGTTTATAAGAAGATAATTCCCAATCCTGATTAGTTTCGAGTTTGGTGTAATTGTGATCAAATCCCATGTCTTTCGGATCACGATTACGGGTTTTCTTAGGATTGGTGGAGGTAGAATTACAGTGGGATTCTACCCAGTTTGAGAGATGGTTCCATGAATGACTCTGCTTATACAGAGCTGACTAGGGGTGATCTCAAGGTCGCCCTGGGATATTCCCGTGGTCGGCCTAGGAGGTACCCAGGTTGCACTGTGGGTCCCTGAGATCAGCGTCTTGGGCAAGTATGCCTGTTGATGAAGAGGGCGACCTGATAGATCACGGTTACCAGGTTGTCGTATCCGAGCTGGCATATGACACCTGGCTTCTTATGTCACCTCGGCATTGCCCACCGCAGTGCCTGGCACGTGTAAAAATTAAGGTTGAGGCCATTCAAGAGGTATTATTTGTAGGATCTTATATACCCACCATCTTTATCTCCAAGTCTGAGAATGGTCTTGCAAATTCCCAGGTATTGGTTACAAAGAGGAAAGAGAAAGGGCAAGGGTGTAATTGTAAATATTAAGGGGTAAAATAAGGATTTCACATTAATTTAACAACTGAACTAACGTCCATCAAAAAATTGGGCATGCTTACAACCTAACTAATGTTCTGTGGCAAGAATAACATTTTAAAACTTGTGCTGACCTTATTGCAAACTGGTGAAAAGTTGGGTGTCCCAAATATGAGTTTTGCCTGGTATAATGTATCTGTATAATTTTTTTTTTTAGAAAGCAACCTTCGTATTCTACCCATTCTTAATTCATATAAGGAGCCGTTTGGTTAGGGCCGAATAGAATTAAAAAGTCATATAGTTAGATGTTTAATAAGCAATAAGTGGTCGGAACTAATAGCACGAGTTATTCGGATAAAATTTTTATCCACTCGCTAATAATTGGTATTATTAACGCCCTCACTAAAAAAATATGTGACTAACATTTTCAATTTTCAAAATTGCCCCATATTTATAAGTGAAGATTAACTGTGAGGGCATTAATAGCACCGTGACTAATAATCTTGTTCATCCCTACCCAATATTAACTAATAATTCTATTTATCCTTATTCAACTACCAAACAAGCCCTAAGTGTTATAAAACTATGGAGCCGTAGTCAGGATTAAGGTCGGATAGGATTAATAAGTCGAATAATCAGATGTTTGATACGCAATAGGTGGTCGGACTAATAGCACAAACTATCCAGATAAAGTCCTTATCTCCTTGCTACTAATACAAAGAGGATGGTAGTATTATTAGCACCCTCACTAAAAAAAAAAACGACTAATATTTTTAAAAGTAAGTCTTTTATGACACCGTCTTACGGATCATAGTTCGTAAGACGGAAGCCCACCTCTCACTGTTCAGCCCACCAACAACACACGTTGGGTCAAGTTAGAGGGATCCATCTTACGGAACTTTTTTAAGTTTTTGTCTATTTTTAATTATAAAACTACTCCTGATTTATATCCTGGTTTATATGTGAGGATTAATAACGAGAGTACTATTAGTCTAAAACAACAAACTCTCAAAGGAAACACATGGAGAAATTTTGAGATTTTTTAGCTTGATTAGGATGGGGCATCGACTATCACTAAGATGGTTTAGAATCTACATTGTTAGGATCCACTGTAAAGTTGTTTAGAAACAAAAATAACTCTAAATCTCAAAAGAAGGTCATTTTTAGAAGAACATTGCTATTAACATCCTCAATACATTTAAGCACAACCCCTTCATATATTACAAAAATATCATTATAAATTTTAACTTAAATGCCCTTATGTATTATTCATTTTTCAGGTTAAAAAAATAAATATATGGTGTTCGGTAGGAGGCTGCCGAATACCATTAACGGTGTTTGGTCGGATCTGCCGAACACCACTTAGGGTGTTCTGTAACACATGACCGAACAATTAGGACTCAGAAAATTCAATTTTTCAAAATAAATTTGCTGTAAACCACTAAATTTGAACACCAAATTGTAAAGAAATTGAAATGTAACTAAACTTTAACAATAATTTACCATACAAATTGTAAAATAAGTGTTATTTAAACTTAAAATGCAAAAAAGAAAAAAAAAACAAGTATGAACAGCCATTGTTGTTGTTGTGTGTGTGTGTGTGTGTGAGAGAGAGAGAGAGAGGGGGCTGCAGTATGTGTGTTTAAAAAGATTAATTTTAGAGAAAATGTTAAGAATGGTAAAATTGAAAAATAGGAGAGGTGTACTTAAATTTTTTGGGATTAAAAATATTGGAAGAAGGTGTTCTTATTAAATTTTTTGGGATTAAAAATATTGGAAAAAGGTGTTCTTGGTAAAGTGGTATACTTGAAAGTTTTTGGGGATGCTAATAGCATTATAGCAACCCTCTTTTTAGAAAGGTACATCATGCCACCCTCAATTGTCTCGCTGGTTAAAACATACTGTATTTTCTATCCAACGCTGGTTAAAACATCTTTTCTATCCAACGCTGGTTAAAACATACAGTAGTATTTTCTATCCAAAGCAAGTAGATTGTGGTAATCAAACGTATTATCTCATCCATTCCATGATACCCTCCCTATGTCAGTTTTCAAATTCTCCAAAAAATCTGTAAAAATCTCTCCCCAATCTTTACAAGACTCAAAATCCTTTTTTAAACTCCATATAAAATCAAGACGGGACTCTAATTTTAGAGTATAACGTTAGGGTCACAATGTTACATATGTAATCATGTATTTTTCGTTCTTCAAACCATTGAAAGGGTTCATTCATAGAACTTCAAGCAGTTGGTGTGTCTCTAAGGATGGATTCAAATACAGTACAGTACAGTACATATATGAATTATAGAAGACAAGTCATCTTTTTGATGTCTCTGATGCATGAAAAAACTGAAAAGAGGATGTTACTAATATCAATGACTTCAGGATCTGATACTAATTACAACTTTTCAAAAACAAATTGGATCTACTACCCACCCTTGACCCTACTACAAAATAATATTCAACACAAGTGTGGCAAGCAACTGAAACCCTTATTCGTCTTTCCAGGCAGAAGATATTGAATTATCAATAAGGGAACTTATGTAATGACTCAAACAACAAAAGATATCAATAACAACAATATAACAATTGTGAATTGCTTCTTTCAAGAACCTAATCCTTGTACTTCATCTCGGACATCTGGAACCCGGGCATGTCAAACGACCCAGAAAACTTCTCAACATCGGCCTTGAGTTCTTCAATATCCTTGTTGTTCACCAAACCCTTGTTGAAGTCCTTCAAGAGCTTTCCATGCTCCTTTTGGATTTTCAACGTGACGGTAACTGCACGGTGAAGGAACTCTGCAATTTGCTCAAAGTCCTTCTCAACCAAACCCCTTGAAGTCATTGCCGGAGTACCTGCCAACAAAAGCACACTACATCACTCACAAATGTTCAAAAGTGGATTGCATGACCTTCTTCCCTGACCAAGTCATCTACAAATTGCTCTAACTACAGCAAAGTAGAATAGAAAACAATGTCATGACATGCAGTTCTTACCAATTCGAACACCTCCAGGGGCCAAGGCACTGCTATCACCGAACACGGCATTCTTGTTCACAGTGATATTGCAGAGGTCACAAAGCTTCTCAACCTTGTTGCCTGCAATAACAGCAACAGAGTACGTAAGAATGAAGAAGTGGACAATAGTTTATATCTACACAAGTCAAAACATTGGTGATGAATGGTATCCAATTGTTGTCTTACCGGTCAATCCAAGAGGGCGAAGGTCCCACAGAACAAGGTGGTTCTCAGTCCCACCAGTAACAAGCTTGTAGCCTTTGCTCATCAAGTAGTTGCCAAGGGCAACAGCATTGGCCTTAACTTGCTTAGCGTAGGCCTTGAAGCCAGGAGTGGCAGCCTGTTTCAGGGCCACAGCTAGAGCACCAATCTGATGATTGTGAGGACCACCCTGGAGGGCAGGGAAAACTGCAAAGTTGATCTTGTCCTCAAAGTCATAAACTGCATCTTCAGGCTGACCCTTCTTAGTTGGTTTTGGTCCCTTCCTGTAGAAAATCATACCAGCCCTAGGGCCCCTCAAACTCTTGTGGGTCGTGGTTGTTACAATATCACAGTACTCAAAGGGATCTGCAGCTTCCTGTAACATGGATCCACAATATTTAAATCCTTCATGCTTACTTGAACTTCATTGAAATATTGATTAATGTAATTAAGAATTCACTGATGTGGGTTTGGAGGCCCAGATTCGAACACATATTTAAAAATTCACAAATCATAAGTTCTAATTTAACCACAGAAAAGAGCAATAAAGTATAACAGAGCACATGCAATAGACTCAAAACATGGATCAGAATTTAAAAAAAGAAAATGAAAATTAAACAAAGGTCACAAAAAATATGCATTTCTGTCCGTACTCTTGACTAGATCTATACACTTTGCTAGAAACTAATTTCAACCGTAAATACATTGTCGCAAGTAGCCTGAAATCTGATTCACATGGATTTTCAAAACAAACCACTTGATCACATTAAGAGAGATTCATGTCTGTCTAACAACTAGCTACAACACAGACTATTTTGCTTTAAGCAATAATTTATTACTTCCCAGATAAATCTACGCACCACAAAAAAAAAGAGGAAAAATTGTAATTAGATTGTTATTACCCAAAAAAAGTTGCTACAATAAATATACACACATTAGTTTAGTTGTGATTCTTAAATTAGGATATTTTTTCAAAATCCCTAGCATTACTCACTTTTTTACAAGCATTTCACATAGATCAAGTCGATAGTGAAAAATAATACTACTCACATAAAAGACACTTAAGTAATTAGCAACAAGAATAAACAAATCCCAGATCTAAGTCCCCATCCATAACTCAGCCTAATCTCACTTCCAACTCAACTCGATCTTACTCCCAATTACTTGGATTGTCGGCTAAGTAAATCCTTTTTTGCCATTGAATTCGAGAAACTAAAATAACCAACAGATCCACAAGCAAAAGCACTAAGGCAATCAAATCTACACACAGATCCTAAAACATTATACACCAGAAAACAATATTAATTATACCTGAGCAGCAACAAGGCCACTAATGTGAGCCATATCACAAAGCAAGAGCGCCCCAACCTTGTCAGCAATAGTCCTTAGCGTCTTGTATTCCCAATCCCTAGGATAAGCACTCCCACCGCAAATAATCAACTTAGGCCTGAAATCCAAAGCCTTCTCCTCCAGCCTCTCGTAATCAATGTACCCAGTTGCCGAATTCACCTTATACGGCAAACTCTCAAAGTAAATCGACGTCGCCGAGATCTTCTTCCCGCCGGATGTATAATACCCATGAGTCAAATGCCCGCCTGATGGCAAATCCAGACCCATGATCCTGTCGTGTGGGTTGAGGACGGCGGTGTAGGCTGCGAAATTGGCGGGACTGCCGGAGTACGGCTGGACATTGACGCCCCACTTGGTGGGATCCAGACGGTAGGCTTGTAGGGCGCGGCTACGGCAGAGGTTTTCAATTAGGTCAATGTATTCGTTGCCACCGTAGTAACGGTTGCCGGGCATGCCCTCGGAGTATTTGTTGGTTAAGGGACTGCCCAGGGCTTCAATGACGGCGAATGAGGTGAAGTTTTCTGAGGCTATGAGTTCGATGCCGCGGCACTGGCGGCGTTTCTCCTTCTCGATTAGGTCGAAGATCTCCGGGTCAACGGATTCTAGGGAGGAGTTGCCCCATTCGTTGACGGGATCCATATCGGAGTTTAGGTTTGGGTGAGGGGGGTGTGTGTGTGTGTGAAAGAGTGGGGAGGGAGAGAAATGGAGGTGGTGGCACAAGCAGTTGTGGAAATGAGGTGGGGGATTTAAAAGGAGAGTGGCTGTATGTGAATGTACTATATTGTCCTTATGTTTTTTTTCCTTTTCTCACTTGTTATCCTAAAGGTTTGGTGGTGGGGGTAGAGGTTGGTGGGTGTATATTTTGATTTTTAATAAATTGGGTAAATTACTATAAACCCCCTAAAATATTTCTGGTAAATAGATCATTCTCCTAGATAATAAAAAACGACATTTAACCACCTTATATCTTGTTCATTAAACGTGTTCTCTCACTCTCTTTCTCATATGGGTGAAATCTTTTTCTTATTCATCACCACCATTGTACAACCTACCATTTCCCTTGTGCTACTCACCTTACTAGTGTGCCCAAATGTTTTATTATAGGTCTTACCTAACTTTTAGTCTTTTATTTCATAATGAGATTTGTGTTTGCTCATTTGCAAGAACATAACACACAAGATTTGCAACAAAACAAAAACTTGTTTTATTGTGAGATTTACGTTTGCTCATTATTGGTTGAAGTAGATTCGGACAATTATCCTCTCTTTTTTTTCATTTTTTTTTTCACAAGTTTGGCACTATATGTTTGCCATGTATCTTTCTTTAAATAAGACGGTTGAGATCTGTTGTTTTTAGTCATTAGATTAACTAACAAGGTACATTGAGCGAAAAAATGACTAGATGCCAAAGTTGTTGAAGAAGTAAAGAGGAAACAATAGTAAGAAAATATGTAGTGTCATTTTGGTATTAATTGTTATCAATAAGCATGTGCGCAACCCGTGGTACGGTCTGTTATGTTTTCAACAGAATTTGGATAAAATTGGGTATAATGTCAACTATCAATATCTTAAGAGAGTTTGGTATAGTGTACAAATTATCAGGGGGTGGGGGGCGTAATCCCAAAAAGCGTGTAGTCTAATGGATTTATTTTTAATACATTACCCTTTTACATTCACTTGTACGATAAGGATGTTGGAGAAAATATTTTTACAGTATCATTAGTCATGCCAAAAGAGTGACCAATCATTAACCATGTAATTTTGAAATTATAAGCCAATATATTAAAATACTTCCTCTAATAGGGTAGTACATGTCCGATGCATAACTTTAATAATTTTTTTTCAACAAATGTTTATAAGATGAAGATTTTCTAATAATTAATTAAAAATATTTTAATTGAAAATTTTACAAAATTAAAATAGGATAAATATTAAAATCGATATAAGAATACAAATCAAAATTACTTATAATAATATTTGCAATGTAAAAAAATTAATAACATCTCATTAATATATAATTTTTTTTAACTAAGGTGTAATTGAAAGATGTACATTGGAATTTGATGTAAAGAAAATTTAAAACATGTGCATTGAAAATGGGACAGCTTAGTAAATATTACAACAATTACTAAAAAGAGGATAGTTTAAGAAGAATAAGGGATTAAGCGGAAAAAAATTGAATGTAAAGCTGTCATGTGGCAGCAGTGGCTTTTGCTTTAGTAATAATTATAGATTATAGATGGATTCCAAAATAAATGTACTATTTTGATTTTTTAAAATTAAATTGATTGTTTTTTCAATAAAAACTTTACATTAATTCTTTTTTCTTAAACTATAAAACACATAATTCGTAGTAGTTTGTATATTATAAATTACGTGTTTAATGATTTAAAAAAATACATGTCAAAATTTTATTTAAAAAAAACATTTTTTCCTTAATAAGTGTTAAAGCATGACACTTATTAGGAAAGAGTACATAATTAACCTAAATAATATCCAAATTTTAATTTGAAAAAAAAAATTTCTATGTTAAGTACTCTCATAGCTCCAAGATAAATTTTTATTTTTGTTCATAGTCATAAATAAAATAGATACACAAATTTGGAACGAAAGGTGTATAAATTTCTATGATTTTAGTTCCCTTACTCGTATACTCAAAAGTTGAAGTCTTTTAATAGAAGTTCTAATCTTCTTAATATACATGCATGCATTGCACATGTAAAATGTGTCTTAAAAAACACTACTCCCTTCCTCGTAAACAAACTAGGTTTTGTGTCCGTGCCTACAGTACAGTGTAAGTATGACATCGAATCAATTTGTGTTTGAACTTAATGTGTGTTCGTGGTTTTGGAGGGGGTGAATACAACTAAATGACACAAAAATATTAATTCATTTATTTTGTAAGAAAATCAATAATGAAATATTAAAATTGTAAACAAAATGATTTTAAATGTAACAACATTAGTTTTTTGTTTTCTTAATAACAAAAACTTAATCTTCTTTTGGAGGCTCTTACTTCACAATACTGTCTGTTAACAACGTGAGCTGCAATAAAAATTTTCATTAATTCCACTTACGCATGAGACAAAGAAGATATCAGAGACACATTCATTGAACAATATTTTATGCATAGTAATCGATTAATTAAAATATCAAAAAAACTTACCGCTTCGTCTATAAAACTTGAATCCTCTAAAATATCATTATCTAATATTATAGGCATAATAACCCAACTAATGGTTGGCCAATTATATGACCAAAAACCCAACTCAACCTGACATTTGTCCCAATTACTCGGCGTTTGACTAAATTAATCATATATTACTATGAGCTTAATATGCCATATGAACAGGAGATCTGTGATAATTGAAGCATGACCCAACAAAGAGAAATCAAGTTCGGGTCTAGTTGTCATCTCAGAGCAAATCAATCTCAACACACCAAGGAATTCAACTAAATTCAAGTACCCAATTGGCATAAGCACCAAAATCTATGGGGAATAGGTCAAATAAAATCGCAGGTCTTAGCTAAATCCAGTAATTAACAATACCTAGAAAAATCACCTAACTACATTTAACTATATATACAAATCAAGAAAGATATAGCATTTAACCCGCTTCTCAAGGATTTCTTTTATGCATGGAGATTCATACGGAGTAACAAATGAATAACTTTTAAAAAAATTAAACTAATGGAGAAATAGAAAATTAGAAATACAGATAGTAAAATTTAACATACTTGTGGAAGGCTTTCTGAATTTCACGTTGACTTGCGTTCTTTTCAACTCCAAGTACCTGCATCAAGGAGGCAACTGAGATTAGAAATAACAAAATTGGAATTGATTCATAACATTCAGTAATTGTTGACTTGCATTCTTTTCAACTCTAAGTACCTGCATCAAGGAGGCAACTGAGATTAGAAAGAACAAAATTGGAACTGATTCACAACATTCAGTAACTGTCTTAAGCATGCAAGCAAGGATCATATCAATCACTGATCAGCTATTCAATTTCGCCAAATCTAAGATGAAGAAAAGACCATGTCTGAATGGTTATATCCCTTTTTAATCTTCCAGCGAATCAGATCAAAAGTAAAGGAGCTTAATTCTCACTAACCAACCATAACTGATAACTCCTAACATCTATAAAACTTCTAAGGGCCAAGAATAAAATAAGAAATAAAGAACTCCTTGTGTCCCTAAAGCCCTAAAGGAGTGTCAGTATTTAAAAAATTCACCTTTACAAACTATCATATTTCAATCGGCACTTGTAATGATATATGCGGGCACTACATGTATTTCTATGTGTGCTATAAAAATGGCAGGTTACTTTTTTACCCGTATAAAGCTTCATCTCGGGCATCAAAAAATCTAAACATTTACTATGTATTGCAATTGGCAAACAAATGCAAAGGTTCTATACTTTCCACAGTTTCACTATATCCAGCTAACTGTCAAACACCTACTAAGTGCATCAAACTCTTAACCATGTGGACATCCCGAATGTCTCAATTCAGATAGCTAAACCTAAGTTAAAGATCCAACAAAAAGCATTCTTTGGGGGGAAAAAACTTACTGAAATCCAATCAAATTTCATTGAATCACTCCATAGTCCATAATCCAATCAAATTTACTAAAAAGTCTAAGTTCCATCGGTGAGTTTTCCTTATTTCCCACCACCAGCAACCATGGAATCCTTGCTCTGAGTCATTGTCAATGGCTTCCAGGAAGACTTTCCTAGCACAATTTACAATCCATGCGTCACTTTGCTCGCCGAAAATCGTAACTAAAGGCTAAAAAAGAACTTCGATTCAGCGGCAAACCAAACAAAGCCAGTAAAGAGTTTGATCCCGCAGTAAACCGAAACGAAACGCAGTAATAGAGCTCCAATCCGATGGCAAATAAAGATATAATATTTTGTTAATTGCCGGCAAACCATATCAACATTGATGATGAAAGTGAAATACAAGTTTTAGGGAATATGCCTTTGACAACTTTTTAAAATTGATTTAATGATGATCGTTAAATTAGTATTAAAGACAGTTTATTTTAAATTATAATTTATCTCTTTGCGAGTCCCTAATGTAATTCATAGTTTCCCATACCTCTCTATTTCATGATGTATCTTTCGAAAGAACTCAATAAATTCAATTAATAGTAACATACTACTTAAAACAAAATTTATTTCCAAAATACATTCAAGCTGAATACACGACGGACTATATTTTTCACTATCCATAAGTAGTTTCATAGGAACTGCATCCACAGTATTATCTTACTCAACAAATAAAATTATAACATTTCCTGGACCGAATCTAAGAGAGTCAAACTGGGTGGCCTGACTATGTTATTTGTTGTTTGTGATTTCATCAAACAGTTAGGTGACAGTTGGGTGATACGTGGGAAAGAAATCAACCCAAAATACAATTGGGTTAAGAAAAAGTTGAAGACTTACAGGTGTGTGCCAAGGGTGGGGAAGGGACTCGATCAGAGCTGAAATCCAAAAATCCAACCGAGAGCTGAGGGTGTGAAAGGGAATCGATCGCAAAAAGAGAGAGAGAACTGTGGATACACAATTACTTTTCCAATTCAAGGATGAGACTCATAAAAATCCATGGAAGAAGTCGCAGAATCGAATAAGTTGTCGCTCGGGAAGGAAACTGATGCTCGCACATGAGAGAGAAAGAGAAAGAGGGGCACAGACCGGGGATCGAGAGAGGGAAGGAGGTTGAGAGGGCAGTCTTAGATTTGATCTTGACCTTATAGGATGAAATATGAAAGTGGAGAGAGATAGAAGGAAATACAACCAGGGGAAGGAGAAAGTAGAGAGAGGGTTTTGAGGGAGTAAGGAATCGTAAGAGCGGAGGTTGAGGAATTACCAGAGGGATGAATATATAACTGCTCTCACACGCATGCACTCTCCAATTAAATCTCGGCCGTAGGATTTTAGTAAATAGGAAAATCTGGGCCAGTAGTTATCCTGTGTCAATTGCACACGTATAAAGGCTCTTGTATTGTAATATAGATAGTCTCTCTTTTCTCTTTGGTTTGTTTTAGAAAAATAATATTATTTCTAATTATAGTAATGTATAATTAACTTTACTATAATATAAATAATAAATCTTAAAAAATTTGACTTGTCAAATAAAATATTTTATTTTTGGGACGGAGAGAGTGAGAGTATATGCAATTTATGTCAAGGTACTAAAATTTCAAAGACTTTAAATTATGTCTAAAAATGACTAAGGGGTCTTATCTTTAATTGCAAATGGTAATGAAACAATTAATTAGAATTATGAAACAAGTGATAATGAAACAAGATTAATTCAACACGAATGAATAGCATATATATATATATATATATATATATATATATATATATAGTTATCACTACTCTAGCTAATCTTAATTTATGGTAGAAGCCTTTTTTCTTTTATGATCATAGAAACTACTACTACTACATGCATTTTAGACTGAAAATTGTCTCACTAATGGAGTAGTAGTATTTCACTAATTAATTCAAAACAGTTGCTATACTTCTACTCATGTGACTTGAGGTACTCTCTGAATTCCACATACATAAATCTTAATTAGAGAGATGAGGTAATGTCATGTACATAAGTTTCTCCGAGAGTTGCCATTCATGTCGTGAGACCAATCAAGTACAACGTACTATATTCACTCAACAAGTTACTGAATATATATATATATATATATATATATATATAGAGAGAGAGAGAGAGAGAGAGAGAGAGAGAGAGCTCTTCTGTTTTTTCAAGCGTGGTTGGTGAATGATACAACCACGAATATGTAGACATGAGATATATAGATATCCATTAATTAACTTGGATGATATCCTCTCATAATGTCATTGTTGGTTGGTGAAAAAGTTGGTGATTTTAGGTAGAAGAGTTTTGGGGGTTTCAGAGTTGTTGAAGGACAATATTGTCTTTTTGCTACCCACCACACATGATGTGGACGCTTTCATTTTTTTATCTCCTCCGGTGTGTCCTCGTGTCATAAGTCAGACCGAGCAAGTGGGTGGGGGGAGCGAATGCAAAAGTGAGAGATAGTGCGTAAAAGCGTCAAATGTCAAAATTAACATAGAGCGAGCGAGAACACTTTCAGAACGCGTAATACTCAAAATTAATGCAATAAAACTCCAAATTAAATTATGATCCATATATTTTATAGGAATATATATATTATAGTATACATTAAGATTTAGGCAACTCTTACGCCTGCCTTTCTACCAAACACCCACCATCCATTCAACTCTTGCTTGATCTCTGTAAACAGGACATGTGCTGAAATAATAAACAAATGTAAAGTTTTTTTCTCTCTTTTTTTATTGTAAACTAAAGATGCACAATTAATATAGAGTGAGACATAAGTTTGTTAGTATACAAATAACAAAACTCTATTCCATCCCTGAAAAATTAATTTTATTTGAAAATTTTAAAAAAGTACTATTTCTTTTTAAACTACACTAAAATTATATCCATTGTATATGACACATTATTACTACTCCTTTCGTCCTTAAATGCTTGTTTGTTTTTAAAATTTTCTAGTTCCTAAATGAATATTTATTTGTATATAAGTTTATTAATTTCATATTTGATACATATCTGTTCTAGTTCGAATTTCCAATGTTATACTCACTTCATTTTAAAAATAAGTGTTGTTTTAAAATAATACACACTTATTAAAAAATAATTGTAGGTTCACAAATATACTTTTAATAAATATTCTTATTTAATGTGCTAGGAGTAGTTGGAAAGAGAAATTAATTAAGATGAGATAAATATTACAACCTCCGTCCCAAAATAATTATCGTTTTAGCAAAAAAAATTTGTTAAAAAATAATTGTCGTTATAGAATTTCAATAAACATTTGTTTTTTTTTTTTATGTCCTAAGGGGGCGTGTGAAGGGATCGAACCTGAGACCTCACACTTTGTGAAGCCCAAACTCTACCACTGGGACACCCCTTAAGGACCAATAAATATTTGCTCATATTCTACCAAAACTGCCCTTATTTATTATCCTTATTAAAGAGGGTTGTTAAAAGGAAAGTAAAAAAAATACTCATGCGACTTATCTACTATAAATGAACTTAAATAAGGGTAGATCGGTCTTTATGTAAGCTTTATTAATCTGTGTGCAAATTGCTAAAATGATAATTATTTTGGGATGGAGTTAGTAAAAGAATATAAAATATTTAGTGAAGTGATGTGAAGATACCAAAATATCTCACCACCACGTGACAAGTAGGACTTATAATACGCTGACCTGGAGCCCAGGCTACTCTTCATATTCCCGAGCCCGAGCAATAGTCCGGGTGTCATGCTGCGCGATCTCATCCCGAGCTCCCCAGGAACTCAAGGTCATCGTGACGTCTTAATCCCCGAACTCGGGCTACTTGCTGATTCACTTGCTTCCCTGCCTTGTCTTGCAGAAGCCAAAGCCCGGGCTTTGACCCTGGTGACCGTTATCTCGAAAACAGTTGAAAGTTAAAGATTACGGCTGTAATTAAAGTCTATCTGCTACTACGTCATCCCGGGGGCTACTAATAAGCTTCTCATTGGTTAGCAAGTAATTTACTTTCTAAGTAAAACTACATCTGGAATATCCGCACAGCTTCGAAAGGAGGTCTATCTGCTACATCAATACTAGTCACTTTCCTTTAAATGTTCATCAACGCAAATAACGGCGGCCATAAATGATTTATTCCCGCATACCTCGAGCTGACATCTCGCAGACCCACTTGCCTCAAACTAACATTTCTCCGGTATAAATACAAGGTGATTACCTTTATTTATGGCCTAAGTTCCATAAAATAACTCTCAACTACCAAAATCTCCAAAAGCTTTCAGTGCATTCCCTCTCAAGAGTGGCCTGACTTCTCACCAGAGACCATAACTCTCACCATATATACTGATTCTCTCACTGGAGGGCTTTAGCTGGACCACGTCCAACTCTTTAACGGTGCTTTCTTTAACATCTTAGGTATATACCCGAGGACAAGTTCCATTTACAGTTGTGCCTATTGAGAGCCGGGACATTCTACCATTTAACTAGCTGCATACGTGGACTTGACAAGATCACCTGAACAATTTTTGACATGGTCAAGATGATTAACTGTTGGGACTTGTAAAAAGATAAGGGTATATTAGGCAAAAGCATGAATTGAAAACAGAAATTGACACTTATTTTGTAACAAATAAAAATAATAATTATAGCTTGAATTTTAAAAATCAGACTTTTTACAAAAAAGAATAGAAAAAGAAAAATATTTTACTGTACTTTTTTTAATAGGAGTAACAGATGTAGTCCAAATTATATAGGGAATGGTAAAACATGCTGAAAATAGAAAAAATGGAGCAACGCGCGGAAAGATGGTTCAAGATCCAAGGAGGCTTCGCTCAAAGTTATCCGTCACGTTCTCAACTAGTGGAAGATTAAAAACATATGGGTAGATGTATATGTAGATCATGGATGGATGGATGTACACACAAATTTAAAAATGAGTGTCGTCACTTGTCATTAGCCAACAATTATACTATCACTGATTGTTTTCCTATTTTTGTTCTTTTTGCTGTGAAAATTTTCCTTTAACAAACGCTACCAATAAGAAACAACGCAAAAAAAAAACTGAATTAATTCCTCGTTCAAAAAATATTAATAAAAATAAAACAAATTTGAATGCTTTAAACTTGTCGATTTTGTCCGCATGCAAATAAAATTATATTTATTAAAATAGTATAGAAATTAAAAATAAGTTAATAAAGTAACAAGTAGTTTAGACTTTACAAAATATGAATGTATACCTCGTAGGCTTGTAACCTAATAACTAGGTCGTGGATTGAAGAATACAATACCTTAAAACTAATTATAAACTATATATCTATAAAAAGATTATGTTGCTTTAACATTACTCATATATTAAATATCAAATAATAACGTGATAAAAACAAATTAATTAGGGCTAATGCTCTAAATACAGAGGAGTGGAGAGAGGGATGATATTGGATTATAGTTGTTGGTTGATGTGGGTAAAAAATCGCAGGATGTTCTATCTTTTATTTTAATTGTCACATCTTCGTTACATATACATAAAAATAAACAAAATTAAATATTTAATACTTTTTAGTATACATATAACGAGAATTTAAGAAGACAGAACACCTTTTTAAAATAAAAAATCATATGCAATTAATTCCTCGCAGCTCATATGACGGTGTCGGTTCTTTGATCACACCACCAGCACCGTTAAGAATCTCCTTTTACTGCTTGGTCGTGGGGCCTCTCTCTCTCTCTCTCTCTCTCTCTCTCTCTCTCTCTCTCTCTATATATATATATATATATATATATATATATATATATATATATATACACACTACACATGACAAGGTTGAGTCCCACGTTCTATCCATCTCTCACCCTTCACATATTGACATCATTCATTATAAGTTTATGGTTAATTACAACATTAATCCCTTAATTATAATTTTTTTATAATTAGTCCCTTAACAATTTTTTTTAAATTTTAGTCCCTTGAGTATGAAAATTAGGCACGACTAGTCTTTTTGATTGATGACGTTAGTAAAATTTCATTAAGTCACCCATGTGCCTCCTACGTTCATTTGGTTGAGGGCTAAAAAGGAATTTCACAACATGTTCTTCATAGACTTCTTCCCCACACACACTCTCTCTCTCTCACATTCATTTCACAGTCCACCAAACCCCCGCCGTCCTCCTCCACCCCACCTCCACCTCAAAAATTTATCCCTACCCTTCTCCTCTACCAAAAATTCCTTCCCTCTACCCACCGTCCTAAACCCACCATCAAACTCCCCCACATTATCTCCGAATCAAACCAAGCTTTTACCCCCAAACCCAATTACATCTTCTCTTTAATCAACCTCTTAAATATTCAAACCCAATTCCATTTTCTGTTAAATCAACCTCTAATTTGAGACTTTCGTAGAGATATTTTTCTGGGTTTTGCTACCCTAATGTTAAAAATGGCCGGAGATTCATAAAGGACAAACCCGGCCAGCTGTAATCGACACCGGCAGCAATTGCTTGGCCATGAACTGTTATAGGCATCAACAACGAATCATTGCCTTTCTCTGTCACTTTTTCCTGTAAAATCAAACAAGTATTGAACAAGCTTGCGCTGAATTGATGGTTGGGATGAGTGAAAAAGATCTAGATCTGGAATTTGAAAAACCCAACGAATCATTGCCCTTCTCTTTCCAAGGCGATAAACACAGTGTGCCCTAGCTTCGATTATGAGGTATAGGGTCAGCAAGCTTGCTGCAGACGGGTTGAATCGGGTCGGGGCGAACTGAACTAGACGAGTTTGTGCTTGAGAAAAGAAATAACGACGGTTGTGGCACTATGCACACGGGTCGGAGCTCTGGTGACGGGAAAAGAAGTACTGGAGTCGTCTGAGGCACGAATCACCCAAGGGATGCGTGACTGGATCGGATGACGGGAAAATGGGGATCTGGAACTAGCCGCAACTGATCGTAGTTCGTTCTGAGAGAAGAAAGAGAGAGATTATACCAGATTTAGGGTTCTTTTGCAATGTATGTGTTTGAGAAACATTTCTGGGTTTGAGAGGACTTTAATGGAGTTTGAATTTTCTGGGTTTGAGAAATAAGAGGTTGAAGATGAGTTAGTAAAGTGGTGCTTGTGAAATTCCTTTTTAGCCATCAACCAAATGCACGTGGGAGGCACATGGGTGACTTAATGAAATTTTAGTAACGGGATCCATCAAAAGAACTAGCCGTGTCTAATTTTCATACTCAAGAGACTGAAATTTAAAAAAAAATTATTAAAAGACTTGTGGTAAAAAATTTCATAGTCGAGGGACTAATAATGTAATTAACTCATAAGTTTATAACCAATTCCATTGTGTTTTCTGAGATATTTTCAGATCACAGACGCCCTACCTCTCTCCCTCTCCATTGGAATACAAATAACCACTTTACACTTACTCTGACTGTTATAAAATAAGTACTCTTTTATTTATTTTATAAAAAAATTTAAGAAAATGTTTGTTTGTGAGACAAAAAAAACTTCATTTATTTGACACCACAATTGATAAATTTAAAATTATTAGAACAAAATAATATAAAATTAAATATTTTTTAAAAAATCATGTTTATTCAATATAAAAAAAAAATTTTTAAGATGAAGGGGGCACTGCATTGCATTAACCGGACCCACAATTTTAAACCTCATTTATGATTCGGTGATCCATCCATCTCGACCTTTTTAATTAAATTACAACTCGTAGTCATATACTATCTTCAGATATGGCAATGTGGCATGAAATGAGGCACTCCATTTTCTCCTCCGTTGTTAACTTGATACACATCTTGTCTTTAAATACTCCCTCCGTTCCAGGCAAAGAGTTCACTTTCCTTTTATAGAAATCAACATAAGAATAAATCAAATAAAAAATTTACATACTTTACTTATGTTTTAAGAAATAAAATTTCATTAATTAAAAACTATCTTAATAATACTATGGATTACAACTTTAATAACTTTGTAAAAATCACTAGATTTATGTTAATTATTGGTCAAACTTTAGCTTAGTTGACCAAAAAAAGTCAAACGTGGACTCTTTGTCTGGAACGGAGGGAGTAATTACTAGTTATAGAGCCTGTGCGGGGGCAATTTAACTTTTGTGTTCAATTGATACATTTTAAAAATATTTTTGAAAAAAATTATCAATATTGAATATAGAAGTTTGTTGACTTCATGTCTGACAAAAGTTAAGTGTTGTCAATATATGCAAATTGGTAGTTGTTTATTATAATATTTTCGTTTCAAAATAAATATTTTTTATTGGTGGTCAATAGATATAATTTTGTTTCTATACATTTTTTTAAATTTTCTTAGTACCCTTTAATGATATCATATTATTGGGTTTTTATCTCTTTTTTCATCTTGCACTTAGTAAAGATATTATAGACAAATATTTGAAAAAATTTACAAAATTAAAAATAAAATATTTACTTTGGGACATATTGAAGAAATATAACATTTTTCGAACAAATGAGAATTGTTTAAGAATTGTAATTATATTTTTGAAATAATTTTTGGAGATCATTCAATAATAAAAAATGTTTAATTGGACACTATATATATTTATATATTTTTATACACTATCAGTTTGAAAAAGAAATTTACACAAATATCAATAAAACATAAGCATCAATTTTGAATAAATAATTTAAAATTTTTGTTAATATGGATCACATATTATATACATTATTTTAGAACGTTTTAAATAAGAATATGAGACTCAATTTGACATGGAGAGAGTATCATATATAAAAATAAAATCTAGTTGGTTTGTGATATCCCACATCGGGTAGATGTGAGACTTGTGTGTGCTTTATAAGTGGCCACCCACTACCACCGGCACCAACCTATCCATGGACTTTTGGGTGGCTTGTGGTGGGCTTGACCAGGTGCTTAGTGGGCCAGTGCGTGGGCTATACGTGGCGACCGGGCTTCGGGCTCGGGTCGTTACAAATGGTATCGAGAGGGTCCCGGAAATGTGTAGGAACACATCGCCCGGTGCCGATCCTTTGGACCTCCTTTGGGTCTTGACGAGGACGTCAAGGATTCAAGTGGGGAGATTGTGATATCCCACATCGGGTAGATGTGGGACTTGTGTGTGCTTTATAAGTGGCCACCCACTACCACTGGGCACCAACCTATCCATGGACTTTGGGTGGCTTGTGGTGGACCAGTTGACCAGTGCTTAGTGGGCCGGTCGTGGGCTATGCGTGGCGGACCGCCGCCGGGTCGTTACATGGTTTATATTATAAAATAATTTATAGAATAATATAATATGTTTTAAAAATATTTACATATAATATAATTGGTTGAGTTGGTTTAAGGTGTATAATCAAATTTAAAAGGGTGTGGGTTCAAATCTCATTAACAACATTATTTTATTTCCTAAAGTCCTTCTTCTATTAGTATTACCTAATAGTAATACATATTGTAAAACCTATTATTATTAGGTATTGTTATTAGCTAATGACTTAGAAATGAAAAGTCATTTCACTCCAAAGGTCATGCTTACTTGGAAGCTTGAGAATCAAAAGAATCAAAAGTTGGATGAGGTGGGCACACTTAGAGGCATCCTCACAAACTTTAAATATATATATATATATATATTTTTTTAAATTATGTCTATAATTTTTAACTTTATTTTTCACATGTGTTAGAAACATCTTGGCAATGCTCAAATATTTTAAGAAAAATGATAGGACTACAGAATTCGTTTACAGATTTGGTTTATAAATAGCTTTAAGATGTTGTACAGTACAACAATCAATGCATTCGATAGCTGTATTGAACTACACTTTAACCAAATCTGTAAACAGATTCTATTGCTGTAACATAACTCATATTTTAATTATCACATCCAATGCTGTTAATATACTTCTTAATTATTAGACTTTTTAAATATGAACTATTTTAGTGAAACATAGAGTATAATTAGGTTGTGCTAACCGAAACAGATTGTATTCATATGTTTTATATTTGCTTAACAACTCATAAGACTAAATTTTACGATGTGCCATGGTCTCATAGGTTAAAGCTAGAGTGTTTCCTTTAATTAGCCGGACGGAATCCATAATTAAAGTTAGTGTTAACGTTCTGGCTCCATAATTAAAGTTAGTGTTAACGTCCTGACGTTAATTTCATGTCAATAAAAATATAATCTTAATTAATTTCCTAAATGTTACAAGAAGCTATGATAAACATTTTCGTGAAGGCAAAAACTTAACTAAGACCATACGATTTACATGACTAATATAGTATTAATGTAGTGAATTGGTCATAGTGACTCTGTCTTATAGTAAAACGATTTTACATGAGACCTACTCGTGTTTGGTGAAAGAATTCAATGAACAAATAAAATGTTTTCTTTTACTTGGCAAGAGCCAAGAGAGAATCAATAAAGAAAAAACTAATTCTCAGATCTTCCTCGATCCTCATCCTTACACCTTCCACGATTTTGGTATCTTGATAAGCTAGGGTTAACATCACCACGTTGATTTCATGCCAATCGAAATACAAACTTTCCTACACTTTACAACAAGATGTTGATACACATTATGGTGTAAGACTTCAATAAACAAATACTCCCTCCGTCCCCAAATTATTGTCTGGGTTGATCGGGCACACGAATTAAGAAAACTCAGTTGACTTGATTATTAATATTGGAATAATATTGAAAAAGTGTGTTGTTTCCTTTAATGTCCATGTATATGTGGCCTATAATTAAAGTAGGAAAAAAAAGTAAGGGTAAAATAGTAAAAGTGATGTTCTAAAAAAGAAAATTTCAAATAAAATAATTATTTTGGGACGAACGAAAAAAAAAAAAGAAGACAATAATTTAGGGGACAAGGGAGTATAATGTTTTCATGTCTGAGAGTGATGTGTCCACCACTTTTTCACTCATATATTAGTATTTATATAGTATAATAGGACGATGTGCTCTAAATGATCTAGAGATCCCCAGTATGATTTTCTTAGAATTTAAAGTCTCGTTCTAGCTTTCTCATGATTTTCTAATTATACTACTCCGTATATAAGAAAATTAATATCAACCAATCAAAATTTGAAAATTTGTAGATATTTTTCATTGTTGGATTTGCTTAAATTTTCTAAAGTTATCTACTTATCAATTCAATTTTACTATACTTATGGTTATTTAAAAAAACTTTAATTTTTAAAACACCAAATTCAATTTGAACTTGTAATATTTATATGCTGAAAATTATTATATATATATATATACTCCCTCCGTCCCTTGAGAAATATTCTTAGTTAATAAAACATATGAATTAAGAAACATAATTAATGATGTGTTGTAAAATGTGTTGATCTAACAATAATACCCATGAATATTAATTGAATTAAACTATTTTAAATAATTGAGTTTTTTTGGGATGTGTTATATTAAATAAAGCTTTAAAGGTATATTAGGAAGAATGGTAGAGAATAAATATATCAAAAGTCTTTAGAAACATTAGTTGCTGGGCTGGTCCTGAACTTTTGGGGGCCCAGGGCAAAAAGAAAAAAATGGGCCCTTGTTGAAATATAAAAATAATAATTTTCGCAAATATTTTTTCACTTTTTATTATTCAAAGTATTGAAAAAGTGCAACATCTACAAACATACAAGAAAAAATAATATCAACTAATTATTAAAAATTACTATTCTGCACCAATTTACACAATTTACAACAAAAACAATATATTTGTTTGCATCTTTTGACTACAATATCAATAGAACTTGATTTTTACTTGGAATATTGTTATAATCTACCTAATTATTATTATAATTAAATTTGTATTTTAATCTAAGCAATTTTTACTTTTTTAATGACTTAGTTAAGAAAATGTTGATCAACAATATCAATAGAACCTGATTTTTACTTGGAATATTGTTATAATCTACCAAATTATTATTATAATTAAATTTGTATTTCAATCTAAGCAATTTTTACTTTTTTAATGACTCAGTTAAAAAATGTTGATCGTCAACTAACATTTTTTTTATTAAGAATATTCAGCGGATCCAAAATAAAATAAAGGTCGGATGACTCCGCTATGGTCGAACCCAAAATCTCTAATTTTATATAACAACACCTTATTCATTGAGTCATAGAGTCAATTACAAAATTATACTAATACATTATATATTATACATAAATAAGGTTTGTTAATTAAATTCAAAGAACCCAAAATAAAACAAATAGTCAATTATAAAATTATACTAATACATTATCTATTATACATAAATAAGACTTGTTAATTAAATTCAAAGAACCCAAAATAAAACAAAAGGTTGGATGACTTTGCTAGGTATTGAACCCAAAACCTCTAATTTTATAGATAGTTTACCTTATCCATTAAACTACAATCAATTACAAAGATTTTATTTACATAATATATTATACTACATATTAAGGTTGTATACATAAATTTGGGGCCTCAATCCATGGCGATCACCCCCTAGGACATGGCTCAGGGCCGAGCCTGATTAGTTGAGACATTCAAAAATAGAAAATATGAATATTTATATGGGACGGATGGAATATAAATTTTTGTTTTTATACTATCATAAGACATAAATTTGAGTTTGAATATGTACATCAACACTTAACGTTGGTATACAACACCAACACCCTTGATTGGTGGATAATACAAATTTTTTCTCTCTCATAGTATTATTCACCAATCAAGAGTGTTGGTATTGTATACCCATGTTAAGTGTGCAAATCCAGACTTTATTAATTTGCTCGTTATATATATAATTCTCCATGTGCAACTGGATAACAATCAATTCATGCGGAATTGCGGATGGAGCAGTTGCAAAAACTGGTGAAGTAAAATGAAGCAATACGGTTGGTCTCAATTGATTATAACTTTGAAGAAACCTTATTAATAAAGTAGGGGTTTTGCACTTCAAGTGTCATGATGAAATGAAAATTTGAGGAGCATAACGAATTTTGAAGTGTGTGTACATATCTTATTTTTTGTCCTTGAGTGGTGATTTTATGGTACAGTTGGAGCTTTATGTTTTAAGTTCAATTCCTTCTCACACTCCTTAAAATAAAAAAAAATATTTAATTAAATAATTAATTATCTCCACCGTACAAGGCTACAAAGTTTCCTTAATAAATTTTTTTTTTAAAAGAAATTCTATGAAAGATAATGGACGTGTTTAACTTTTTAGTGTTAAAGTATATACAATTCATTAGAGAAGATAAGAAAAATAAAATTAGATTTTAAATTATAAAGAAAAATTAATTAGTCAACTTAGATAAATATTCATCAAATAAGGTCATAATATAATTAATTAAATTAATTATTAATAAATGTTATAGATAAGTAAGTTTATAGTGAAAATAAACACTTTTGTTAAAAATTTTGGAAATACATTGATCACCATTTTGCTGGATTAAGCGTCTCACCAACCCCTTTATTTCTTCTTTTATTTATTTACTTTCCTATTTTAGTCAGTAGCAGTGAGTACAATTTTCTCAATGATACTCAACCTCCGAGTCCGACTCCGACGCAAATGGACTTCACCAAATCCCAGATCCACCAAACTAAATCCTGACCGTCCATTCTCCTCCTTTCAAACCTATTTATATTCCCTTCCCTACCCACTCTTCTCTTGCCTCACACCTCCTCTCTACTTCTAACACTAGAGAAGAGAGAGCCTTCCCAGATCTACTCTGTTCAAATCCCATTTCTTTTCCCATGGCTTTGTTGGTCGAGAAAACCGCCTCTGGCCGAGAGTACAAGGTCAAGGACATGTCCTTGGCCGATTTCGGTCGTCTCGAGCTCGAGCTTGCCGAGGTTGAAATGCCCGGTCTCATGTCCTGCCGTACCGAATTCGGCCCATCCCAACCCTTCAAGGGTGCCCGTATCACCGGATCCCTTCACATGACCATCCAAACCGGTGTCCTCATCGAAACCCTTACCGCCCTTGGCGCTGAGGTCAGATGGTGTTCCTGCAACATCTTCTCCACTCAGGATCACGCCGCCGCCGCCATCGCTCGCGACAGCGCCGCCGTGTTCGCCTGGAAGGGTGAAACCCTACAGGAGTACTGGTGGTGCACCGAGCGTGCTCTTGACTGGGGCCCCGGTGGTGGACCCGATCTGATTGTTGACGACGGTGGTGATGCTACGTTGTTGATTCATGAGGGAGTTAAGGCTGAGGAAGAGTACGAGAAGTCCGGTACCTTGCCCGACCCCAGCTCTACCGACAACGCCGAGTTCCAGATCGTGTTGACGATTATCAGGGATGGGTTGAAGGCAGATCCCAAGAAGTACCACAAGATGAAGGATAGGTTGGTTGGTGTGTCTGAGGAAACCACCACTGGTGTCAAGAGGCTGTACCAAATGCAAGCCAATGGTACTTTGCTGTTCCCCGCCATCAATGTCAACGACTCTGTCACCAAGAGCAAGGTATATGCACACTAAGATCTCCCCTTTTTATTAATTTCTGCTCATTTATTTGTTAATTTATGATTTAGATCTGAGACTTACATGTTTAAATTTACATAATTGTGTTTGTATTCAAATTAAGCGGATAAGATCTAAGGTTTTGTGTTTCATTTAAGTTCGTCATTAATTTGTAGTGGAATTTCTTATCTGGTTATATTGAATTTACACCAGATCTGATGCTTAGACACAAAATTACTCTATTTGAACCATTTGATTTCGACTTAGATTAATGCTAAGTATGTTACAAATGTATCCCTTCCTTGGCTCCCAACTGATTATGTTTGACAATTGGTGAGATCTCGTCGTCTCCGTCTCTCACTGGCGTGGCTCACCATGTGAATTCTTGGCACGTGCAAAAGTTGCAGTAGCTAGCATAATTTTTTTGAACAATAAAAGTGAATTCTGTAAATTTGGTCAAGTCTCTTCATGTTTAATGTATCAGCTACAATATGGTGTAATCTAATTTTCATTTCAATGGTACTTGCATTTTGTTTCCAGTTTTAGTTACATGGACTGTAGCTCCTTGGGTTTGCAATTAAGCTTGTTTTCGGCATTATGCTGTAGATCTCTTTTGGGCATGCTTATAGGTTTAGACCTTTGATTTACTAATAGTTTACACATCTAACATTTTTCTTTGATTTTTGTGCTAAAACAGTTTGATAACTTGTATGGATGCCGTCACTCACTTCCCGACGGTTTGATGAGAGCCACTGATGTGATGATTGCTGGAAAGGTTGCTGTTGTTGCTGGATACGGAGATGTTGGAAAGGGTTGTGCTGCTGCCATGAAGCAAGCTGGAGCCCGTGTGATTGTGACAGAAATTGACCCAATCTGTGCTCTTCAGGCTACCATGGAAGGGCTCCAAGTTCTTACCCTTGAGGATGTAGTTTCTGAAGCCGATATCTTTGTCACCACCACTGGTAACAAGGACATCATCATGGTAGACCACATGAGGAAGATGAAGAACAATGCCATAGTTTGCAACATTGGCCATTTTGACAATGAAATCGACATGCATGGTCTTGAGACTTTCCCCGGTGTGAAGAGAATCACCATCAAGCCCCAGACAGACAGGTGGGTCTTCCCCGACACCAACTCGGGCATCATCGTGTTGGCAGAGGGTAGGCTCATGAACTTGGGTTGTGCCACAGGTCACCCTAGTTTCGTGATGTCTTGCTCGTTCACCAACCAAGTGATTGCCCAGCTTGAGCTGTGGAAGGAGAAGAGCACCGGCAAGTACAAGAAGGAGGTGTATGTCTTGCCCAAGCACCTCGACGAGAAGGTTGCAGCCCTTCACCTTGGAAAGCTTGGTGCTAAGCTCACCAAGCTCACCAAGGACCAGGCTGATTACATTAGCTTGCCAATTGAGGGTCCTTACAAGCCTGCTCACTACAGGTATTGAGGAGGAAAGAAGACAGAACTGAGAATTTGAGGAAAATGATTGAACGGGCGGTGGCATGGTTGTGTTCTTTATTTTATTTCTGATTGATGTGTGTTTTAGATTAGTTTGATTTTTGTTGGGGGTTGTTGTTGAGGGAGGGGGGGAGGAATGTTTGGCTGGAAAAAAAGTTGAATGGTCTATATATTATTATGTTGGAAGTAAGACCATGTTTGGGTTAAATAAGGTTTGGAGTATGGGGATGTGTAATATTGTAGCAAGTAGATGCAGCTGTTAGAAATTTACTGCATCTGGTTTTGGTTTTACTGAGGAAAATTAGAAATGAAAAATGTTTTTTTTTTTTTCAGTACTTTTGATTGTTCATTTTTATTGAATATGATACAAAGAGAGATTTACCCGCAAACATTTAACTGTGTTATCTCAAGTTTTCAACTCAACTTTAAGCCCAATTTCACAGTATTATTGGCCTGGCCCCGGCCAGTTTACTCTTTTCCAGGTCTGATAATTATAATTGATGGACTACTTGATTGGATACAGTGGACAGGCCCATGGACACCCTCCTCTACTGTATTATTACTCTTCTTTATGTGTTTGGAACACTTTGAGAAACCAAAATAAAATAAAATAATAGTAATAAATAATAAAAAAATAAAAGATCACTCCCTCCGGTCTTGAATAATTCTCTAGTCTTGGAATGTTGTGGGGGAACACTTTGAGAATTCAAAATTAATAAAAAAAATAAATAAATATACCAAACTACCAAATAAATGTATGAATTTTACAAATATAATTAAATCTTTATAAATATTATAAATATATGGTTAAAATGTATTTTTGGACGGAGGGAGTAACAGTGTTTTAATTGTTGTGTGATTATCTTTTCCCCCGTTTAACTGTAAATAAAATAAAAAATATAAAGTAGTACAATGATATAACATTTGTCAGTTTGAGATGCTGTAAATGCATGTATATGTACCATCACTCCAAATAGTATTACGTATTATTTTTAGTTTAAATCTAAATTTTGCTTTATATTAAATTTGTCTTAAGAGATTATGGGTGAGTTAAACCATCACCAATCCATTAAAAACATTAGTCAATGCGAATTGCCCTTGTCAAGGATTGCATGATATTAGCGGCGAATTCAGAAATTTTTGACGGGTGGGTGCCCTTTTTTTTTGGGTTAATGACACCACTAGTTCCTCGACTATGGTTGATTTCACCGGTAGTCTTTAAACAATTTTTTTTTAAATTTTAGTTTCTTGACTATGAAAATTAGACACGTTTGGTCCTTTTGTTGGATGCCGTTAGTATTTTTCCGTTAAGTCCATCATATGCTCATCACATGCATTTGGTTAAGGGTATTTATGGAATTTCACGTGCAATAATATTTTCTAACACTTAAAACAATATATTCTTTTCTCTCTCCCCCCACCCCCCTGCGTAACCGAAAAAAGGGGGATTACTGTTGTTATTAATTAACCTCCTTTATCAGTCACTCATCATCATCCTCATCAGCCTTGGACTTAGACGCCTGAACACGATTTTGATGACGACCAGAATGACTGTGAATAATCGCTGATCTCTTCGACGATGATGACGACATCGAATCGATGAAAGTGGCCGATGACATCTCCATCTAGCAAACTCTAACAGCACCGAACAACCTCTCCGGCAAATCCTCCTCCTCCCGAGCTTCAACTAAAAACCCCATGTCTATTGTCACCGCCGTCACGTAACCTAACGCCAAATGCAAAATAGCGCTCGCAATCATCGAGCTCCCAATATCAACGTCAATTTCGAGGTAATTTGGACCTCTATGGTAGGAGCAATTTAGGGATTTCCCCAACAAGCACGCCGAGTAGTTCCCCATCGCCGCTTTCACTATCCACGGCCCTTTCACTATCCTGTTCACCATCTTAAGCCTCTGGTTCCGAAACGAGTCATCGCCCTTTATAAACCGGTGTACCAGTAACCCCGTCGGAATCGGATCGTCCGTCGCGAAGTAAAACACCATGATGTGGTGTTCCCTACCTGGAACCTGCAAATTCATCGCAACCACGAACGTTTTCATCAAATTCTTCTTTTCCGGTTCCAATTCGGATCATGATTGGGCCTTCTTCAGTGCGTTCATCACATGGTTATCGTTTACGGGACAGTACGTGGTCCAGCTTAGCGTTCGATCGGAGCCAATCGACTCCCGCTGGTTCTAATAGCCACGTGCCGGCGGGGCACTTGTTCTTCTTAGTTAAGTAGTTTTGACCGCGGAGGTAAAAGAGGTCACCCGGCGGTGACACCCAGTCGTTGGATCTAGTGTGAAGGTCAACGTGCTTCAAAGATCCACCGTTGATTGCTTCGTTTTTCCATCCTCCCACGTGGCAGATGTGGGCGAGATGTTGTGAGGGGGTGGGGGCTTGGGGGGTGGGGAGAGAGAGAAAAATATATTGTTTTAAGTATTAGAAAATATCTTTGCACATGAAATTCCATAAATACCCTTAACCAAAGGCACGTGATGGGCACATGACGGATATAACGGAAAAATACTAACGGCATCCAACAAAAAGACCAACCGTGTCTAATTTTCATAGTAAAGGGATTAAAATTTTAAAAAAAATTGTTAAGAGAATACTAGTAAAATTGGTCATAGTCGAGGAACTAGTAGTGTCATTAACCTTTTTTTTTTTTTTTTTTAATTTTAACTCTTTACTTACTAAAATTTGGGCCAAATTATGAAAAACCCCCTAAAGTATCTACTCAACCCCATAATGGTATCTAATATAAAATATTTACTACCTAGGTATACAATGTTACTAATTATCTCACTTCACCTCTTAAACCCGACGTCCGTTAAAAAACTCATGTTAAAGTGCACGTGTCGTCCACGTGCCGAACATTTTCGTCATTTCACCATCACTTCGGTTGAAACACAAGGGGGCAAACTATAAAATTTTGTCTTTTTCAACCAAAAAGCAGAAAACTGGGTTCTCCATTGTTGTTTGCACTTGGAAGCCCGATTGGGAAGAAATGGGGTTTTAATTTCTCACATACTCCCAGCCTCTCCGCTCTGGCGGTCGTCACCGGGCCATGCGTAGCCACCACCAACCTTGGCCATTTCTTCTTCACCGTCTCCCAATCAAGAGCTTATTACAAAAATGCTCATGAAGTCAGCACAATTGACATAATAAGAAATCACGACAGTAAAACAAGATCTAAGCTTTAAATTGAAAGACCACTAACCAGGAAAATCCTCAATTGACGGAGAATCCAAAGAGAATGGTGTTTGAATTGAAAAGGGGAAATGAGGAATTTCTTTAAATTTACCCCTTCGAATTTACCCCCTTTTTTGTTGGATACGCAGCAGCAAAACCCTAGTCCACGTCCACTTCCTGAAAAATATCTTGTGAATTTTGGGATTGTTTAGAGAAGATTCGCATAAAATTGCTACAAATTCACATAAAAATGGAGAACCCAGTTCTCTGTTTTTTGGTCGAAGAAGAAGACAAAATCTTACAGTTTGCCCCCTTGTATTTCAGCAGAAGTGATTGCCCCTTCTGTGCCACGGTGAAATGACAAAAATGTTTAACGTGAGTTTTTTAACGGACGTCAGGCTTAGGGGGCGAAGTGGGATAGTTAGTAACATTGTATACCCAAGTGAAAAATATTTCATTCTGAGTACCATTATGAGATTGGGTAGATGCTTTGGGATTATTTATTATTATTATTTTTTCATATTTTGGCCAATAAGTGTAGAGCTAAAAGGTTTAGTATTCATAGTTAAAACAAATATATATATATATATATATATATATATTTATATATATATATCGTGAGATAGAAGATAAAATTAGTGTAGTGATGTGATTTGTGTGTGTGTGTGTGTGTTTTGTTTTTCTTAGTTGTTGTGGTTTACACTTATGCTTTGATTAGTCTCACTGTTTTTCTTTCTATATCTTTTAATTTTTAAATCAATCTTACAAAATCGCGGAAAAAAGAGTACAAACGACCAAAATCAATCATTTATCAAACATGGCCTATAATATACATACATACATATATATATATATATATATATATTTTTTTTTTCCCCAAACCATGTAAGTAATTTTGGGAGCACTCTTAAAACCAAAGGTTGAACAATCCATCTTACAATTTCTATTGGCTGGCTAGTAGTAATAGGTAGTACCATGAGACCTTCGTTGCATACGTTCGCAGGTCCAGTTGTACTCCACCATTGAGTAAATTAACCTCTCTCTCTCTCTCTCTCTCTCTCTCTCTCAAGTCACACTTTCCTCCAAGAGCATACTTCTCCACTAAAGAGAGGACCCTCAAACTACTGAAATACAACATTACATTAACACATATTTTCATAATTTGAGCGTTTTCAAATGCAAGTGTATAGTACTATAACATTGACTATACTAAGATCCATTTTGGTACTGCGTTTTCAAAATAAACACAGTTTTTTTCTTTAAAATGTGTTATGTATATCGTTTTTAAAAATTGATTCAACCACCCTTTCGTACAACTATTTAACAAGCAATGTCAATTCTAAAATAAAAATATCAAGTTTAATCATAATTAAAAAAAATTAAAAGAAGTTTTCAAAAAAATAAAATAAAATAATAATTAAACAAAATTGTATATATATATATATATATATATATATATATATATATATAACAAGTTATTTGAGGAGTAATTGTTGTTTAGTATTTTCAATAATGGATCTATCTTTATCTTGCACCTGTCTTTGGAATATCTTCATTCATTACATGGGATTCCTATATTTTCTTTCATTAACAGGGGGCTCTCATTCTTGTGAGTTTTGCTTTTTTTTTTTTCCTTATTTCCAGGAATGCCAGCAAGAGAGAATTCAAAGACCCTCGTCGTCGTCTTCGTTCCCACTTTTGGGGTCTTTGTGGATCAACGGGTTTGCACACTCAACGCAGGTGATTTCTATCTAAATCAGTCTTTATATGCTTCCCTTGACTCGTTTCCACTTTCGTTCCCTTGGGCTTTCGTGTTGTCAGATTTCCATTGGTTCCTTTCAAAGTTAGATCGAGGTTTTGCTTGGTCTCAAGTACGTGGAAGCTCTACCAGTTATAGGCAAAGGAGGTGATGGAGATCATGGGCCAAGTCAAGAAACCTGTATTCATAATCAAGATCCGTTAGAGCATATCCGAAGGGCCCATGAATAGATCGCGTACCAAAAAGATTCAAGAAACACTTTTGTCACTGGTAAAGAAGATCAAGTCCAAAACAACAATCACGGACGATCTAGGACATCAAGAGAGGTTCGTTTGCACGTTGGAGATTTTAACGGCATCACAAGGCAACAAACCTTCAGCAAGCCACGCGCCATAGCGCGCAAACTCCCAGAAGTTTTCAGAAAATCAGAATTTTGGCAAACTTCAGGTTGTTCCTGCGCCTTAGCGTGCAAACTTTTGGTACTTTCAGAAAATCAGGAGTTTAAACTTCAGGGAATCATCGTGCCTTAGCGCGCAGGAGGTCGCGCCCTAGCGCACGTACGAACGTCACGAAGTTGAATGGATTTTCTGTTGATTTTTAACTTTGTTTTCATCACCATCGTTTTTGGTTCGTAAGGCAACGTGTTGCACTCTTTGGAGTATATAAGACTTATTTCTTCCATTGTAAAGACACTTTTGATGATAAGATAAACTTGAGTTTATCAAATTTCACTTTTCTGAGAGAATCGTGAGTCAATTGAGTTTCTTGGTTTTGAAACTCAACACTTGAACTTATCAAGCTCGAGGATCGCGGGTTTGTGGCGTTCCGTGGTTGGTGTTCATAGGCTATTGCGTCTATCGGGTATCAATCGCACCCCAAGGTTCCTATTCAATTGCGAATAGCGGGTTGAGGGAGATCCACCTATCAATTAATTTTTTGTGTTTTTCTTTCGTTCTTCGTTCGTTGAGTATTCGGTTGCATTTCTTCGATTCGATCCTTGTCAGAGTCACATTAGGAGGCGGTTTGCAGGCGGTCGTAGAAAGCTCTTTTCCCCAACAGAACACAGTAGAGTTTATCGATCGTTACGTTATGAGGAAATGTTGATTATCTAGAGATAGCAGCTAAATTAGCTTTAATGGATCATACTCTCTAATTGGCTCCAGTAAAGGTCATAATCTTGTTCAACAAAGTAACAGTGGAATGTTCGACCGCCAGTTCGAATATAAATGACAGTTCCACACCGCTGTATGATTATTATTAACCACAAAATTTCACTTCTGTGATTAAGTAAATCAACGAATCTAATGCTTGTCTCAGATCAGACTATTGCTCAAATTGTACCAATATTTCTTACAGGAAAACTGATCAAGTTTTCTTTACCTCCCCCGCTCTTCCCAGAGGAAAGTTCCCTGAATTCCCAAACCACCAATCCAGCACCACCATAATAAGCACAGAACCAAAGAGTACAGCTGCCTCACATATAGGCCCAAACAGAATCACCATCCAGGAAACAGGCATTACTCCAGCGAGATCCCACTAAACCAAATCAAATTCCATTCTCCCTCCTAAACATGTGCCGTATAACAAACTCCTAGTTTCTTCTCTGCTTTGGCCAAGTATAATATAACTCTCTGAGATTCTTTCAGTTTCTCAGGCACGGTTAAGAATCACACTACCTCTGTCCCTATTGAACACCTCTGTGTAACCACCCGATCAAAACCCAAGGCAAAGTATATATCATCCTTCTATAGAGAATATTGGATATTACACTTCAACACATACAGAAACAGAGTAAGCTGGAGTTACGATTGCAGGGGGAAGAATCAAGAGATAATGAAATCTATATGGAACGAAAGCTGGAGAATTGGTTTGGTAGAGAGAAAGTCACACGGAGATCCTATAACCAATATATAAAATGAAGAGGCTTTGAGAACCCATTCTAAAAGCCCATGCGATGTTCCTCAAAAGGAGAACTCATTCATGTGGCAAGTTTTCATTAATAAAACAAATATATCTAATTAAAATTTTAATGAAATATTAGAAACCATATTACATATCCAATAGGCACTCTTTATTTCTTTACCCATACATAGTGTGTTTGCCTGATTCATGCTCTTAATCTCTTTACTTTTCATTACCTGCGGAGCTTTTTGGTTTGCCACTCTTTGCTTAAAGAACTCTCTCTACCACCAACTCTTCGGCTCTAAGAACATATAGTAGTTATATAATTGCCTGCCTCTCTCTCTCTCTCTCCTTTTCAATTCTTGAGGAGCTTTTTGGTTTGCCACTCTTGCTTAAAGAACTCTATCTCCCACCAATTCTTGGGCTCTGAGAACATATAGTAGTTATATTCACCAAAAAAAAAGATTCTCACAAGTTTTTCATTCACTTCATTTTCTATTCACTAATCTATATCCATGTGATTTTGGTTCTTAACTTTCCAATCACATTATAAGAAGCATATGCATGAACCTGATTCAAGTATCTTCTTCACAGAACATTCTTTTCCAAAGCATCATGAGGGTGGACAACTACTTTCTAATGTTGAATGCCTTGATTGGTAGGCACAAAAAGATAACATGAGTTTCATCCCAAAGCCTTTGCAAATACCTAAATATCAATCTAACTGAGTTGGTTAACTCAACTTCTGCTAAATTGTAAGGGGATAGTGACAGGTATGATCTGGAGGGTTTTCCTATATTTCTCCTCTGAAATAATGTCTATTTCCAGATACAAAAAACAATTACATGATGTAACATGGAGAACATTGTGAAAACATCATCATTAGCAAAATCAATCATTCATCAAGCCAGTGTACCTAGCACCTACATAGAAACCCCCCTACAAAATTCAGTTACATAAATGCTTATAAAGGAAACAGACATATCTAGACTAACATATTACAATCATTATTTGAAAACCACAAAGTAGACATAAAATCCAAGAACAATGAAGAAAAAGAAAATTTTACCAATCCTGCTGCCTCATTCGACAATTGTTGTCAGCGTTTGTTAACATTACGGCCTTAGCACATCAGTTAATGAGCTCTCTCAACATGTACCATATCTGTTTTAACTATTTCTTACTTAAGATTGTTTGTCAGTGCTATTTTAGGGGGACTGAATTGATGCTACTCTTGCCTAATTGTTATACTTTCACAAAAATTTCATTTTGGATGGAATACTATAATTTCCCCCACCAAATCATTATTATTATCATTCTGTCAGTGTATGTGAGCGTGTGTGACACACAGTTAATAGCTGAGACAAAGAGGGTTGGCTTCTCTTGAATGAGAATCGTTACACATACCATACATGGTGAAGATGATGGCTGCGGTTCTCAGTCCTTAACTTAATTGATGAGGTCCAAGTGTCAGCTACTTGACACTCGACTAAGTGGATCCATTTTCATCGATTGCCTCCTTGTTAAGTCATATGCGAGGCTGGCAAATTAACAGCGGATCATAGAGTTTTTTCTAGTTCAAATACTAGATATCTATATAGCTTCACTGTACTAATTGTGGACAAGCTCTAATTCATACGAATCTCATCACCACTTTCATATAAATTAGAAAACAGAACATCACCACCACATGTAAGTCACTAAACATAAATCTTCATACAATAAACTCAAAAAAAGAAAAAGAAAAAGAAGCAAGTTGATCACCATCTTCTTGTTTTCCATATAAATAGAAGGAAGTGAATAAATGACAAAGCCTGCTGTTCTTAAACCTTAATTAACATCAAATTAATGTTGCATACACTTAAAGTGAGAACCCTTAAACCTAAAAACAAGCTTAACTTACATTTAAAATACGAAAATCAGAACATTTTGTCTGGATAAATATATATTACACGCATAGTGAATTATCCCTAGAAGTCATGGAAATTCCAAACAAAAAAATAAAAATAAAAACTTTACCGATTACAATGCTCTTTGACTTGACTTGGTCAAGATTTGGCATCTCTAGCACACCTTGTAATGACTTCACAGCCTCTGTTGTAAGGGTTAGCCACACCGGCACCCCTGCAGTTGTAATAAGAAGCACCAGGGGTCCCACACGGAACCAAATCCCTCTTCAATGTTTCATAACTAATGTACTTCCTCTCAATCAACAACACCCTCCTATTGATCTCTGAATCCATCTCCGGCGCCGTTTCCGAGCATTCGGCGATTGTTCCGGCGCAAACCGTCTTTACCATTCCGTCTAATTCATTGGTTTGGGATGAATTCAGGTCCAAAACTGAGACCCCAATGGAAAATACGATCTGGGTGTGAAAGAAGAGGAGTAGTAGGAAGAGGGTGTTCATGGAGTTTTTGGGGATTGTGTTTGTTAGTGTTTGCAAGTTGTACAAGAAGTATATATTTGTTGGTGGGGAAAATGGAATGCAATGGAATTGTGTGGGCTGAGGCGGGTAGGGAAAGTGTGAGATGTGATGTGTGTGTATGAGTATGACGGTAGGGTGGGGGATATGTAATTTGTTTTTGATTTGGGGTTTGAAATGTCATTTACAGTAGTTTTTTTTTTTTTTCCTTTTTTGAAAATCAGTATTTTTTTTAAGGAACTTCTCCTTCGTATCGAGTCTCACTAACTTTCTCTTTAATTATTAAAAAAAAAAATCCATAATTAAGATATTAAATTGTGAAGTAAAACATGCCCTTTATGTTCACAAGAGCTTTTATAACGTGTGTAAACAAGAGTAATTATTATTATTTATATAAGATGTGTTCTATATTATACGGTAAATAATCGTTATTGAATATTCGAATAAAAATGTATGGTAAATAATCGTTATTTATACTGTACTAATTTTTTTATTTAATGTTTTACATTTTGGTGTAAGAAAATAAGAATGCATTTGAACTTGTTACTTTAATTTTGTATTTTTTATTGTATAAACTAAAGATATCAGAGGTAACACGGGCCACGTGGTATGAGACTCGTACACGAAGACCAGCTGATTTGGAGCGTGTCAACTCGTCTCCAACAACCCGAGCTCCGTCTTGAACACAGGAGCTCACACCAGCTTTCCAATCATCATTGTCATTTGCTCCAGCCCAAGCTACATTATCCCGAGCTTATGGGACCAAGCCCGGAGGTCACCATCCTCGGGAGAATGGTCAAGTCAACGTTTACGGTCGCATTTAATGTCAACCTGCTCCAGCATCATCCCTGGAAATGCTGACAACCTTTCATTGGTCCACATTAACCTACTGCCTAGCTCAAGGTACGATCGTGAAGATATCCCTAAGAAGAGACGAATATTATCCTTAAATGCTCATCACTTTTCCTTAAATGCTTTTTAATGGTTCTGACGGTGCCCATAAATGGGCACTTCCTCACCAATTCTGAGCTGACATGTGGCAACCCCATTTGCATTCAACCAACATTCCTTCAGTATAAATATAAGGTGACTGCCTTCATTTATTTCTTTAAGTTACATTTACTACTTTTCAACTACCAGATCTCTAAAAACCGGTGGTGCATTTACTCCCATCCGTGAATACTTTAGAGCTCACCTGAGTGAAGGACTGGCCGGAGACCATATTTTTCCCTCCTCCATACTCACATTCACACCGAAGAACTTTAGCCGGACCACGTCCGGCTCCCCTAACGGTGATTTCATTTAGTATTACAGTTATCATTCAGACAAATTTCACTTACGCTTGCCTTTCGAAAGCCGGAACAT
This sequence comes from Platycodon grandiflorus, assembly GCA_016624345.1. Classification (NCBI taxonomy): domain Eukaryota; kingdom Viridiplantae; phylum Streptophyta; class Magnoliopsida; order Asterales; family Campanulaceae; genus Platycodon; species Platycodon grandiflorus. The sequence continues at coordinate 3,187,025 of CM028369.1, read as the reverse complement.
CCTATCAGTCAACTAATTACAAACGTGAAGTCGACGTTGTCACCTGAATACTTTTTGGCGTAATCAGTATAATGATTTAAAAAAAAAAAAGTAGAAGAGAAAAAGAAAAATAATGGTGGAGGACAATGAATGAGTAAAGTAAAAGCAAGAATAAAAATGTAGAATAGAGTTAAAGTTGAGGTGCCAAACACCCATTACTTGTAGGAAAAATACTGAGTGAAACAGTATAATTCACATGATTTCGGCTTATTAACAATTTTTCATATTAACAAACTTGTTGAAGTGGAGAAGAAAGCTTGCTAATCCGTGAACTTTATTAATACAAAATATTTTTATTGGACAGAGGTATGAGTCGACATGATATTCCCGTAATACTCAATATCTTAGGTTCAAAAAGGATGGCTCAAGTAAAACGTCCAAACATGACATTATTATTATTATTATTAGTATTATTATTATTATTATCGAAAAGGGGTAGGGGTTGGGGTTGGGGTTGGGGGGGACCCTAGTTTTCTCGCGCACCTACTTCCTCTACTCAATTGAGCTTTTGTGGGAGTCAAGAATGGCCCTACCATCATTGTTGAGCTCTTTATGGATTGACTTTTGTTGAGAATTCTATATTATTATGTTATGAGTAATGTTATGGGTACCTAAAAAATATCAAATTTTTTGTATTAAATAATGTGTTAGTTAATGTGGCAACTGATGTGGAGTAAAAAATAAAATTAAAAATTATAATTAATGCATCACATCAGCTGTCATATCAACTGACACATCATTTAGTATAAAAAATTTAATACTGTACCTATAACATTACTCTTATGTTATATATATCATAGGCTATAGCAAGCATTGCCTTTTCCAATTTCACCTGCGGAATTAGCAGGCTCGCAATTGTGAGTTGACACAGAGTAGTGTGTGTAGGCACTGGGCAGGTAGGCCTCCTAAAAAATTTATGTTGATTTTTGGATAATTACAGTCTTTGGCACTTAAAACTTTTTCTATTTACCAAAATAATAATAACAAGAAGAAGAAATGCCAAGAGCCTAACCTCTCAGAAGATTCCTTACCCTAGATTGCTGTAACCCCTCGCCATTATTTCAACGACAAAGGCCTAACCTGGAAGTACCAAAGGCCTAACCTCGAAGAACATTCCTTCCGCTGGATTGCTATAACCCCTCACCATTTCAACGCGAATATGGAGTCCAAAGTTGAGGGTTCCGTGGAATTCACGATCATGATTGCGCCACATCATGTAATGAGGTTTTCGGATGGTCAGAAATTTTTTTGCCCGTAACAGTCATTTTGGCAGATTTTAATCACACGGAAATCATGATCATGATTGAGCCACATCATTTAATGAGGTTTTCAGAGTAAATGACGTGACACAATCACATCCGTCCGAGTGTATTTGACAAACTCGGTGTCCAATTTCCAGTGCCAGAGATGGGCACTTAATGCTGTTAGAATACTCGAATAAAGCCAAGAGTTAAAACTGCAATTGTTGGGTAAGATAGGTTTCTCTTCCAAATTGTTTGCAAAAACAAAAGCAAAAACATTCCAAAACTTTGAGCTGAAAAAACCAACAAAAAGGGATGAGGTGGGCTAACAAGCATTAATTGATTGACCTTTCTAGAGGCACTTGCATGAACTGACATTTTCATTGAGTAAGGTCCAAAATTATACAATATCATTATGATGATGGGTTTTGAAGTCAATATACGCAAGACAAAGCAGTGAACATGCGCGGCCCTAATATAACCATAAGCCATGTACAAGTACGTGAACAAACTTTGTCACCAAACTCAGAGAAGATATTTATGACTGATACGATTTGCACAACATGAAGAACCTGGAGAAGCCCTTACAGATCTCTTTGATGGATTTAGACATGCCCTCAAAGAGTGAGATGCTCCAAGTTCCTTGCATTCCTGGACATCCCATAGCCTGATCTTCTATCTTCTAGCTCATCATATGCATTTGTCATATAATTGGAACTTGCCTCATCAACGTCTGATGAACCTGGTCTCTCAGTTAGAAACTGCTCCCAAAATACATCATTCACCCGAGCTTGTGAAGCTGGAGGGCCTTGATTATTAGTAGGTGCAACATGTGAAGAAGACAAAGTTACATTGGCATCAGAACTGTGTCTGTTCTTTTCAGGAATTCCAAGAACAGCCTCGTTAGGATTGACATTAGACAGCCATTCTGAAGGTTTGCTAATTCCCTGACCTAACTGCACCATCCTACCTGAATTTTGATTTTTATCGACTTGCACCGGGGAAGAGGCCAAAGTAAGATTCAAATGACAAGAGATAAGACCATCAACTTCTTCGTTAGCATTTAAACATTGCTGCATGCAATGAAGTCTTGGGCCGTCACTGGATGCTGTCTTGCGCGAAAATGAAGAATCCATGTTTAAAGTGAATGATGCCCCTGTATCTGAAAGCTCTAGTGTTTCAGGGGCAAACAGAAGGCCACCAGGTCTGGTTGGTGCATTATTTGGGCATGCTTCAGATATTCTCCTTTGAGGACTTCCCAGATCTTCGGTGGAACTTTGAGTGCTATGTGAAACCAAATTTATATCTGAAACAGCTGGAGATAACTCAAGCCTCAGTTTACTTGAGAAATCTTGCTGGATTATATTCCCAAGCTCGGGTCTAGAGGTGCTTTGGTTATCTACAAAACTATCTCCTGGAGCAGTTTGAGAGTCATCACCTTGAGGTAATCTCCTTTTTTTATTATAAGCTACGAAATCCATCGATGATTCAAGTTTCTGAACAAGATGTTCAACGAAATTGGGATTTTGGACAGCCTTTTCTAAGAAGGTCAGCATACTCTCCTGCTTTTGCTCCATACCATCAATGCGCCGAGTAAGGTCCTCAAGTTGAAGCTTTTCAACAGGCTGCTGCTTTTTGTACCTTAAAAGATTTCCCTCAAGTGCGGATTTCTCATGCGAAAGCTTGTCAATTTCTTCCTCAAAAGCAGCTCTTTCTGGATCAACTGTAGACCCTTGGGGGTTACTATGGCTGTGAATGGGTTTTCTCCGGTGGATATTCTTGAGAAGATGCTTCTGATCTTTCACAAAATCTTCATTAGCGAATTCCCATCTCTCAGGATCAATCTTCCGGAAACCCTGGAAAGAAAGAAAATTGGTACAGATTACGAACTAACCTGGAAAATGAATAGCAAATATGAATTCTGATGACAGGACATTATCAACGGGGAATGTTGGTCAATGCAAAGGCTTGTGCTTTTATTTCTTTTTTGTTCACAACCAAGGGTTCGTAAGAATAAGAAGGTTGATGCACAGAAATCTCCAGATACAACGTAAGCAATAAGGATAGAAATAATAAATACAAGATGAAATCTAGTCACCCCACAAGTATACATGTAACTGCAAAACAAAAAATGAGAGAAGGAAAAAAAGATGGACATGTTACTAATATGAATGGAAGCAAGAAGTCCAGGTACAGGTGTAAGTATATTTATGTTATTGAGGAAAAAGAAAAGTAAAAGCAATGAGGAAAATCTTTTGCTCCACATAAGATTCTTAACCAGGAAAAAATAACAATGAGGTTGCCCAAGCTAGCAACTGCTCACAAATTTCGACTACTTAGGAAATTTCAGTAGATGTACTTGGAGCAATGTGAATTACATAACAAGCGATATGAGAAAATCCAAATTCCACACATGCTGTCTTATTCATACTAATATTAGTAAAACTGGATTACATGTCGGCATGTGTACTGCTTAATATGCATATAAAGCTATCAAAAAGTAACCCAACAATGTATGTCAAGCTTAAAACTCCCACTCACATGTGACCCACTAACACATGGAGATTATACAAGTATAATCATACGTGACATAGCAGCTGCTTACAAATTTTTAACTTACGAAATTTTAATAGATGTACTAGGGGCAATATGAATTGCATAACAAGCAGTACGTGAAATCCTAACCCCACACTGCAAGATGCTGTCTTATTTTATACAGGATTACCCTCACGACTTGCACAAATTTACCTATATATAAGTGGATCAAGTGCCAGGGCATAGGTGTACACTGTAAAGCTTAACATATTTTATATATATTCAACTACCAACTCATCTAAAAGCATATGCAGTTAGGAGCAGCTTTCTACCAAAAGAAGAAAAGGTCAGAAAGCAGTCCAAAAATGTATATAAAGATCAAGCTTTACACTACCGCATACGTGTTACCCACTCACATTTGGAGATTACACGGGTCATAATCATACATAACATAATCACAAGAAAGTTTTAGGCCTATATACTATGCTAGCAGTACCACACAGGCAAAATACTTTTTCCATTTCCACGAAAAATACAAAGATTTACGATAAAGCATCAATTTGTTCAAAATGATGTGAGAAGATACAAGCAGCAAACCCCTTTCACCTCCATCCCCCCAACCCGTCCACCACCACCAAAAAGAAAAAGAAAAAGGGCATAAGAAAAATTCAAAGCAACAAATTGCAATAGCCAACAGGGCTCAGAAGAAGAGTTATGCCCGATTAGAACACCACTCATTCCAAAGGGAAGAAAGCTCCAAGTAAGGTTCAGAATGATAATGCCAAAACCAACTACCCACATAAGAGATCCTCAAGAAAAATCAGGTTCCAGTTCCTAAGCCCCCTTTTCCATTGATCTGGTCATGATATCCCACCCGATCAAGTGATTTCTCTCCTCCCTAGTCAACAAACTAAAATAAATGCCCTAGTCTTTTCTAAGAAAGGGAAAATAGTTGATAGGAATACTAGACAGATAAGGTTCATCCTATGCCCCTAAAGAGAAGTATACACACACCTTCCAATCAAACAGTTAAGATATTTTCTAAGCTGCACAATTCAAAAGAGAAACATAGCTAGAATTCCCACAAAGAGCACACCAAGACACTCGATTATTCTCATAATCCACTTAGCTGAATAGACACTTCAATAAGATTAGCCACCCAGTATTTAGAAAGGTTAATTTACAAGGCTGACACGGATTCGAAAATCTGTAGAATGGTCTAAACATTTATAAAACCCTCAAACCCTTTAGAACCCAAGCACTTCTAAAGGCGCCTTCATTTCTATGACCAACATCAAACACAACAATAGGGAAAAAGTTCCTATCCTCAACCTAGAAAATAACCTGCTAAAAACATCGACAACCACAGTAAAAGGAAAAGGGAGAGAGCTGATCCCCATGACACAAACCCTGGAGGGCCTCAACCTATTAGTGGGTTCCCATTATTGATGACAGAGAGAGAAGCCAACAAAAGGCATCTGATACACACCACCTCCACCAACTATCCAAGCCCTTCCTATCCATAACTATGTCCAAGAGGCACCAATTCATCCTAAAACAATTTTTGTTTCTTATCTCTTTTTGAATTTGGGTCGCTAATCCACTTATTTAAGCAACTTGAATTCCCTTGACGTGAAAAATCCTCAGCCACACTATCCAAAATTTCATTGTAGTAGGAAGAGACGATCTCAAGTTCTATAGAGAAAATACTAGAATATACGCCTTTTCACAAGACACGAAACTAGGTCCTAGGAATCCAACCAATAACAAAACTTAGCATTAATTGCATAAAGTCACCAGATAGATCACCAAAAGGAAAAAAAAAAGGCGAGGCTTGTATATTCTTTTTGCATCTGTTTCCTCCATGCACATGTCCCTCATTTATACCACATTACTCTTCCATGAAAATTATTCAAACCCACGTTTTCAAAGATAGTTTAAAGGGAAATTCTCCCACAACAGAAGGCAACACTAAGTTTAGTCACTCGATCTTTCGCAGATGCTTCCTACAGCTCGCTGGAATAGTATGAATGAAAAACCAGAAAGTCTTAAAGACGCTTACAATCTCCATCCCAAAATTGAGTACCACTGTGGTAAAAGCACAGAACTTAAGAAAGTGACTTTTTTTTTTGCAATCATAACTTAAATTTGTTTGCACCAATTTGAAATATAAGTAACACACATATGCAAATTTTTAAGACAGTTAGAAACTGATTGCGATGTATTTGAAAAGCTGAATTGAAACACTAATATCCTCTGACCATAAATGATACTGTACCGATCAAAGACTCAACATAGAAGAGTTTTCAACTTTACAGACAAATTTAATCGAAATCAATTCTTACGCTAAACAGAAAATCAATTTTCTATTGAGTGAATTATATCGCTAGGTCACACAAAAATTCAATTTTATATTCATACGAATTCAGTAACTTACATAGGTATTGAGCTGTCTGATGAAGCTAGAGAAGTTGTTGTGCTTAAAATAGGTAGGAAGGAGGAGTCGAGCGAACTCAGGAGGGTTCCACACCACGAAGCTGTTCCTAGCGGAGCTCCACGACACAATTTCGTCCGTCGATGTGTCTTCAACCATGTCGTATGTCTTCAGAAGGAACGGCGCTGGGCCGCCGCCGCCGCCGGTGGTGATGGTGGCCAGATTTCCGTCCATCTTGGGCCGGTGTTAAGACGGAATTGGATAGCGCTGCGAAGGTTCTAGAACGCCGCAAACAGGGGATCCGCTTAGAGAGAGAGAGAGAGAGAGTGCGGGTTCTAGAACGCGGAGGTCAGATGTTAGATAGTAGAAGAGGGGGAGACCGGTCAAGAGAGACGGAGAGAAGGTTGTTGACGGTTGAAATGGTATTCGGATCACCTACAGCTGCATTTCGGCCCGACTTGGAGTATTTGAGTGGGTCGTTGACGGTTACATGACGCATGGCGCCCTTCCTTGTTCATTATATTTGGACTCCCTCTCTTTTTTTCGGTTTTTATACATCGTCCGCTCCGTGTAAAAAGTTTATTTTGTTTTTTTTAAGGCTTAACTCGCAATTCGGTTACTACTTTGACAGAAAATTCATTACAATTATTTTACAATTTTTTTTTTCAATTTCAAACAACCTATTTTTTTTAATCTCACAAATATCCTTACTAATAACTATCAATTTAATCACTGCACTTAGACATAAATATCAAGTTCATCACTCCATCCTGATTTTTGAATAAAAAGTTTAAAATTATCCTAAAAATCCGAAAATGTCATTACTAAAATATTAAAATTCATTGCAACCAAGAACAAACAAAACCAAAAATTGAGTAACTAGGAAAAAAGATTAATATTTAATTATCCTAAAAACCCGAAAATGTCATTACTAAAGCATTAATATTTAATCTATTACTAATCCTAATTAAATTAATATTAATATTTAATATTATAACTACATTAAGATAAATGACTAGTACTTTTAATTAGATTAAGATAAAAATTTGTTATAATTAAATTTCTTAGGAATTTTCCATAATACCTTTAAAAAATGGCATGTACCACATGATTGACTTAACAGATTTTTCTAGTGGTGTGATTAACCCTTATTTAAATATCGATAATTACTTATGAATAATTTATAATAATATTTTAAGTTTACTTTATTCTACAATAATAACTATCTCATAATAATTTAATGCATTTGTTTAATATAATTAGTTTTATATTAAAAAAAAGTCAAGCTAAAGAATTTATTGCTTTAGAAAAGACAAACACAATCTTTTATTAATTTTAATTAAGAATTCTGATAAGTTAACTTAATTTTTATTTAATATTTTTAAGAATTAGTATGAAATTATGTTATTTTATTATATTTGAAATAACTTATTTAACTGATTTGATTATTTTAAATATTTTATACACAAAATTTTATACTATTAATCTTAATGCATTTTCTGTCAAAATATGGTGACTAAATAGCGATTTAAGCCATCAAAATATTATAAGGTAAAGGGCATTTTGGTATTTTTGCAGCCCTACATCTAACAAAACTAATGAAAGTCAAGCGCGGTGAGCTTATTGACTTAACATGACAAGTATAGTGATGAAATTGAGAAAAAAAATTGTAGAGTGAGTTTAATGATTTTTCTGTCAAAGTAGGGTGACCAAATTGCGATTTAAGCCTTTTTTTAACTCAATTTAACTAAAGTTTAAAAACATAAATTTATTTATTTTTACAAAATTATGAAAATTATTATTCATAGTATTTTTAATTTACTTTTTAATTAATAAAATTTTATTTTCTAAAATATAAATAAAGTATGTAAAATATTGATTTAATACTCCCTCCGTTTCAGACAAAGAGTCCACTCTCTATTTTTAAAAGCTAACATGACTAAATCAAATCAAAATTTTACACACTTTACTTATATTTTAGGAAATAAAATTTCATTATCTAAAAACTACCTTAAAGCTACTATGAATTACATATTTCATAACTTTATAAAAATAACTAAATTTATGTAAAAGAAAAAGGGGGTATAACATTAAAACTTGAAAGGTTGGGAAAAGGAGAAAACAACTTGGCATACATGTTCGAGTCTCTACGATAGCCATTTAAGGATGGATATTAGAACAAGTTGTTTGGACCTGTTTTTGCAAATAAGATACATACATTATTACAAATAATTATATCTATATCGTGAACAAACATATGTACAAACTGTGAACAACATATACACATTTCAATTCAAATTAAAAATAAAAAAGTAAGCGGAAAAAATGAATTTGAACCTTGACCGTTAAATCTCTATTTATTAATAAGTTGTCGTTCAGTGGACAACCAAGTGGTAAACAAGTGGGTTGGTGCCAAACCCATCTAAAGCTAGCCTAATCTACAAGTTTATTAAGAATGGTGAACTGAAGATCAAAAATAAAGAAAAATAATAAAGTTGATGATCGTTAGTTTAAAATTTTAAGAGTAATACTAATGGTACCTAAAGAGTACTAAATTTTTTATACTAAATGATATATCAGCTGATGTGGTACAAAAAATAAAACTAAAAATCATAATTAATGCATCACATCAGCTGCTACATCAGCTAACACATCATTTAGTGCAAAAAATTTAGTTACTTTTTAGGTATCCATAACGTTACTCAAATTTTAATTAGCTTAATTCCCTGATACAAACTCACAACTATTCCTATGGAGATCCTAAGCCATCTAACCAAAGGCAAACTAACAAACAGACAGCAAAAAACACCAAAAGAGAATAACTACTAAAAAAATCAATTATTAGGGGAAAGCAACTCCAAGCCCACGACGCAATCCACATCATTTGGCGAAAAATTTAGTTCTTTTAAGTAACGTTACTCAAATTTTAATTAGCTTAATTCCCTGATACAAACTCACAACTATTCCTATGGAGATCCTAAGCCATCTAACCAAAGGCAAACTAACAAACAGACAACAAAAAACACCAAAAGAGAATAACTACTAAAAAAATCAATTATTAGGGAAAAAAAAAAAGCAACTCCAAGAAGCCAACGACGGCAATCCACAAAATCACAAACAAAGCTCCCGACCCAAACATTGACATTTAAAAAACTGGCCCAACTACGGTCCACCATTCAGCCCAACACAACAACAAGCCGTATATAGCTTCGACCACGAGCAGGAACACTCCAACGTAGCGACCATTGAAATTCCTAGCCTAATCTTTAGTCAACGTGTCGAGATCGTAACCATTGGCTACACTACTCAAAGAGGCTACACTACTAAAGAATACTACTCCTCCGTCCCTAAATTATTATGCGGTTGATCAGACACGGATTAAAAACTTAATTAACTTGATCATTAATATTGAAATAGTATTGAAAAAGTGTGTTGTTTCCTTTAATGCCCATATGTATGTGGCTCATAATTAAAGTATGAAGAAAAAGTAAGGGTAAAATAGTAAAAGTGATTTTCTAAAAAGGGAAGTTTCAAATAAAACAATTATTTTGGAACGGACGAAAAAGGAAAGGAAGACAATAATTTAGGGACGGAGGGAGTATAATACTCCTCCATCTTTAAATTATTGTCTTTCTTTCATTTTTTATCCGTCTCAAAATAATTGTTTTATTTGAAAATTTTTCTTTTTAGAATATTATTTTTACCATTTTATCTTTACTTTTTCCCATACTTTAATTATTAGACAAATACACATAGACATTAAAGAGAATTACACATTATACCAATATTAATAATTAAATTAATTATTTTTTCTTAATTCGCGTGTCGGATCAAACAAAACAATAATTATGGGATGGAGGGAGTAGTAACTATCAATGATATTACTATTGAAAGTAATCATTAAAAATTTATATATATATATATATATATATTTGTATTTAAAGAAGATCAATAGTAATTTTTCACTTAATAACTCGAACCTGTCTTACCATTTAACTACTCTTCAAATTTGTCTAATTTATATAGATTGAAAACATTCTCAATGCAAATTTTCGATATAGATAATTTATATTCACGAATTTTTAATGTGTCTAAAGAACTCTTGTTAGTAAAACTCTTAAATTTTAAAAATTAAATATTCAAAAACTAATTGTCAACCCTTATTTTTTCTTACAACTTTAATCATGAGTCACATGTACATGGGTATTAAAAAATTACACATTATATCAATATTAACAATTAAGTCAATAATTTAGGGACAGATGGAGTAATATTTTTCCCTATCCCTTGGCGTTGGATCGGTTATTGCAATTTGTTGAGCCAACTTGAATAGCATGGGACAAAATATTTTGGGTTTGTTTTTTTATCGAGATTTTAGTTTTATAATTTTAGATTCTCTCTTTTTATAATTACACAAGCTTTCTTTCTTATATCTATCACTTACTCCTTTTTATATTCGTTACAAAAGAAAGTCAAACTCACAAAACTAAACTTATGAAGCGTTCATTTTTAAAAAATTGTTCATCTAACTTAAATAATACTTACTCCATACAAGTTGTTGATTTATATAATGGTTTCCTAGAAATCAATTTGGAGTTTTGGCGGAACTGACATTTTCTCAGCAAGTAGCATTGACTCGGGAGGGAGCTTCTATAGCTAGTCACCCTTTTGATCAATCAATTTGGAGTTTTGGCGGAACTGACATTTTCCCAGCAAGTAGCATTGACTCGGGAGGGAGCTTCTATAGTCACCCTTTTGATCAATATATATATATATATATATATATATATATATACACACACGAGCTTCTATCATCTTTATTTGATCTATATATCAATGGCGGCCCAAAATGTTCCAGTTCCAAGTTTGTCCTCTTCAGCTGCCGGGGGTTGGAATTACGACGTATTCTTGAGTTTCAGAGGTGAAGATACGCGTAAATCCTTCACGGATCATCTTAGAGATGCTTTACTTCGGGAAGGAATCCGAGTATTTAGAGATGATGAGGAATTAGCAAGAGGAACTGAAATTACATCGGGCCTGCATCAAGCGATTGAATCATCAAGGATTTCCATTATAGTTTTCTCGAGAAACTATGCTATGTCGAAATGGTGCCTTGATGAGCTTGTAGAAATCGTCAAGTGCAGTAAAACCAAAGGAAATAGGGCTATTCCAATATTTTACGATGTTGATCCAACCGAAGTACGTCGACAAATTGGGAGTTACGGCGAAGCTTTGGTAGCACGTGAATTCTGTCCAGGTATCGTAAATGAGAGACATCAGATCAAGGTTCAGGCCTGGCGGGATGCCCTCACCGACGCTTCATATCTATCTGGAAGACATCTACAGGGCAGGTAACAATGGCTGAACTTACTTCCTTGCAACTTATTAGAAAGTAACAAAATAATATTACCTTGTATTAAAATAATTGTCATTTTAACAAATTTTTTTTTTTCAAAATAATTGTCGTTAGGGCAAGTCCAACAATGGTACTTGACCTATATATATCAAAATCAAATAAGTATTAAATTATTATTATTATTATTATTTACAAGGTATCAAATTATCATCTCCAATAATGAGTATCAAATTCATGGTATTAAATTTATTTTTAATTTTTTATTAACTTTATTAATACTTTATACATTAATATTACAGATTTAAGTAGTAATAAAAGCAAATATTCATTTCGAGACGAGAAAATAACAATAATATTACAGATTTAAGTAGTTGAATTATAAAAATATTTTAACTTAATATTTCAATTAGAAATACTAAAATAGAATGAATATGTTATATATATCCTGTTTGAAATTCTTTAGTGCGTTGATTTAAAAATTTAAATTATTTTTTTAATACTTTAATTTTTAAAGATAGTATTACATAGAATAAAATATTTGGTTGAAGAGTACATGAAGCTTCTGTTATAATGTTTAAGATCATATAATTTTTAATTTGAGGTTGAAATTGGAGCCTAATATCACCTTTGCACTACTCAATTTTAATAAATACCCCTTCGTCCTAAAATAAGTGTCTATTATTTTATTTCGGGACGTCCCACATCAATTATCTCTTTCTTTTCTTTTTCTTTTATTTTTGAAATGTGTTTTCAAGTCAATTATCAATTATGTTATAGTTATTTGTGAGATTGAAAAGTAAATGAACCCCCATTGATTTAATACCACTAGTGACAATTGGGGGTTACTAAAAAAATTATTTAAAGTAAAAAACTTTTTAAAAATTAGTGTATATTCAATAGGAGACACTAATTTTAGGACGAAAAGAATATAACTTTTTATATGTATCCATGTTTTCCGTAAAAAAATCATATATTTGTCAAACACCGGAAAATGTTTTCCGACATATTTTCAAAAGATTTACCTAACGCCTGAAAATAGAACCTTTTTATTTTCCAGAAATTATTTTTCGGAAGTTATTTTTCTTGAAACAAACGAAGCCTTAAATAAAGGTAGATTAGTCTTTTTGAAAGTTTCTTTAATCTGCATACAAATTGTTAAAATGACAATTATTTTGAAATGAAGATAGTAATAATAATAATAATAATAATAATAATAATAATAATAATAATAATAGTAATAATAATTAGAAGAAGAAGAAAAAGAAGAATTGCTATCCCCCTTTGAATTTCCAAACAGTACGTTTTGAATTGTTGCAGCAAAAATCAAAGTTGCTTTTAGTTGCTATTTATAACCTCAATATTTTAATTTTCTATTCTATCTCTACTAATATTTTTTTAAAATTAACTAAATTTACTAAATACACTCCACCCCAAACAAAACTCACCCCCTTCCTCCTCTTCTCCTCCTGCCCCTCCCCCCTTCCCCTCCCTCCTTCCACTTTCTTTGCCCCCGGGAAAAGAAAAATCTCCCATGATAGCTGCTCTTGTTGACTTGTCATGCCCGCATCCCCCTTCCCCCACCCCCTCTATGAGTTTTTTTTTTAAACGGTTCGCTTGATATTGTGTGACCGAATACGCATAGTAGTATTTGTGTTCGACACCCACTAACCAAATATCAATATAATTGTTTGGCACCCTTTATCGAACAACTTTAGCTATGTTCAGTAGAGGGCTACCGAACAGTAATTAATTTTTTTTAACCTAAAAAAATAAAAAATAAATAAAAGCATTTAAGTTAAAATTTATAATGACATTTTTGTAATATATGAGAGGGGTGTACTTAGTAAATGTGGGGTGTAAATAACAACTCTCTAGTCTCTTCCTAAGACTTGTTACTATTTCCAAAAAAAACTATTAGGCATGAATACTATAATTTATACTAGGGATGTAAATTCGAACCGCCGAATCGCGAAATCGAACCGAACCGAGTGGTTTGATTCAGTTTTAAACTAGGGTGGTTCGGTCACAGTTTGAAAATTTTATAAACCGATCGGTTCGATTCGGTTTGTGGTTTTAGGGGTTAAACCAAACCAAACCACACACACACACACACACACACACATATATATATATATATATATATATATTACCTCGCTGGCGCCCTTTCCCTGGCGCTCTCTCCTTTTCACCTCTCTAACATTCTTTCTCACATCTCATAGAACCAAAATTTATTCTCAACCATCGTAAGATCTCTCTCGACCTTAACGAAATTAGTCTCAAATTTCTTTTTCTTTTTGAAAATTGGCATTGTCTTCTTCTTTTTCAATATCTCTTTACTGGTTCTGGAAAAATAATTAATCAAAAAATAAAATTTTTTGAACCATAAAACCGAACCGAATCAAACCAAACCGAATGGTTCGGTTTGGTTCGGTTTCAAACCCCAGGCGGTTCGGTTTGGTTTGAAAAAATGGAACCGATAGGAGGCGGTTCAGTTTGTGATTTCGACATAAACCGAATCATTTACACCCCTAATTTATACAGATCGCCAATTCCATTCTACTGAGATCTACAACATCCTTGAGTGTCGGTTATTTTTTTTTTATTTAAAAAATTTGTACCAAAATGAGTGTTTATAGCCTAATCCCTTTGGGACAAAAGAATTACCATATTAGAAAGATAAATGTTAATAAGAAAATCCACTCTTGAAACAATTGAGATCGACTCAATTGCGAATGAAGAAAAAATAGAGATTGATGGAGAGAGAAATAAGCTTTGATTTACTTGAGAAAATCTCAAACACCATGTGTATTATATTAATTATTATGTATCTTTTTCAATACAATTACATCAAAGACGGACGCACATTTATACTCAACAAAAACTAATAGAAAATACACCAAACAAGGCAAGTTGCAGATGTCCAACAAATTGTGACATCATCCAACCGCCTTGTGACATCATTGAGTAACTAACAGCTCAAACATACACACGCTACCCTTCATCTTTTGAGTCGTACACTTGACACCCTTCTGTTTACTTTCCAAATGTTTGTTTACACCCTTGTAGTTACTTATATTATCGCCCCCTCAAGCTTGATGTAGGAAACAGATTGAAAACATTAACCTTGGAAAGAAGGTAATACAAAGTTTGAAACTGTAGATTGCTTCTTTTTTTTCCAAGAGACCAAAGAGTGGCCCAAAAGCACAAAAAACCTGAGAGAGACTTCCTTGAAGTAGAACAAGAAGCCCAATCAGCATTACAGTAAATTGCTAGTGAAAGAGGGCTAGAAATAGGGTAGAAGACCCGACCATTACTTCCTTTGAGATATCTTACCAATTTCGAGTTGCAAGCCAATGTGGTTCTTTTGGACTAGCCTGAAATTGACTCAAAATGTGAACAACATAGATATCCTAGTGATGGTGAGATACACTAACTTGCCAACCAGTTTCCTATACTGCATTGGATCCTGCAAAGGAGAACCATAGTCCGAAGCCAAAGAATGATGTTGTTGCATAGGAATTTTGGAAGGTTTAGCTGTTAGAAGCCCCAATTCAGACATTATATCAAGTGTGTACTTTCTCTGATGAAGCAAATCCCAGCTGCAGATCTGGCAATCTCAATTCCAAGAAAAAACTTAAGAGGACCTAAGTCCTTAATGTTGAATTGAGTGCTGAGAAATGTCTTGACATCAATTATAACCGAAGGACTTGATCCAGCTATTAAAATATCTTCCACATACACCAATATAGCAGTAAATGAATCAGGTTTGTGGAGAGTGAACAAAGTGTGATCATGTTTAGATTATGCAAAGCCAAAAGACAACAATGCATGTGCAAACAATAGGACTAGCACCTTGTTTCTATGATAGATTTGCAGGAAGAGTATACCCTTGTGAAAACTACATATATACATCCTCCTCTAGATCCCCATTAAGAAAGGCATTTGCCACATCCATTTTAGACAAATCCTAGCCTTTGATTGCTGTCAAAGCAAGAAATACTCTCATGGTTGTCAACTTTGCCACTGGAGCAAAAGTTTCAAAGTAATCCTCACCCTTTGTCTGAGTAAAGCCTTTAGCTACCAATCTGGCTTTATATTTATTAAGAGAGCTATCAACATTGTACTTAAGCATGTAGATCCATTTACAGTCAACTGACCACTAGGTAATTCCTTTAGCTCCCAAGTGGCATTTTGTTCTAAAGCAATAAGCTCAGCAGTCATGGCATCACATGCACCAATTGGGATATTTAAGGGCTTGATTATAGGTATGAGGTTTTGTCAAGGATGATGTATTGCATATGAAAGAGTAATATTTAGGTGAAATTACAGAATAAGAAATGTCATTATCAAGAGAAAGGAAAGAATTACCTGCTGAACATAATGAGGATGTATATGTAGAAGGGTGCTGAACATAATGAGGATGTATATGTAGAAGGGAGGCCTGTAAAATCCTTGTACTTATCTGGCACATGTCTCTGTTTAACAGGTCTAACATAAGGCAAAAGAGTATGAGATGAAGTTGGAAGATTGGCAGAAGGAATGAAATAGATGATGGATCAACAGATTGAGAACTGAGAAGTGGGATTTGAAGATGAATCAATAGATTGAGAGTTTGACAGAAAGTCTTCCTCAACAAAGGACAACTGAGAAGAGGGAAGATCAAGAAACATATACAGGAGTTGAGTCAACAGAAGGCAAGACAAATTTGGTATTGAAAGGAAATATGGATTCATAGAAGATTACATCTCTTGAGAAGAAGACTTTGTGGGTAGTCAAGTCATAAACTTCATATTTCTTTTTTCCATAAGGATATCCAAGGAACAAACATTGAGTGGATCTTGGAGAGAATTTATCTCTGGATGAGACATGAGTTGAGACATAACATCCAAAGACTCTCAAATGAGCATAGCTGGGACATATTTTGAATAGAAGTTCATAAGGGGTTTTATAAGACAAAACAGAATAAGGGTTTCTATTAATAAGATAAATAGCTTAGCTGTCAAAACACATTCACCCAAGTAAATGAGCTTGAAATCTAAGTGCTCTTACTACATTTAGAACATGTTTGTGTTTTCTTTTAACCCTCCCATTTTGCTAGGGAGTTTCAACACAAGTACTTTGTTGTTCAATGCCAAGGGAGAGAAGAAAAGAAGAGATCTCAAAGTTAAAGAATTTTGAGCCATTGTCTAATCTGACACTCTTCACAAAGGTATGAAATTGATTTTCAACAAGTTTTTAAAAAAAAAATTAGGTAATAAAGAACTTGAGATTTAGAGTTAAGAAGATAGGTCCAGGTTGATCTTGTGTAGTCATCAACAATAGTATGGAATGGATGGAAACCATTATATGTTTGATGTCTATAAGGTCCTCATACATCATAGTGGATTAAAAAAAAAAGGAGAAGAACCACAAATGTTGCTAAGAGAAAAATGAATTCTACATTGTTTAGCCAAATGACAAGCATCACAAGGATCATTTACATTGACATTCTTATTACAAGATATATTGAAATAATGAAGAAGACCAATTGGGACATGCCCAAGTCTACAATGCCAGAGATATGTAAGCTGAGAATCAGAGATGGCTACAGAACAACTTGGAATAACAGATGCATTCAGACTATACAAGCTTGTACAGGCCACTCTCCAATCTACTGGTCCCCATCAATGTCTTGCAGGCTAAGTCCTATATTAGACAATGAGATGAAAAGAATTGAATACAACATTGACTATCTGAAGGCAGTTTACTCAAAGAAAGTAAGTTAAATGTAAAGTTTGGAATATACATGACATTGTGTAGAGTAATATGTTTTGTAACATGAAATGTGCCTTTGTGTGATATGTTGGATGTATGACCATTAGGTAGATTAACAGTAGAAACTAAAGATACAGGATTAACAAGGAGTTCAAATATGGAAGTGATGTGATCAGATGCCCCTGAATCAATGATCCAATCAGTTGATTTCATGACTTGCAGAACTATATATGCTTGCAGAACTAGTGACACTAGGTACTGTAAATTCATTACCTGCAGTGGTTTGAGAAGTAGATATAGATGAACTAGCTTGATTCCTAGCATCAAAATGATGTCTACTTGGAATCATGACTATATTGAATGTTATATTGCCAGTGTTACCACTTTCTGGAGTTGGTAGTAGATGAGCATTTGAAACTGGCCGGAGAATTTGCTTAGCTGAGACAAAGTTTTTCATCTTCATGTTCTTGGGCATCTTAGCTGGATCAGGCCTCACACCATACAACTTGTGCCATTCTGTAAATCCATGAATAAAAGAAACAAGAATCTTTGACATGTCCAGTGCCTCGACAATGAAAACACTGTATGTTACTTTTTGTGTTTAATTTTTTGAGATTGCCCTTGGCATTGTGCTGTTGAGAATTATTCTTAACATACAAGGTTGAAGCAGTTTCTGTTAAGGTTATGATATGATGATTATGGATATTAAAACATTCTTTAAGTTTCTCATCTTACATTAACAAAGCCATAGTGGTGTTGAGATTTGGTAAGGGATTCCTAGTCAAAATCGTACTTCTAATTCCAGCATGATTCTCATTAAGCCCAATCAAAAACTGAGTTACCTTTTTCAAATGCTCATATCCCTCCAATTTCTTGTCACTTCCACATGAACACTGACATGAGCATTTTGGAATACCACTAATTTCTTCAAATTCATCCCACAGAGTTCGAAATTTTGTGAAATATGTGATTACATCCATGTTTCCTTATTGTCGAGACATAATTTCTCTCTTAATAGTAAGAACCTGTGAGTCATTTCCTTGAGTAAACCTAAACTCCAAATCTTCCCAAATCTGTCTAGCAGATTTCAAATAAACAAGACTAGATGCAATATCAGGTGATACATCATTAAGAAGCCAGGAGGTAACCATGTCATTGCATCTCTACCAGTGAGTTAGGTACTTTGATTGTGAGTTAGGTTTTTTATTAAATCCAATAACAATTCCCAATTTTAGTCTTGATGAGAGAGCTACAATCATAGCTCTCTTCCACTTATTGTAATTCGTATTAGTTAGAACTTGAGTCACCAATGTCATTCCAGGATGATCATTGGAATTAAGATACAAAGGATGTGAGGCTGGAAGAACAAGGTTTACCTCAATTGCCTCATACTCATCAATCTTGACTTCATTTCCAGTTCCAGCTCTTGTTGCATTTGATTCATCTGCAGTTGGCATGGTTTTCAGACTTGATTGTGATCAACCTTTGAAATGTGGATAAGTTTGCGGAATCGATTGGCTCTGATACCATGAAACAATTAAGATCGACTTAATTGTAAATGAAGAAAAAATAGAGATTGATGGAATGAGAAAATAAGCTTTGATTTACTCGAGAAAATCTCAAACACCATGTGTATTATATTCATTATTATGTATCTTTTTCAATACAATAATTACATCAAAGAGGGATGAACATTTATACTCAACAAAAACAAACAGAAAATGCACCAAACAAGGCAAGTTGCTGTGTCCAACAAACTATGACATCATCCAACGCCTTGTGACATCATTTAGTAACTAACAACTCAAACATACACACGCTACCCTTCATTTTCTGAGTCTGTACACTCGACACCCCTTCTATTTTCTTTCCAAATGTTTGCAGTTGTAGTTACTTATATTATCAACTCTCTTATATATATATATATATATATATATATATATATATATATAGTGTGTGTGTGTGTGTGTGTGTAGGAGTGACAAGATTTTATCCGGTCCACTAACCCATCCATTTCACCTATTCCATCGGTTCCTGAAACATTATGTTTGACACATCACGTAGATTAGTTAATTAACTCAATTATAAATATTAGGATATTGCTCAAAAATGAAAACGTTTGGAAGTTGCTCAAAAAATCTATTGGTTTACTAGATGCAAAACAAAGTAAAGAAAGAAAAAGAAAATCATCTTTTAAGGTACCAATATTATTCTATTTCTTCTTCAATAAAGTTTTAAAAATAGACTAATACAAACGGAGTAGTTTTTACTAACTTGCAGCTACGAAACAAAGTTTATTTCGGAGATTGTCAAGGATGTTCTGTCAGTTGTATGTCCCAAGGAGTTGCATGTCGCTGATCATCCGGTTGGCGTGGAATCTCGAATGGAAGATATCAACTCATTACATGGCAATGGTTCAGATGATGTTCGTGTGATTGGGGTGTACGGGATGGGTGGGATTGGTAAAACCGTCATTGCTAAATCTCTCTATAATCTACATGTCCAGAGCTTTAAATACAGTTGTTTTCTTGCAAACGTTCGAGAAGAATCAGAACAACATATGGGTTTAGTTCGCCTTCAAACACAACTTCTTTCGTCAATTCACATAAAAACTGAGAATGAGATTAGCAGTGTTGATATTGGAAAGAATTTGATTAAAGAAAGATGTCGTTCAAAAAAGATTCTCCTCGTGATTGATGATGCTGACAAGCTAGACCAGATAAAATCATTTGTAGGAGAACGTAACTGGTTTGGTTCAGGCAGTAGAATCATAATAACGACAAGAGATGAGCGTTTGTTACAACAAGTGGTTGTTGATGAGACATACCAAGCCACGAAATTGAACAAGAATGAGTCGACAGACCTATTTAGTTGGCATGCCTTCAAAACACACAATCCACCAGCAGACTATATGGAGATGTCACTTGAAGTGATCGGTTATGCTGGAGGAGGGTTGCCACTGGCTCTTGAAGTTTTAGGATCATATTTGTACAGGAGAAGTATCAAAGAATGGAAGAGTGCGATAGCAAAACTACGAAAGATTCCCCATGGTCAGATTCAGGAAAAACTTAGAATAAGCTATGAAACTTTAGAAGATGATGATGTGAAGGAGATCTTCCTTCATATTGCATGCTTTTTCATTGGAATGGACAAATATTATGTCATTGATATATTGAATGGATGCGGTTTCAACACAGAAATTGGAATCAGTACTCTCAAGTTTAGAAGCTTATTAACAGTTGATGCAAAAAATGAACTAAGGATGCATGATCTACTACGAGACATGGGACGGGAAATCGTTCGCAAGGAATCTCCTAAAGAGCCTGGAAAACGTAGTCGATTGTGGTCTCTTGAAGATGTATATGATGTGCTGAAGAAACTCAAGGTGAGATGCTATACTCATGTTATTATCTATTCAAAAAGTTTGTAGTTTATGATATATATATTACTCCGTCCGTCCCAGGAAAAAGAAGAAAAAAGAAAAAAAAAGAGATGGAGTTATTAAGGAAAATATTAAGGACAAAATCAACTCAACATCCGGTCCTTAAACATAGCACTATATAATTCTCATTTTCTTGAATTCCATGATTGTAGCTAGCATAATTGTCAATATTCTTTCCTTTTGTATGTCATCCATTGTAATATAAATACCGATCAATATGTCAATACAAAATCAATTCTTGCTAAAGTCATTCTTTTATGGTATCAAAGCATTGTGATCATTCCTCAAAATTTTTCGGCAACCACCATCTCTCTCATTCTCGCCGTCCCACCACCACCACTCACCACCCCAAAATGGCCAATACCATCTCTCACTCCACCATTCCCAATTCCGCTGAACCAAATACACCAATCATTCTCGTCAACCTATCAAACCGCAAAACATTAACCCTCTAACCTACCTCTCTTGGTCATCCCAAATCACTTCCTTCTATTTGGGTTGGATCTTCTTGGGTTTGTTGATGGTTCGCACACACCACCCCCGCCACAATCAAAATTGACGGTAAGGACACACCCAATCCCGCCTCCGTCACATGGCACAGCAAGATCGCCTTATCCTTAGTGCCTTACTAGGCACTCTTGACACCGCCGTCGCCACACTCGTTTACCAAGCCACCACCTCTAACCAAGCTTGGAACATACTCAAAAGCACTTACGCTAACCCATCCCGTGGCCACATTCTTCAAGTCAAACACACCCTTGACTCAATCACCCAAGGCACCCTCTCGTCACGTATTATATGCAAGCTATAAAAACTTCAACCGACAAGCTAGCCATCCTAGGAAAACCCATGGACCCCGAGGACATTATTGCTAAAGTTCTTAAAGGCTTAGAGTATGAAGCTTATAAACCCGTCATTGACTCCGTCCGTGCTAGAGACACTCCAATCTCCTTTGAGGCTCTTCACGAAAAACTCATCCATCATGAGCTTTCACTCAAACTAGCCGCCCCAATCCCTCCCTCTTTTCCGTTTCGGCTCATGTAGCCTCCCGCCACCATAATCCACCTCACACCACTCCATCCCACCCTATCCTTCCAACACCTCCACCAACTCGCACCACCAATCCGCCCCCTTTGGGGCAAATGCCAATACCGTCGCTACGTAGGTCATGTTATTTCTCAATGCCGCCAATTCAAAAGAGACTACCCTAACGTCATCTTTCCATCCCCACCAACCTCCCACCGTAACAATAGGTCTCACTCATCCCCTCAAGCCCATACCGCGACAACCCACCCTTCCCCACCTCCGCCCCATGGCTCGTTGATAGCGGAGCCACCAACCACCTCACCAACGACCTCTCCACTCTCTCCCTCCACCACCCCTATAATGGTAGCGATGACGTAATCATAGGAGATGGCTCCTCACTCCCTATATCTAACATAGGTTCTTTTTCTCACTCATCTCTTATCTTCAATAATGTGTTGCATGTTCCCTTAATCTCCCGTAATATTTTTTCGTGTCTCAATTTTGTCGTGATAATAATGCCTTGATTGAATTCTCACAATCTTCCTTTCTTATCAAGGATATCTCGACACACCGCGTTCTCCTCCACGGCAAACTTGAGCATGGGGTCTATCTTTGGCATCCATCTCCACCTCAAGCAAATGTCGCACCACCACTCTCCAATCTTGGCATCATAGACTTGGCCATCCCGCTCCCCTATAGTTTCCTTCTTGAATAAGACGTTTAATTTATCTATTCCTAGTATTTCCTTTTCTCATTGTAATTCATGTGACATCAATAAAAGTCACAAACTTCCGTTTTCCACATCCACTCTTGAATCACATGCACCACTTGAACTCATTTTCTCCGATGTTTGGACATCCCCGATATACTCCTATGATAATTACAAATATTATGTAATTTTTGTTGATCACTTCACTAAATATACTTGGCTTTATCCACTCAAAAACAAGTCTGACACATTTGAAACATTTACTCGTTTTAAAGCACTTGTCGAAAAATATTTTTCCCGTCCCATTATACAACTTTTTTCTGACAACGGAGGCGAGTATATTAAACTTACACCATCACTTCGAAAAATGGTATCTCTCATCTTACATCACCACCCCACACCCCCGAACACAACGGATTTTCCGAACGTCGTCATCGACATCTAGTTGAAACCGGTCTTACCTTACTTTCTCATGCTAAACTTCCTCTCTCCTTTTGGCCCCATGCTCTCACCACCGCATGCTATCTTATAAATCGTATGCCAACTCCCACTCTTCACAATGATTCTCCCTATCTCCGCTTATTTCAAAGATCACCAAATTATGATAAACTCCGAAGCTTTGGATGCCTCTGCTATCCTTGGCTTCGTCCTTATACTCCACACAAACTTGCACCCAAATCCAGCCCATGCATTTTTATAGGTTACTCTCCCTCACAAAGTGGATACCATTGTTTCGACCCATCCACAAACCGCATATACACCTCTCGACATGTCAAATTTGTCGAGACTGAGTTCCCCTATCCACATCTCTCAACTACTCAGGTCCCAACCTCTCAAATCACTCCAACAGAATGGTGCTCTATATCACTACCCATTATCTCTACACCTACAGTTCCTACCCCTCCAAACTCTCCATGCAATTCTCCACAAACCAACCATACAAACCCTAATAGCCACACAACCAACAACAATACTCCCACTGTCCAAATATCCGACACCGCCCCACCATCTCACCCTCTTCCCGCATCACCAACCTCACCGACCGCATTGCCCCGCCCACCCACACCAAATCACCACCGTCATCTTCTAACCCCGCTCACAACCCACCCCCTCCTCCCCTCCTAATCCCACTGTACCATCACTACCCGCTCCATCAACAACATTCGTAAACCCAACCCAAAATATGCCCACCTTGCAACCTTACCCTCTTCCACCTCTCTCCCACCTCCACCAAACAAGCACTCGACTCACCCCATTGGCATGCCGCTATGCTAGAGGAATATAATGCATTAATACGAAATAAAACATGGTCCCTAGTTCCATCCCATGAAGCACCCAATGTTGTCGGGTGCAAATGGGTCTTTCGAATTAAATATAACCCCGACAACTCCATCCAAAAATACAAGGCTCGGCTTGTTGCCAAAGGCTTTCATCAACGCCCGGTCTTGATTACTCCGACACCTTTAGTCCGGTTGTAAAACCCGTCACCATTCGTCTCATTCTCTCTCGCCATAAGCCAAGGTTGGTCTCTTCGCCAACTTGATATCAACAATGCCTTTCTCCAAGGTCATCTCTCCGAAACAGTTTACATGACCCAACCACCCGGTTTCAAAACACTACCAACTTCTCTCACGTATGTAAACTCTCCAAAGCTATCTATGGTCTCAAACAAGCGCCACGCGCTTGGTACACCGAACTCAAAACTTTCTCATTTCTTTCGGTTTCCTCTCCTCCATTGCCGATCCCTCCCTTTTCACTTACTTCAAAGGGTCCAACCGTCTTCTCCTTTTAGTATATGTTGATGACATTATTATCACCGGACCTTCCGACACCTTTCTCACCACATTTATTCATCATCTCTCATCTCGTTTCTCACTAAAAGATTTAGGTCCTCTGTCCTATTTTCTTGGCATTGAGGTAACTCCTAATTCTAATGGCATACTCCTATCTCAATCAAAATATATTCATGACATACTTCATAAGCATGGCATGGTTCACTCAAAACCCTCCACCACTCCCATGGCTACTTACCCCTACCTCTCGCCTACACCACGAACACCAATCGTAATCCTTCGAATTCCGCGCAATCATCGGTAGTCTCCAATACCTCTCCTTCACTCGTCCCGACATTGCATTTACCGTTAATAAGCTAGCCCAGCTTCTTCATCACCCTCAAGAAATTCATTGGGTAGCTCTCAAGCGACTTCTCCGCTACCTCCATGGCTCCATGCACTTGGGCATACAACTCTTCGAAACCCCTCCCCTTGCATGCATTTTGTGATGCCGACCGGGCGGGAGATAAAGACGATTTTATTTCCACCACCGGCTTTATTGTCTACCTTGGTCGCAACCCCATAGCTTGGTCCTCCAAAAGCAACGTGCCATTGCGGATCATCTACGGAAGCCGAGTTCCGCGCCATTGCCGCCACCACCGCGAAGTTCTATGGATCAAAACCTACCGTCCGAAATTAGCACTTCCATCTCCCAACCTCCTGTCATCTTTTGTGATAACTGGCGCCGCCAACTACTCCGCCAACCCGGTCTTTCATTCCCGCATGAAACACCTCGCACTTGCCTTTCATTTTGTACGAGAACAAGTCCAACAAGGTCACCTACGAGTTCAACATATCTCCGAACGATCGCCTTGCCGACGCTCTCACAAAGCCCCTATCTCGGCCCGGTTTCAATCCCTTATTTCCAAGATTGGACTATCACAAGGAACGTCCATCTTGCGAGGGCGTATTAAGGAAAATATTAAGGACAAAATCAACTCAACATCCGGTCCTTAAACATAGCACTATATAATTCTCATTTTCTTGAATTCCATGATTGTAGCTAGCATAATTGTCAATATTCTTTCCTTTTGTATGTCATCCATTGTAATATAAATACCTGATCAATATGTCAATACAAAATCAATTCTTGCTAAAGTCATTCTTTTAGGAGTCTCGTTTTAACTTTGTAAAGTCAATTTTTCCATTTTTCAAATTAATATATACTTAACTATTTTTACTTAGCTGTCGAGAATAAAATTATAACCTTGATAAACTAGAGTAAAATTACTTGTAGTGCATATTACCTATTTTTGTTCAAAAAACAAATGCTTGTCAATGATCAATCGGACCATGGCTACGAACAAATTAAAGCGGAGAAGGTTAATTAAACTTCTTATTCTTTCTATTGATCAGACACTAATAATCTCATATTTGGTATATTTGAAATGGAGCCCAGATATTAAGATGGTATCAGAGCTCTCTACACGCACAACTTCAGTGCGTTGGGATATCCGTCTTATGACGATTTTACTTGTTAATTTTTTCATTAGGGAACAGAATCAGTTGAAGGTATAGCAATTATCCAGCCCTCCAATGGCAAATTGCAGTTACCTGTTAAAGCATTTGCAAGTATGAGTAACTTAAGATTGATTCAAATGGAGAATGTAAGTCTCACCGGAAGCTATGACCATCTATCTAAAGAGTTAAGATGGATCTATTGGCCATTCTATGGTTTGAAATGTCTACCGCCCAACATTTGTTTAGAAAATCTTGTTACCCTAGACATGCAGTACAGTCAGATCCATAAGCTTTGGAAAGGTTACAAGGTATGTATATTCAATCATGAAACTTGTAAATTTATTTATTATGAATGAAAGATGCATAGAGAGATCTAGAGAGAGAGAGAGACTAATACCATTCTTGAATATTTCAACAGTCTTTAGAAAACTTGAAGACCTTAAATCTTTGTCATTCCGTAATGCTGAAAGAAACCCCCGACTTGAGTGGTTTACCAAAGCTAGAGACATTATTGCTCGAGGGTTGTCGAAGTTTATCCGTGGTTCACAAATCAATCGGATTTCTGGAGATGCTCGCTCACTTGAATTTGAAAGATTGTTTGAACCTTTGTCATCTTCCAAGTAGTGTTTACGATCTAAAGTCACTTCAGCGCTTAAATGTTCGTGGCTGCAGTTTTAAGTTGGTGCAGGAGGTAACGAATTCCCCGTCATTCATAGATAGAGTTATGTCATGTTTTTGTGCGGATGGACAAGGCTCTCAACCTGGCTCAGCTCCCCGGCCAGACCATGCCGTGGTCATTTTCGACCCTTTTAAAACTGAAAACTGGATCTTTGATTAGTGTGCACCCTTCTCGAGGATACTTATCTCAAAGTCTTCTTTACTTACTAGCTAGGAGACAAGCAAATCGAGTTGCACACACCTTAGCGCATGCATGCGGCTCTTTCCCAATCTTGTCCCATGATTTCTTTTTCAGGAACTTCCTGATTGTATTAATTAAATCTCTTGTGGACGATGACTACTGTAATCTCTCAACTCAATTTGATTTATTTTATTCAAATCCGATGTGCATTTGTCAAATTATTATAGTATGAACACTAAGAGCATTAATTCATGAATGTGCTACTAAAATAGTTAAAAGTTAACTTCTTTAATTTTAACAAAAAGAACACTTAATCGAAAATGAAAGGAGTATTAGTACTAATAATTAAGTTCCCACACCACACTCATTAGAGTTTTGCTTAATGAAAAATAAGAGCATTCAAAACCATATATCCACAAATAAAAAAACAACTCAGAATTATTCTAATTTTAATTAATTTTTTAACCAGTATTACGGGACCACTTGTTAACTTGATCTTTATTTATTGTCAATATATATATATATATATAGGCCTGTGGCCTGCTGTAAGTGTAACTTATTTGGGGGTTTTGATACTGACTGATTCAAAGTGCTTACCTGATTTGTGGTTAATTCTAATTTTCATTGCTAATGCCAAAATCTTTGTTAGTAATTCTAAACCACTATAACATGTACAGGTCGTGATAATCACCGGCTAGAACTGCAAGCGAAACAAACAGTTCCTAAAATTAGCTTGACTTAGCTCAATATGGGCTCGGAGTTTGAATCGGTCGTCACGCAAACAAGCTCAAGCTTGAATTTTTGAATCGTTAGATAAACAAGAAAAACACAAGCTTGAGTATGTTCGATTCGCTAAAGCTCAACTCAATTTGTTTATAAAATATAAGGAATACAATAATTATTCATACAAGATAAGAGTATTTTTTTATTAATAGCTATAAATATTTAGTTTTAAAATTTAGATATTTTCTTTTATATGTAATATAATTATTTTATTATTTTATAACATTTAAATATATTTTATTAGATTTTTATGAAAAAAGTGTTAATATTTTCAAAAATTTATAAGATATAATATAATTTAAAAATAAGCAAGATAAGCTCGTTAGCTCGCAAAAGAGCTCGGCTAATCCCATACTCAGCTCGAGCTCGTTCAGTTAGTAAACAAACCAAACTTAAATTTTTTTTAAAGCTTGTTTATTAGGTAAGTCGAACACAAACAGTTACAAATCTTGTATCTCACTCACTGAGTTATACGTGTCCTTGTAAAAAGAAAGCTGGGTAAATAATAAGGACAAGATTAAGATTCAATGAAATAGAGGGTGAGGCTGTGAGGGTGTAATACGAGGTGTGATTGAAGATTTAAAAGTGACATGACAAACACACTCAGAATTTGGGTTGCCACGACTTGTTTGCAGCCTTACCCTTAAAGTATGCGATGTGAATTTCAAATCCATGATGTTTTGTTTCAAAGAAGACTATGTTTGGACGCTTAATTCTAGAGCTTGAAATTAAAAATTGAAAGAACTATTTGAATTTCCTGGAGCTCAAATTGTTCATCAAATTCCAATTTTAAAGTTTGACATTGAGTAGCTAAACATACCCTAAGGGTAAAATACAAAAAATGCCCCTACGGTTTACTCTTTATGTGGGTGGATCCCTTATGATACACTAATAGGCATTAACCCCTTGTAGTAAATGGCCAAAAGCCATCCATAATTATCCTAAATTTTTATTTCATTCCTCCTAACCCTAAACTTTATTCAAACACGTGACCTCTAAAACCATAGACCTCTTCCTCTATCCTCTCTTCTCCCGCTGTCTCATCTTTATCTCATGATATCCCTCCATCTATTGGACCCATTTTCGGTTCTTCTCTCCTCTCATAACCTCATCCTTAATCACCTCCTTTAGCAACGACAACCACTTACATCAACAAACCCACTTATTCTCTGAACACACCATTAAATCTTCCCATGACAACGCTTACAACACCACTTTCCCAACAATGTTCCCAAATAGTTTCAAATCTTTATAAGCCATTGAAATTCGAAACACAATCTTGCAATTCAACAATTTAAAATATGAAAAAATTATTGAAGTCCAAAATACAACTTTACAATCATCTAAAATTGATGGGGAAAATTTTAAAAATGACTAACGTACTATCAGTTAGTAACCGATTTCATCCCGTACTCCCAGTATTCAAAAATTGACCAGTGTACTAACAATTTGAGTCCAATGTGGTCCTCCTCACTAACGGCCCATCCAAAAATTTAACGGGCTGCTAACGTGGACACCAAGTGGAGTAAGTTCTTGCTTGCATGTAATTTTTTATTTTTTCGTTAATTATTTTTCTCTGGGGTTTTACTCTCGACAATCAGAGTATTGGTGAAAAGGAGAAAGAAAAGATGAGTCTGGTGGCGGGATCATACGAACGATTCATATGGGGCTTTAAGCTCAAAACCCTAAAGCACTCCCAACAAACCCTAACGCCTCTTTTATCCTTCCTTTCTTACCTTTTCTCAATCAAATTCGTCGCGGTCGCCGGCACTGCCGCCACATCCGGCAGTTCAGACGACACCATCAAGATCTACGACCTCTCCACCTGCTTCAAAATCGGCTCACTTAACGATCCCTCCGCCACCGTTACTGCCCTCTCCTTCTACACTCCTCTAACTCTCTTTCCTCTTTCCCCCGCAACCTCCTCTCTGCCTCCAACGACGAAACCGTCTCCATCTACGATGCCGACCCCTTCGAACACCTCAAAACCCTGACAGTGCACAAGACGTGAGTCAACTACCTCTCCGTACATCCATCGGGGAAGTTGGCGTTGACCGTTGGGAAAGACGCTTGTTTGGCGATGTTGAATTTGGTGAGGGGAAGAAAAAGCTTTTACACGTTCCCCGAGAAGCTCCCTATGTACAGATCCCTGTTGACGACGTGTTTCTCGGAGGAGGTGACGACGGAGGATGTGGGGGCGTTTGCGTTGGTGATGGCGATGGTGGCTGAGGTGGTGGGAGTGACCCGGCGGGTAGCGGCTTGAGATCGGCTCCGGCCAACAACAATAACTGGCTTGGACTCAGTTTCTCTCTAAAAATTAGTCCACGCAAGCACCAGGGGAAGAAAATAATTAATGGAAAAAAAAATTCACACAAGCAAGAACTTATGTATGTTGGCGTCCACAATAATAGCCCATTAAATTTTTGGATGGGCCGTTAGTCAGGAGGACCACATCAGATTCAAATTGTTAGTACACTGATCAATTTTTTAATATTGAGAATACGGGGTGAAATCGGTTAATAACTGATATTATGTGGAGCATTTTTATAATTTTCCTAAAATTAATTGGAGACAAATACCCCTTCCCCCGATACACATACACGCACATACCCAAAAACATGCCCCCTCCCCTCAACGATGACACGGAATACACATTCACACAAAGACATTGACCCTCGCTCCCCCCACCCTTATACATCGTCGACAAAAAGAGTTTTATTTGACTAAATACACAAATTAAAAAGAGTTATTTGACTATGTATTTTCTAATTTTATCCTTGAATTTTTTTGTAAAAGATGGTTGTAGTGAATAGTGATACGAGGAATAAGTCTCATTTCTTGGTGTATGAATTAAGTCAAAGGGCAAAATAATAAAAGGATCATTAGTGATGATTTGTTTTACTTTTTACTCCATAATATAACAAAGAAAGACCAATGGCTTCATTGTCTATTTCATCACTCTATTATTACAAAAGATTCATTAATCTCACTCTATTATTTTTTTTCACGTCCTTTATAAAAAAAAATAACAATTTGATTCATAAATTGAACACTGTTAATTTTTTTAGTCGAAATATTGCAAAAAGACTTAAATACCCTTTAGTCGTGACATATGATAAGCAACTAATAACCAGCCTTCTCGTCAAGCATTAATTGGTCCTGGAGTGGATTGCATTCCTATTCTTGAGAGTCGCGATTTCAACGATCTGGTCCTTCGTCTATCTACCCCAGACCTCTATTCTTCCCCTCTCACCCGAAGTCACAATGTCAGCCTCAGCTCTTTGCAAATTGGACTAAAGCCCCTTCTAATCCTAAGATTGTGGAAGCCTCTTCCCAAAAGAGAAATGAACCGAGCACCAACACAAGCAATTCTCCTGCATTTTTCTGTCCCTCATGATCCAAAGCCTAAGCCCAATACTCACACCCCCTGGCCAAAAGCCTATTGACCCTTCCATCATGCCTGAAAAGACTCAAAACAGTGAACCAAAAACTAGGTAATGAATCAATGCAATACAGTGATTTCATCCTACAGAATTTATTACAAATACCCACAAAAATAATCACAATTTATTCAGATTTTGGTCAACCTACACCCAAATTGTAAGCTCACAACCCTAGTTTTGTACAAACTCATGTATTGAAAGTAAACCCTAATCCCACAATATTTCAAAATTGAAGCTCCAATGGTACCAAATTACTCATCTCTACAGTGCTCTCCATCATTAACAATCTCCAAAAACAGATTCATGACCCATAATCGGTCTGGAAGGAAAAACAGATGTTTCGATAAACAAAAATAAATTTATGATTATACCCCGAAAAACAGATTTTTTGATAAACAAAAACAAATTTATGATTATACCCTGATAGATTCTAATTGATTTGTAAGTGGGGCAAAGAAAAGGGGAAGATAAAACTTAGAGAGAGAGAGAGAGAGAGAGAGAGAGGGGAGAGAAAGAGAGAGCCCGTGGGTTAAGAAAGATGCTATTTGAAACAAAATCGAAAAAAACTCATCTTTATAACTTGGTGGGTTTTTTTGTGGGGAAAGGGATAAGTGAGGAAGATGAGTGTGTGAGACTGTGAGAGAGGGTGAAGAACTCGAGGAGGCCAGTGGTCTAGGAGAGCGGTGGTGAAGGCGACGGAAAGAGAACACGTGATCAACATATCGTAATATTTTTGGGTTATTAAATTTTGAGTATTGTTATAGGTATTTAAAGAGTATTAAATTTTTTTGTATTAAATGATATGTTAATTGATGTGGTAATTGATGTGATGTATTAAATATAATTTTTAATTTTATTTTTATATCACATAAAAAAAAATTGATACTCTTTAGATACCCATAGCATTACTCTCAGGCCTCGATTGATACACAAAATTGGAATCAATTCAGTGAAATCGATTTTATGGAATTAATTAATAATGTTTGCTAATGCAAGAATTATATTTGAAACATGAATGTATTACTAAAATCTTGGAATTGATTATTAAAATTTAAAGAATCACAATTCTGATGGAGGTGATATTTGGATTCCAAATAGTTGGAATCTATATAAAAGGACAATAATATCCTTCAATTAGGTTAAGTACTTGCTTTATATTTATAATTTATTTGATTTCAACAATTTTACGACGGTTCCTTTTTACACCTCCTCGTCGTCGTTGTTCTTCGGCTATTCATAAGGTTTTCTAACTCTTCTTATTTGATTTAATTTATTAATAATAGTTTATAATTTATGATTGTTGTGTTAATTTTTACAATCGAATATGATGAAAAAGAAGAATGGGTAATTGATCTGCTTGAAAATATATAGAAAAATAAAATAGTAATTATTCTAAACAAGTAATTACACGTACTTTTTTAGAATTGTTTCAAATGTTTAAACTATTTTTATTTGAACTAATTTCATTATAACATTAGTTTTTTATTTAATAAATTTGTCTTACTTTATTGATGCTGGATAATTTAAAATTTTCATCAAAATTGAAAGAGAATGAAAAACTTGTTATTTTGTAGAGCAGTAATAACGTTAATGTCTAATTTTTATCATGGAAGTCATTAATAAGTACGTGTCTACATTGGGGTAATGTTGTCAGTTACCTCAACTTTATCTTTGCATTCCAAGTTGTTTTGTTTCTTACCAAAAAGTATAATAGAAATTTATACGACATTACTAATCACATTTCTTATACTACCAAACACTTTTTAGGAATCATTTTTCAATCTATTTCTGTGGAATCCTATTACTAGTAATCGATTCCACTGAATTGATTTCATTTCGTGTACCAATCGAGGCCTACACGAAATTAGAATCAATTCCGCGGAATCGATTCCATGGAATTGATTAATAACGTTTGGTGATGCAAGAATTATATTTGAAATTGGAATGTATTACTAAAATCTTGAAATTGGTTACTAAAATTTAAGGAACTACAATCCTGATGGAGGAGGTGGTATTTGAATTCCTACTAGTTGGAATCCATGTAAAATGTCAATAATATCCTTCTATTAGGTTAAGTATTTGCTTTATATTTATAATTTATTTGGTTTCAACAATTTTACGACCGTTCCTTTTTACTCCTCTGTGTCGTCGTTGTTCTTCGGCTCTTCTTAAAGTTTTTCTAACTTCTCATTTGATTTAATTTATTAATAATAGTTTATAATTTATGATTGTTGTGTTAATTTTCACAATCGGAGATGACAAAAAAGAAAAGTGGGTGATTGATCTACTTAAAACTATATAGGAAAATAAAATAGTAATTATTCTAAATAAATAATTACACTTACTTTTCTTGAATTGTTTCAAATGTTTAACTATTTTTATTAGTTTTTTAAAAAAAATGAATAAATTTTTCTTACTTTATTGATGTTGGATAATTTAAAATTTTTATCAAAATTGAAAGAGAAAGAAGAATGACGAGATCCTCCCAAACAACCCAGACACGTGTCCTACACATCAGCCTCTGGTGGACCTTGAGACCCCAGTTAATTGAAGGAACTTGGATGTTCTGCCAGCTAGCCTTCTAAGATCCTCGCTAAATACCTCACGTGAAGTTCCTCAAGTCATAGAGGCCACCAAACCGAGGTCGACGGTTAAGCCAGACCTCGGCATGTCGCCCGAGACGACCTTTACCTCGGACGAGGTCGACCATAGGACAAACGATGTCTGTCCTCGGTACAGGTCCATGTCAAAGCATTAAATGCTTACTGCCTGTCAGTACTTAACCTAGCAGAGTCCAGACATTCTCATTGGAAGAAGACATTCCTTTAGCGTGAAGGAATGTCGGCATTTATTAGCTTCCCATTTCCCCAGGAAGGAAGTTTCTATTTGTCAACTTAGTCCTGACAACAGCATGGCCTCCCTTAATATACATGCATCCCTCAGCAAGCAGGTGGCTCAACTTGTATCACTACGCACGCCACCTCCAGCTATTAATACCAGGAGCAATTTCCATTTATGACGAAGGCAACATTTACTCTCAAGAAGACAAAGTTCTTAAAAGCTTGCTCTTACTTACCTACAACACACACATTTATCATATTGCCTGAGAATTAAAGAGGGCTGTCCACTGGCTTCATTCTCATTTAATACCCCTAAACTGATTCTCACACCAGAGGGTAATAGTCGGGTCAACCCCCGACATCCCTAACGGTTATTGTCTTTGTTACACAGTTGTAGGCCCAAGAATCAAGTCCTAATCGAGAAAGCCTTTAGAGAGCCGAGGTATCTTGACTTGAAGACTAGCTACACGTGGATCCGATGTGTTCACCAAATCCAAATTTGCGTGATCAAAGAACTTGTTATTTTGTGGAGCAGCAATAACGTTAATGTCTATTTTTATCATAAAAGTTATTAACAAGTATGTGTCTACATTAGGATAATGTTGTCAGTTGATTCAACTTTATTTTTGCATTTCATGTTTTTTTTTTTCATATCAAACAGTATAATAGAAATTTATACTACATTAGTAATCACATTCCTTATACTACCAAATAATTTTTAGGAATCATCTTCCGATCTATTTTTATAAAATCTCATTACTAGTTATCAATTCCACAAAATTAATTCAATTTCTGTGTACCAATCGGACCTTAAATTTTTTTTAAAGCTTTTCATCCATTAGATCATATCTATTAACTATTAAAATGTGAGAAAAAAAGTTGTAGCTTGGCTTAACGGGCATTTTGCAACGATAGGATGACGTAATAGAGAAAAGTGGAGTACTTTTTAGTTTTTACTACATAATGTAACAAGGGAAGAACATTCAACAAGTGTAACCGGCCGTTCGTCTTCCTCGTTTTGACTATGCAACTGAGAGCTCTGAAGTCTCAGAGGATACTTACAGAGTAATGGCGGCAAAGCAATCCGGGCTGGAAGCATTCCATTTGTCTTCTATATCTGACAATAGCACCCAATTAGGGTTTGGGTTTCTCGATTCCCCAGAAAAGCCACTCCCTCCTCGGCCTCCTTGTCTTGAAGTACTCCCTTCACAGGTATCATCAATCAATTCCTACTTTTATCCTTATTTTTAGTAAGTATAGTACAATATTTCTATCGAATTGGGTTGATGATATGATGTAATGTGAAATAGGTTTCGTCATCTGTAAAACATACTGTCGAGCCTGTAAATTTGGATGGACTCACTTTACTCAAGGTAAATTTCGTAATCCTTTTTTTGGGGAATCATAGTAATAAATTGATTGGAAATCTTGAATCTTTTTCTCCCCATCCCGCCTAGAGAGTGCATTTTTTACTTTGTCTTTATGAAATTAGAAAAGTTGCAATTCATAGTATCTTTACTGTAGTTTTGCATAAAATGAACTTTTATTAGTAATTTAAACAGATTAAATGTATGTTGAATATTGATTTGATATGTGCCATTGTTGACTTTTAAATAAAGAAAGTCGATTCTTTTGAGCGGAACAGCTGCAGTATTTGTCTCCATTGACGCTCCAAGACTTGTTATAGCTTATGGCTGTGAAGATTACCTTGATTTAGCCTATCCAATTTTTGTTTGTGCAAGTCTCAATTAGCAGTGCTTTTTCTATCTTCTATCCTGTTTTCGTAGTAAAAGGTCCTATTCGAGAGTAATGGATTTCCCGCATCCTATTTTCTACTTATTCTGTTGGCCAGTAAACAAGTCCTAGTTCATTGAAAAATTTGAGCATGTTTAGTTCGCAAGTATTACCTGGAATAACTCGTGCTAAAAGTCTATTTTCTTTTTAGGGACGAGTGAGTACTCAAGATGTTTTTGCATTGTCTAATTCAGATTTAGTCCCTGGGAAATATGAAGGTCTGTAAATATTTTGCTTTGCTTTTGTAGGGTTTCAGTTGTATTTCTTTTATACATGTAAATTTATTTAGTTAATATGTGGAATAGGGGGCCTGAAACTTTGGGAAGGTTCACTAGATTTAGTGAAAACTCTTCGCTCGGAGGCGGAAGGCGGCCAATTATCATTGACTGGCAAGCGGGTGTTAGAGGTGGGCTCCTATTACTAAGGTGATTGTACATGCTTCAGCTTTTTGTAGTCATTTGGCACTTAGCATGGTAAAGTCTCGTTTTTGATTGTTTCCTTTTTTGGCTAGTTGGATGGATCTTGTTCCTTAATCTTGTTTGGTCTCTTGATGGACCTGCTCTTTGGTTTCTTCACCCTTTCACACTTTACCCCACAAAAAAAAGTTAAAATAGATTGAAGAAGGAAAAGCAGCATGGATGAATTAAAGACCTAGGGATAGACGATACATATGAATGATACTTGAGCGCGATTTTCTTATGTGTTATTTGTAATGTATTCTGGGTTTATGAAGGTAGTACTTGATCTGTTAGTTGTTTCTAGAAAGTATTCTTGCTTATTGCTCTTACTCCTATTTTGAAGCCTCTATCTACCACATTACTTGATGATCTTGTGTGATTAATGGAATAGTAGCAGGGATGCACATGCTCTGTGCATTACTTGAAAAACTGAATATTTAAGACGCAGTTTGTTTCTATAACATAACTGCACATTATAAATAGTTGTTTTCTCTTGTTCAAATTCCACTTAAAAATTGACGAGTGTGACTCTATTGTGGGAAGGAACCCCAACCATGTAAAACTTGGGGTCTTCCCTTGATTTAGTAGGAATAGTTTGTTTCGTATCACAGGCTAAGTGCCAGTGCGCTTTTATTCATCTCAGTTAATGATTTTTTTCCGTCTAAGAACTTTCTACATTAAGACTACTCTCCATGAATCCTTAATGCCGAAAGTAAATTAAAGAAAGCCCGATGCAAACAAATCATATGCTGTTGACATGCCAAAACTCATATCAGAAGGCTTCCGCCATCTTATGCAGCTCCAAGCCTTTGTGTATATTTGATTTCTAATTCTGATAAACTTTGACTTACCATTACTATCAAAACTGAAATATTTTTTTCTCAGTTCAGGAAAGCCTTTCAAAACAGTTTATAAGTAAGGCTTGGTGCTTGTTAGCAGAATGAAATCTCAGGGTATTTCATGGACAATCCCTTCCTCTTCCAGTTTTGAGTGAGAGGGTTGTATTTTAGCTTCTTTATGGGATTCTGCTTTGAACGCTTTTTACAGAGTTTCAGCCACAATATTTTTAGTAATGAAAGTAGTTCTTCCCTGTAGGGGTTTTATAGGCCTTGCTGGTCCTTTCTGGTAAAAAGTTTCATAAGATTCCTTTTTTGGATAAAACAAATATGAAAATGAAGCACACTCAGATAGACGGATCAATTGGTACAGGAAATGTCAAAATTGTAACTGATTGTAAAATCCAAGAACAAACTGAAATATCTTGCATCTTTGTCTTCTCTTGCATGGTAAATGCTTACAAATTCTATTTCAATGGTGTTCAGCTTGGATGTGGTCATGGACTACCTGGAATCGTTGCATGCCTCGAGGTAAGTATTTTCTTGTCTTACATTTGGTGATAAAGATGTTATGCTCCATATGATAATTTTGTTTTCTGTGCATCAGGGTGCAACTGTCGTACATTTCCAGGATTTTAATGCCGAGGTCCTCCAATGTCTCACCATTCCTAATGTTAGTGCTAATCTTCCAAAAATATCGTCTTTAGCTACATATGCGGCACTGGCGAATACTGATGCAGATATTCGTTTTTTCGCCGGTGACTGGAGTGAAGTCCATGAAATCCTCCCCCATGTGCATGCTGATGAGGAGCCAAACAGTGGCCCAGGTCTGAATCAGTGTGCTGGTTATGATGTCATTCTCATGGCAGAGACGGTATACTCGATCTCCACTCTCCCGAATCTCTATCAACTCATAAAGAAGGTACCATTTGATTTGGATTTTTCATTCTTTCCTTGGCATATTTTCAAGTTCTTGGAGCCTGAGTTCCGTCTTTTTTGGCTACAGTGCTTGAGTCGTCCTAATGGAGTAGTGTACATGGCAGCAAAGAAGCATTATTTCGGGGTTGGAGGGGGATCAAGGAGATTCATCTCTGTGGTGGAGAAAGATGGTGAGTTAGTTTCTTGCTGCACAAGTATTCATCTGGGCACATCATTCTGGTGTGAGGAAAATATGTGTAATTTTGTATTCTAATGAGACATGTATTTATATTGGTTCATCTACAAGCACATGCTGAAAATAAAAGGACAATAGAAGAAGCCTACTGCTTGCCTATAAATCTTAGAGACAATTTTCAAGAAAGTTCAATTTGCTGCATTTCATGCTCCCACAGCAAAGATGTACTTCCTCTGCCCCTCAGGAAAAATTGAAGTCCCTTGTTAAAAGCAAACATATTAACTTTATTTTTCTACTTCCATATATATGAGGGAGAATTCAATGGTTACTCTATCTCTCTAACCATCAATGGTTACTCTATCTCTCTAACCATCAATAGTTACTAATATATCAACCATTGGATCAAAAATCAAAGGTTAAGATTAATTGTATTAAATGACTCACCTACTTGCATTAATTGCATTTTCTAACTAACCATGGGGTAATCTCACTTGGATGAGAGGGCCAGTGGATGCCAGTCTTGATTCCTGAATAATCCTGATCTTATTGAGGATCAGGTGATTGTAGACTTGCCCCGAATGATTTTCTTGTTAATACAGGCTGCTGATTGAATGTCCCTTCTTTTCTTCCGCAGGTGTTATGGCAGCTAGTCTAGTTGCTGAGGTAGCAGATGGATCCTCTAATGTCCGTGAGGTATGGAAGCTTCATTTTAAGTAAATTGGTTCGTCATATTTGATGTGGCATGTGTAGTCACTTGGCATTGGGAGAGACATCAAATTGAAGGAGTGTAACCTTTGTATGTTCAAGTACGAATTCCACCCCTGCTTCTAATGATCAGGTTGAATATTTTGATTCACTTTTGCTTTCTTATAGCAGTTTCTTGTTCAACTTATTTATTGGTTGAAGTGGAAATTTCTTGAACTGTTGGTTTCTTCTGTTAAAGTATATCGATCATTGGTTTCTGTTTTGTAGATTCCATTTTTTGTTTTAATCAAGCAACTTGAGAGTTCGGGCTGTATCTTATTAAGGAGTAATCATGATTAGCTAATTTGGTTTTGGGAAAATATGGTTGGGCATTTATTGAAGTTTTGTTTTTCATACGAAATTCTTGATTCTTGAATATGATTGGTTGTCAAATTATTGCCGGTGGGGAAGATAGTTTGAAACTTGAGACATGTCTTGCTGCTGTTCATTTTCTGAGTCTTCAAGAAATATTTTACAATATTTGCTGAAAAGAGACTACTGACTATGTATGAGCACTCCATCTTTGAACCAAAGAACCCCGGGGGCCAGGGGAATGTAATTTCCAGTGATAATACGGCGCCCTTGTGCAGTATCGAAAAATGCCATGATTCTATTCATCCTATATAGTGTAGCCAGGTTCGAGTGTTTCCGTTTTGCTGGGTGAGAATTCTTCCTTCATCGTCAAACTGCTGTCTGATTAAACACATGTCGAAAGGGAAATGATATACATACAGAATTCATTAGTATAGTTCACTTACATCACACATTAAAGTATTGTACGTTGTTTGTATTGTGGCATACGACACTTTAATTGTGATGTAAATAAATTTTGTACTCCCTCCGTTCTTTAATTATTGTCTTGCTTGATCCGGTACACGGATTAAGAAAAACAATTTACTTGATTATAATATTGGTATAATGTGTAATTTTCTTTAATGTCTATGTGTACGTGGCTCATAATTAAAGTATGAAAAAAATAAGGGTAAAATGATAAAATTGATGTCCTAAAAAGAAAATTTTTCAAACAAGATAATTATTTTAAGACAGATAAAAAGAAAAGAAAGATAATAATTTAGGAACGGAGAGAGTATATAAATTCCGCATGCGTATCGTTATTCATATTGAAA
This sequence comes from Platycodon grandiflorus, assembly GCA_016624345.1. Taxonomy (NCBI): domain Eukaryota; kingdom Viridiplantae; phylum Streptophyta; class Magnoliopsida; order Asterales; family Campanulaceae; genus Platycodon; species Platycodon grandiflorus. The sequence continues at coordinate 3,147,198 of CM028369.1, read as the reverse complement.
ATGGAATTGATTCTCCCTATGTTCAAAAGTAAATTTATATGGGGTTTAAAAAATCATTTGATTTTTTGTGTTTTTCATTTACCATTCTCAAAGTCATTCTCTCGTGGTGTTGTGGTAAATCATGTGACTCGTTTTTCTTCTATCTCATAATTAAGAGGAATATTATAAACAATTATTTATGAAGATGTAGGATTGGAGGGAATATCTCATTTTGATCTATTTTTGTAGCAATGAAGACTTGAGGCTTTGGCGGGTTTATATGTAGTCGGTATTCTAATTGAGGAAAAATAAATTTCTTATTAATTACTCCTTCCGTTTCGGATAAATGTTTTTACTTTTTATTTTAAGATGTCTAAAAATAAATTTCTTATTAATTACTCCCGCCGTCCCAGATAAATGTTTCTACTTTCTATTTTAGGATGTCTCAATTAATGTTCTTAAAGACTTTTAATGTACCTATTCTATACTCCCTCCGTTTCAAAAAGATTGACGTTTTAGAGTTGTGCACACATATTAAGAAATTTTATAAGTTGACAAATATACCCTTATTAAATATCTTTAGTTTTTGTGCTAAGAGTAGTTGAAAAGATAAATTAGAAGGAGATAGCCATTGAGAGAAGATAAAGTATTTAATGAAGAGATGATCAATTATTGGAACTTGTGAGAAGACATGGGTAAATTAGGCAAAACATGCATTGGAAACCTAAAACGACAATCTTTTTGAAACAAATTTTTAGAGCTAAAACGATAAATATTTTGAAACAGAGGAGTACTATTTTTCTCAATATACCCTTAAAGCTTCATTTAATATAGCACATCCAATAAAAGTCCAATTAATTAGAATAGTTGAACTCAATTAATGTTCATGAGTATTATCGTCAAAACACATTTACAGCACATCATTAATTATGTTTCTTAATTCCTGTGCGAGGAATGCTATGGATACCTAAAGAATACTAAATTTTTTGCATCAAAATAATGTATCAGCTGATGTGATACAAAAAAATAAAATTAAAAATCATAATTAATGCATCACATCAACTGTCATATCAGTTGACACATTATTTGGTACAAAGAATTCGGTACTCTTTAGGTACCCATAGCATTACTCTTCTTGTGCTTTATCAACTAAGAACATTTATCCGAGATAGAAGGAGTAGTATTAAATTTTATTTCTATATTAGTTTTCTTTTATTTTGATTTGGTTTGGTCGGCATGGTTGTTTGTTCGGGCCAATTTTAGCGCACTTCAATTTTAATCCATTTCCATAGGCGAGTTTAAGTGAACGCCCCTATATTTGGTGGCTTGTTGGAGGCAGTTTGTGCACATTTCAACTTTAATCCACTTTCCTGTGCTAAATTAAGCGAGCACCCCTACGTTAGGCATGAGCATTTGAGAATTATTTATTGGCCACAAGAAATGAAGTTTGGTAGATAGCTTAGGTGTCAAACCCCGCTATTATTTTGACTAATTTTTGTAGTTAAATCTTAGATTTTATTAAACATTAAGAAAATTTTGTAAACAATTAGATTTTATTGAGAATTATGAGTATACAATATGTTTTTACCTGTAAAAATCTAAGTTTGTTATCAACAAATAAATGCATTAATTTCTAAAGATCTGATTTGTAATTAATGATGATCTACCTACCTTCTTTGCTGTTTAGAGCAACACAACAATACCTCCCTATATCACATTCTAAACACCTCGTTTTCTATTTAAATTTTACTTTTTTAACACTCTAAAAATAAATTCACTCCACAAGCACTCTCTATATAACCCTTTAAAAATTAAATATCTCTCATCTCAACTAACAAACCATTATATTTTATCTCTTTTATTTATATTTTTTCACCACAATTAAAATAAAATATTTTAAAATTTAAATTTTATATACTATAAAAAATATATTGTACTCTCTTCGTCCCTAAATTATTGTCTTGTTTAACTCGGCACACAGATTAATAAAAAATAATTAACTTGATTATTAATATTGATATAATGTATAGTTTCTTTTAATGCCTATGTGTATATGATGCATAATTAAAGTAGAGAAAAAAGTAAGAGTAAAATGATAAAAATAATCTCCTAAAAAAGAAAATTTTAAACAAGACAATTATTTAGGAACGGACAAAAAAAAAACAATAATTTAGGGACGGAAAGAGTATATTTTAATAATTTTTATTTCAAAATATTAAACAAAAGTATATTGTGTTCAAATAAAGTGAAAAAAAATGTAGAGATTTGAGTCACTATTTATGTTAAAACTCACCTATATTTAGAGGGTAATTTAATTAATTTTAGAGATAGATGGTGGAATAGAGGGACCACAAGGGTAAAAATCTTTAAAATTGATTATAGAGGGTGGATGGAGTGCAGCCACTGTAGTCACTCTTACATGTGTGTCAGACCCCGTGCCCTCGAGGCCGGCACTCCGCACTAGTTGATCGGAGTATTTTTTAAACAAACACGTAAGATTTTTCAAAATAATATATACAGTACATTTTTAAAATTTTGAAAAAAAAGGGTATTTTTTATAGCGGTAATACACTTTGTAGTTAGCCGCTGGAACTACAATTGTCCGATCAAACAGTCCAACGAACTGGCCCAGTCCCGTGCCCGCCCAGTGCCCCCAAAAAAGGCAAAAGTCTGGAGGGCGTCATCATCTTCAGAATTCTCACCCACTACAACCTGGACCCGAAAAAGAAATACTCCCTCACCGCATTCCATCTAAACAGTTTATTTTTAAAAAAATTAATTATTAAGGAATATGTTAATATTATTAAATTTAATTATAATTACAAAAATATTTAAATATAATTAAGATGATTATAACACAAATAGAGTGTAAAGATGAAAGATTATAAAAATTATAAGCATAATTTTTTGAAAATAAAATTTTTTAAATAAAATATTTTAAAATAATATAGTGAACTTTTTGTTTGAAACGGAATAGTGCACAACTAGAAAAAGAAGCAAAAGTAGGAGACAAGAAAAAAGTGAAATAACCACCAAACAAAAGTTTACTTAATTTTAATGTAAATGTTTTCATGGATTATTACACGCGTCGTCCGAGGAAAATATTGCTACAGAAGAGAGAATTAAAGCTATGCCTATATATGCGAAATCAAATTAAATAAACGTACATGCGGTAATTAATTAATCACCCCGATCACATCGATAATACTTTGAGCAACCTCTGTTGTAAGGATTAGATTGGGGAGGGGTACATCCACTAGATTTAGTGTAAGCTTCCCCGCTTTCACCATCGTTGCAAACCGGATGGTCTCTCTTCAATGCCCCCACTGATATGTACCTCTTTCCCTCCAGAAACCTTCGGTTTATCTCCGAGTCCATCAACGTCTCCAACTCCTTGTCGCATTCTGCTATCGAACCGTTGCATTGATGGTTTGCATCGGAGCTTAACGCATTAACGGCGGCACGGTTGAGATGCAGCTGGAAGGTGAGGATCACTAGCAAGAAGTAGAAATGGAGGAGAGTCTTGCTATAACTTGTCTTCATTTCTTCTGCGGCCGTCTCTATTACTTCCCACTATGAAGCACTTTATATGTAGTGTGTTTGGCTTTTTGAAAGATGGCAAAGTGGAAGCCACACTAGAAAAAAATAGGGAGCGCACTTCACCCAACTTATAAAGATGGGTTTTAATATTAGTGTGCCATTCATCTTCTCTTCACAAACAATATTTCGTGAAGAGAGATTTTTATGAGTAATGATAGGTGAGAATAAGTTCACGAAATTTTGATTTTCGATCACAAAACTTTGGATAATTATTAATTGGATATATAGTATACAAGTCCCACCATTAGCTGATAAAATAATTAATTAATAATTGTCGACGACGATTTTATACCTAACATTACTTGATTTTTAACTCTACGCAGGCTTTATAAGTTCTCTTTTTCAATTTTATGTGCATTTTGTTTAATACAATTATGTGACCTTCGTGTTAAAATATATGTTTTCTTTTTCACTTTACACAAATTTAAACTTTTAAAAGGATTATATAACAATTTGGGTGCTTGAACTTAAACTTTATTTACTGTTATTTTTAATTTATGTGATTCGTAACATGAATTAAAGAAGGGTTATGTTCGTCTATATAAGCTTAATTTTATATTAATGTTGTAGTAGGATTAGACTATCTCTAAAAGAAAATGTGATTATCATAGCATTTTTATCCTTAATTTGTCTTATACTAATTATAATTAAATATCACCTAAAAAGTATCAATCTAAAGAGTTTAATTAAAAAAATATCAAACAATAAACATCACCTAAAATAAAGTATCAATCTGATAGATTTAATCACAAAGTAAATATCAAAAGTTATCCAAGAAAATCTTATCGGAAATCTCAAAGATTGAAGAAAATTTTAATCTTACACACAAAAACGTTTTTTTTTTTTTTCTCTCCTTCTATACTTCCCGCCTCTCGACGTCGTCAATCTCTCCCCTCTGTTCAAACTGCATGGGAAAACCGGTAGATCTTGCTCTTAGCCTCTTACCAATTTTATTCTCAACGGGATTAAACATCAAATCTATAGAGGGTAATCTTATGTCGACACCCAAATTGAAGTTAGAACAATCTCTCTCTTCCTCATCAGATCTTCTCGGGACGGAACAATGGAGGCCGAGAACGACAATGGCAATCCTACTTCATCCGCTCTTCATCTAACGGACTCTGATATTTGGGTAACCAAGTGATGACGGAGGAAGTGGCATCTGGGTTTCACAGGTCATAAAGTGGGATAGGGGTAGAATAAATTTAACTCTCCGTTATAACAGAAGTGGCTTAAGGGAATCTTTTGTCCTCAATTGTTAAGTGAAAAAGTTGAGTTACTCGTAAAGAAAGTAAAATTAAATTTAGGAATCAAATTACTATTTAATCCTCTTAAAAAATACTCCCTCCGTCCCTAAATTATTGTCATGTTTGACCGGCACGCGAATTACAAAAAAATAATTCACTTAATTACTCCCTCCGTCCCTAAATTATTGTGTTTTTTTCTTTTTTGTCCGTCTCAAAATAATTGTCTTAGTTTAAAAAAAAAATTTAGGACATCACTTTTACCATTTTATCTTTTACTTTTTCTCCTCTTTGCCCCCCAATGTTAAAAATGTCTCACCTTGGTACCTAAAGTTGCCATTTGTTCCATTTTGCCCCCTCCCGTCAATTGTCGTTTGGAAAATCACATCAAGTTGCCCGTGGTCATACAAGTGCAGGACAATATGATCATTTTCGTGTCAAACACCTTCTTCCCAAATTTCCACCATGAGCAGGCTTTACGAGCTTTTCCCATGTAATCCCGCTAATAACCCAAACCCTTGTTCCTGTGTGTGTGTATGTGTTTGAGTTTTTTGGAAATTGAGCAGAAGAATAAAATTGAAAAAGAATAAGTATCATCTGTGGCACTGATAAGTGTAGAGCATTTGGTTGGAATGATCATGAGATGGTTCCGGTACCAGGAGGTCTTCAAATCTGATCAGACCGTCGGAGTTAGGGTTGTCGGATGGCCCTCCTCTATTCTCTCTCCCTCTACACAAACTCTCTAGGCCAAAATATGAATTACACCCCAAGGTTTTCACCAAATCCCAAAGTGCACCCCTACATAAGGTTTGCCCCAGAAACCCGTCTGATGTTGCTAATTTTCTCAGTTAGTCCCCTGGCCGTGATGACCGTTAGAAAACTAACGGAAATCCATCACGTGCCATGCACGAGGGGGGGCAATTGGGTCTTTTCATCATATATACAGAATACTAACTAAAGGGGGTCAAAGTGTCAAAAAATTACTTAAATTAAATTTTCCTTCTCCCCCTTCTTCATCTCCGGTGGTTCACTAATTGATTGAATAAGGATTCACTTGATCAAACAAAGTCGGAGAAACAAACTCTAAGTGTCAGTACAAGACCTCCATGGTTGCGCTGGTTTACTCCCTCTTTACGATCCCATAACCTCCCATTTAATCTCTCCCGATTACCTAACTTCCGCCACCAACCACGTTAAAGAAGAAAGCATAAACTCAATCGGCTATGTTCATGGCGCCCCCGACATTTCTTCATCATCGTCTTCGTCCTTCTTGGATCCAAATAACAGCAGCAGCAACAACAACAACAACCCATTTCTTTACACCCCTCAAAACCTTAGATTAATTAATCATCATCATCACCATTAGCAATAGCAGCAGTTTAATATTAATGTCAGTGGTGGCGGTGCTGGCGAGTTGATGGTGTATAAACCGGAAACGTTGACTTTATCTTTGTCTTCTCATAATACCCACCAAAGGAATCAACCTCTGGAGCTGAATTTGCAGAGATATGACTAGTCTTCGATTTATAGCGTGGTGGTGGTGGGAGTTTAGAGTACGGTGCCGTTGGGGCCGTTTACGACGCTTCGATTTTGAAGGGATCGAGGTTCTTGAAGTCTTCACAAGTCCGGTTGTTGCTCTGCTGTTATTTGTTTGCCTTTTCTCTCTCCTCCCGCCCCAACCCGTTCCAACAAGTCCCCCAATTTCTCATCCCCGGTCAACGGCATTGCCGAATTCAAATTAAAATCATTGTCATCATCTTCCTCCTCGTCGTCGGAACCCAACCCTAGGTTTCGCAACCGGAGTACAATGCTTTCGATTGCAGTAGTCATGGTAAGACCCTTGGACTGTTGGGGCTGCTACTTGGATGCAAGGCGTTTCGAATTGGAATTGAGTTTTTGGGTTGGGGAGGTAGGGGTGGAGGACCAATTGTTGAGCCAAGGGGAAGAAGTGGGTTTGGATTGGGAGGGAATAGCATTAGAATTTTGATCGATTTTGGGGGTATCGTTAGCTGTGGTTGTCGGAGAAGAACGGAGGGAGGAGAAGGGTTTAAGGAGAGGGTAAAAAGATGATTTAGAGAAGAAAAAGAAAGAAGATGAAGGGTGTGGGTGTGAGTGTAAGTGTGGGGGAGAAGGAAAATTTAATTTAAATAATTTTTTAACACTTTGACCCCCTTTAGTTAGTATTCTGTATATATGATGAAAAGACCTAATTGCCCCCCCTCGTGCAAGGCACGTGATGGATTTCCGTTAGTTTTCTAACGGTCATCACGGCCAGGGGACTAACTGGAAAAATTAGCAACATTAGACGGGTTTCTGGGGCAAACCATATGTGGGGGTGCACTTTAGAATTTGATGGAAACCTTAGGGGGTAATTCATATTTTGGCCAACTCTCTACGATCTCCGGTAACTCCCACCAATCCACGCCCCATTGTTCTTTTTCTCTCTACCTAGTTACATGCTTTCTCCTCTCTTTCAACCCAGAACTTGCCTGGCTTCGGACAAATCCTTGCATGGGTTTTGGTGGGTAGTGATAGATCTGACCAATTTAGGGATTTAACAGTCCGGCGAACTCGTTGGAGTTCGCCATGGACGCCGGAGCTAGCGAACGGAGGTTGCTGGGTTTTGATCTCTCGGAAGTTGCTGGGTGTTGAAACTGAAGGATTAGTAAAACCTGTCAAAAAAGAGCTTACTTGAGAGCAAGCTATCTATAAGCAATGTTTATCTCTTGGTCAGATGAATCCCTAGACACACTCAACACCTCAAACGGGTCTCTACGATTTGCAGGGGCTGAAGTCCCCTCCATCTTTGAACCAGCCATTTACAAGAAACGAAAATTCACAAAATTTTCTCCCTCTACAAATCCAGCAACTCTTTCTCTCTCTAAAATCTGAACATCTGCCTATCAATCTATAAACCGAGTTGATTGAATTCCAATATAAACCTGAAAATACAACAACAAGAAAATCATGATTAAAAATTAAACAAATGAATTGAATAAATAATTTGAAATTGAGGGGAGCAAGAAACAAACAAGATCTTCACCGATTTCAATGCATAGGATCGGCTTATTCTTGTATTGGGGGAATGCAAAAGAAAGATGAATCAATTAATCAGAAAAAGAGGGAGCAAGTCAATAAAAGCTACAAAGATCTAATTTCCAATGAATTATAGACTCCAAGATGAAGAGATAGATACATAGAGAATCTAGGGTTTTTAAACCCAGCAACCTCCGTTTTGATTCCCCTAATTCAGTTTCAGTTGAGGAAGAATGGAGGAAGAATCCCAAGAATGGAAATGACCATATTGCCCCCACACGTGCAACTTAACGTAGTTTTACAAACGACAGATGAAGAAAGGGGACAAAATGGGACAAATGACAACGTTAGGTACCAAGTTGGGACATTTCTAATATTGGAGGGCAAAGTGAGATTTGGTAGATATTTTGAGGAGTTTTTCATATTTTGGGGTTAATTTGATGTGTCTTTCCTTTAATACAATCATGTAGCTGCAAGTGGTAACTTTTTAATGGAATTATTTAATTTTTCTCGTGCTAAAGTAAACGTGTAATAAATTGCAGAGGAGGTTGTAAATATAATGTGTCAAACTAAATTTTTTTACATTTTTTATGAAATTCTTGATTTTTTAACATTCTAGTTGAGGGTGTGATTACATTCTAATCAGCACTTTTCTTATTAAATCCAAAATCATTCTCTTTTTACAATTCTTTTTTTTTTAGAACGGGAATATTCACTAATCAAAGAAAGCAATAATACAAGGAGGCGAAAAATCCCAATCTGAACGACAAGCATAAAGACAAGAACACCTAGCTAAACGGTGAGGGATTTCGTTGGCTTGTCTATGAACAAAAGTGACTTTAACATTTTCCACTACACTTAAGACATTTGTTGATGATTCGACCGAACTCCGAGTCACCATGTGAAGAGAAATTGATAGCGTCCAGCTCCAAAACAATGTTCTGGAGGTTAAGGTTGCCAATCCAAAGAGTAGCTTCAAGCAAACTGATCGCCTCAGCTTCTCTTGCATGCACTAAACCATTTCGTACACGCGACAGACCCCTAGGCCCTAACGTAACCTCCATACTCATCACATAAAACCATACCAAGTCCAAAGCAATTATCAGACTCAAAAATGGCTGTGTCAATGTTACATTTCAGGGACCCAGTTGACGGAGCAGACCACTCAGTACAGACGTGCCCAAAGCAGGACAATGTCTACTATCTATTTGTCGCATAGATTGCCATTCGGAGAGTGTTTCACAAGCTGCATGAACAGTTTGCAAGGGAATGAGATTGGTTTTTCAAAGCGTGAGGTCACAGGTTTGATCCCTTCCCATGGCCCTTTAGGACATCAAAAAAAAAAAAAAAAAAAGAGATGGGGCTTCCCCCAGTACTTTGCATTTCTTTGCTTCCAAACACACCAGAGAATAATAGCGAGTCTACTGCAAAGGAAATCCGATGAAGAAGAAGGGGCTTTAAAGAGAGCCATTCAGAGAGTTCACAGACTTGATTCACCACGGACTGCACACAGGAAAGCAGACTAGTTTATCTCCATGTTTCTTTCGCGAAAGGGCATTCCAAAAATGCATGCCACAGATTCTCGAACCCATTTTCACACAGGACACAGCAAGTAGAGAGTTTCATACCTCTATTAGCCAGCATTTGTCTCACTGGGATACATCCTCTACTCACTCTCCAAACAAAGAACCTGATCTTTGGAGGTACTTGGAGATTCTAGATATATAATTTTCCATGTACCCGCCAAAGGGTCCTCCCTACTATCCAACAATTTTAATGCAACATGATAACCTGTTTTGACAGTATAGTGACTTGTCTTGCTATAATGCCAAATTCGGTGATCCTCTCCCTCAGCACCGGATAAATGGATACGATCTCGCTCACAAAATAAATCTTCAATAAGTTCCATATCCCACGACCTTTCACCCCGAATCAAAAGATCAGCCACTGTCATAAAATTAAGATCATGTATAACAGGGGTCTCAACACATATATAATAGGTGGGTTGCATTGAAATGGAGTATCAGTTTCTAATCTTCAAAAGATCAACCAAAGTTTTTTTTTTTTTTACAATTCTAGTGATGAGATCCTCACGCCTTATAGGATCATAGTTGCATTGGAGAGGTCTATTTTAATTGAATGTGAATGAAGAATAAAATTGGTATATGTAAATGAGGGTGTTAATTACTCACAGCCACGGGATTAAATCCAAAGTTGCATTGGCGATGCTCTAAAAACAGACGGACAATTGAATTAAGAAATTTTTTTAAATAAGAAAACAATACTCTCTTTTGAAAACGTTTTAAAATGAAATAAAACATTTTTATTTTGGGAAGGAGGAAGTAGGTGATGCCTTATATCTCCTTTTTTTTTTTTTAAATATAAATATATTTATGGTTTGATCACCATATATATGCCTAAGAGAAAAATAATTTTGATTTTATGTATATTTTTAGAATGTTTTTTTTTATAGAGGAGTTGTCTTTTCAATTTTGAATTCCTGAAATTTGTTCCAATATGTTATTTAAATTTTAATGTTAAATTTAATTTATTCTAATATATCTACATATGATAACATGATTATCAATTTGAGACTGAAACAAAAAAGTACAACATGTTATTCGGATGTAAGCTACTCTCTCCGTCCTAAATTATTGTCTTTTTTTTTTTATCCGTCACAGAATATTTGTCTTGTTTAAAAACTTTCCTTTTTAGGAAAACATTTTTACCATTTTACCCTCACTTTTTTTCCTACTTTAATTATATACCAAGTACACATAGGCATTAAAGAAAATGACACATTATACCAATATTAATAATTAAGTTAATTATTTTTTCTTAATCCGTGTGCCAGATCAAATAAGACAATAATTAAAGGACAGAGAATATTATTTCAAGAGAGAAGTTCTTCTTTTTTTTTTTTGTTTAAATAGAGTGGAGGGTAAGATAGTATTTACAATTTCAAAAGAGGGCGGTATTTAATAAAACTATTAACAAGTAAGTGCAGCTCAGGTAGTAAAACGCTTCACCTACAACCAATAGTTCGTAGATTCAAGTCATCAAGGGATAAGTGGGGAATCACGGTTGATCCCAATTTAAAAAAAAAAAACTATTTTCCATATTTAACACCTATGTACTGTATTTGATATATATATGTGATGCAGAATCCAATAGTGGGGGTAGTTTATTTATTGTTTTGAAAATGATTAATATACAATTTGGTTCCTGAACTTGCAACGTTTTTCGGATTAGGTTTCAGTACGATATTTCCTAGGGTGAATTACAGGCCGGTCCCTTTTTCAACATTTGTAATCGCTCCAGTCCACTCATCTTTTTCTAAAACCAAAAAAAGGCATTTTTGGGGGCGAAAAGACGATTATGCCATTAATGAAAGAAAAATACTCGTGCATCAATAACCCAAGGCATCGCGATGAGTAATCCTAGGCATCGCGTGGGTTAATCATTGCGATGAGCAACCAAGGCATCGCGATGAGTAACAAAGACATCGCGATGAGCAACAAAGGCATCGCGATGAGCATCCAAGGCATCGCGATGAGCAACAAAGGCATCGCGATGAGTAATCAAGGCATCGCGATTAGCAACAAAGGCATCGCGATGAGCATCCAAGTCATCGCGATGAGCAACAAAGGCATCGCGATGAGTAATCAAGGCATCGCGATGAACAACCAAGGCATCGCGATGAGCAACCAAGGCATCCCGTTGCGTTGCCCAGCATACTGCGATTGACGAATTAAAGGCATCCCGATTAGAGTTGTCAAAATGGTTTTAGCCGCGGGTTGCGAGCCAAGGCGGTTCGGTCCGGATTAGGGCGGGTTGGCCCGCCAATCTAAGGAGCAAGGGTAAAAATGAAAATTTTAAAATAAAAAAAAATTTAGGCAGGATTCACATCCTGTGAACATAAGATGCCAAATCCTTTTTTTCCTTAATACTAATCCCTTGCAAATTCAACAGCTGCTCCTATTTTTATTTGGGAAGACTTTCATTAATTTAATGTTCTCCTCTGTGTATTGTATTAATTTAAAGTTTTAATTGGGAAGACTTTCATTAATTTTTGGGCTTTATATATAATATTTATATCAAAACCTCAAATTTTTAGATAAATAATAATTATATTAAATTTTAAATTAATGTATTATTTTTTTATGGGCTGACCCGTTTAACCCACAACCCGCGACGGTTTGGGTTGGGTTGACACATTTTAGGCCCGTCCCCTTAACGGGCTAGCTCGCACCGCACCGCCAAATAGCGGGTTTATAAAGCCCGCAGGCTGGCCCGCACCGCCAGCCCGCTTTGACAGCTCTAATCCCGATGCCCAATTTAATATAATATCAAAATAGTTGTTTTTGGTTGAAAAATTTACATACAAACATGGCATTGACTTCCTATAACAGTATGGTATTGATATTATACAAAATTTAAACTCAAATCATTGATTAAAGTTCTAAAATCAGTCCAAGAACATCTCCCTTTGTTTTCGGACAAACACTGCCAAGCTCGATTTAGATCTCAAAAATAGTATATTTTGGTAGAAAAATTGTTAACAAATGTAGTACAAAGTTAGGATAACAATATGAGATTGATTTTAAATAAATTCGAAGCTTAAAACATAGATTAAAGTGGTCAAAACAGCCCAAGAACAAAGAAAAACGGGATGAACTCAAAAAATTCGAATTTGATTAAATTGTGATCAAATTTGTGTTCTATGCATGGAAATTGATACCCAAATATGAGGAAAGACTATATTAACAACATAAAATTATTTATACATCAATTCGAACCTCAAATCTGAAGCAACAATGTTGTTGAGAACATTTTAGGATGAAAATTCTCAAAGTGCCTTTTAGCGGTTAAAAAAAAGGGTGGACTGGAGAGAAAAAAAGTTTTAGAAAGTGGACCGGCCAACAATTTCATTTATTTCCTATTGTGGCACTTCAACTGAACATTTGAGCTTACATTTAATCCCCTATCTGACGGGAGTTAACAGAAACGTTATGTTTTATTTTAAAAGACTAAAATACTTTTATTCCTTGATGAGTGTATCCACTTGAGAAAAATGCTAAGATGGAAATACTGATATGGCAACAAAAATATAAAAAGAAAAACAAAAGTAAACTTAATTCAATTTAATTTAAATTTTTACTTTCTTCATCCAAAAAATATATATATAACTTCTTAAAAAGAAATTATGAAATACTTATCAATTTAAATAAACAATAAAGAAAGTATTTAATATTTAAATTTAAAATTTAATAAATAAAATAATTGATAAAGTGGGCTCTCTCCCTCTAATTTAACTCTCTCTCTTTCTTTCTCTTCCCTATTATCTCCCTTTCTATAGAAAGAACTTATTTCAGCTTAATCGACCTCCTCCTTGGATGCATATGGTTGTCCTTATTCTCCGAAGATGACTGCAATCCCGACCATCTAGCTTCTCCAATTGCTCACTCCCACAAATCTTCACACAGTTAACTTAAAACACACACACACACATTCTCTCTCTCTCTGAGTGTGGTGAAGCAGAGTTAAAGAGAATGATGGGCTCTGTATCACTGTAAATCGAAGAAGGGACCGTCAGATTCAAAAGCGACACCCTCTATTCCTCCGCTGTTAACCTCCTCATGTTCTTCTCCATCGTCACCACCAATCTCTTCGCTATCTACGCCTTCACCTACACCCCCAACCCACCACCACAATATCTCCTCAATCCACCATCCCTAAAAGAACATCTCCCTAATCACGGAACAAGTCTCCCTAATCCTCCGTGAAATTGATTCCTCCCAAAAGAAACTCTCTCAGATGGAAAAACAGCTCCTTGGCTATGAAACCATCGATCTTTCTAGACCCAATATTGCTACCGAGCTCAAGTTGTTCCTCACGCGTCACCAGTTCCCTCTCGGTAAAGATTCAAGAAATGGGATAACTGAAATGGTCACCTCTGTTGGGCATTTTTGTGAGAAATCAATGGATTTATTGTTTGATTATATGAATTACAAGGTCAATGACGCTTGTCCGGACGACTGGAGTCTTGGCCAGAAGTTGATTTTAAGAGGGAGTGAGACTGCCAAGAAGGAGATGCTTCGCAAAGAGTATTCCTAAGGTGTGTCTTCAGCCTTTTCCGATTTCGCTTTGGAAAAATGTTAGTGAAAAGATTTATAGTTGGAGTGGTCTTGGATGCAAGAAGTTGATGCGTTTGAATAGTAAGAAATTGAATAGAGATTGTGCTAGTTGCTTTGATATAGCTAGTAATGGGTACGAGAGTCAGAAGAGAGGATAGAGGAGAGAGAAGACTATTATAAGAGAAATAAAAAAATTTCCTCTCACCATTATTGTCCACGTGGATCAAGTCATCAAGGAATAAGGGCAATTTAGTCTTTTGAATTCAAATTTAACATTTTTTTTAACTGCCATCGGATGAGAGACTAACAGTAAGCTCAAATATTTAGTTTAAGGGTCATAATAGAAAATATCATACATTTAACACCTAATTAGAAAAATGTAGAAAGTTTAGGGACTAAATTGTATATTAAACCTTTTGAAAATTCATAAATAAAGATTCAACCAAATCTCTATAGTGGCTTATCCCATGTGACTGACATCTAATCTAACAGTGACAGTCCATTAATCCAATCACTTCCAACCTCACATGACTTGAATTAAAACAATCACATCCCAAACAATATCGCCCCCTAATCTGACAAATTTCTTTAAAGTTTTCGCCACTATTCCACCACCCACATCATTAGTCCCGTCCCCACATCAAACTCATCTACTAAGCTGGTACGAGAAAGAAAATATCTAAGGTAAATGTTATACTCGTCGATTTTATTAACGAAATATATTTACGGCATACGTAGGGACAAATTATACTCCCTCCGTCACTAAATTATTTGTTTTTGTTCGCTCTAAAATAATTTTTTTTTTAATTTAGGATATCACTTTTATCATTTTATTCATATTTTTTTTTACTTTAATTATGAACTATATGCACATAGACATTAAAAAAAATTATATATTATACCAATATTAATAATCAAGTCAATTACTCCCTCCGTCCCTAAATTATTGTCTGGGTTGACCCGGCACACGATTAAGAAAACTCAATTGACTTGATTATTAATATTGAAATAGTATTGAAATAGTGTGTTGTTTTCTTTAATGCCCATGTGTATTTGACCCATAATTAAAGTAGGAAGAAAAAGTAAGGGTAAAATAGTAAAAGTGATGTTCTAAAAAGGAAAGTTTAAAACAAGACAATTATTTAGGGACGGACAAAAAAGGAAAGGAAGACAATTATTTAGGGACGGACAAAAAAGAAAAGGAAGACAATAATTTAGGGACGGATGGAGTATTTTTTTTTTAATTCGTGTGTCGGGTCAAATAAGACAATAATTAAAGGACGGAAGGAGTATTTCGACCATCGTACAAATCGGGTATAACCGATTTCACCAACGTACTCACGATTTGAGTGCAATGTGGTCCTTACCGTTAACGTCCCATCCAATTTTTTAACGGTTCTTAATATCACATCTATTTTTTTAATGAGACTACTGACATAGACTATGTGGGCCTTTATCCCATGTAAATGACTGCTTGTGTGGACTATGTGTGTTTAGTTGTACCAAAAAAATAATAAATTAAATTTATAGTTTAATATTCTATTAAATTAATGAAGATAACTATTTATCATAATTATTTTATCAAACATTTTTTTGTACAACCAAGCACATATAGTCCACGCAAACAGTCATTTATGCGAGATATGGGTCCACATAGTCTACGTTAGCAATCCTGTTAAAAAATAAATGAGACATTAATGACCGTTAAAAAATTGGATGGGGCGTTAACGGCAAGTACCACATTGCATTCAAATCGTGAGTACGTTGGTCACATTTTAAATATTAGAAGTACGTTGGTCAAATCAGTTATTTCCAATTTGTACGATGGTCAAAAATATAAATTTCCCGCATACTTAGTGTTGTACTCAAAGCATGTTCCCTTGAAATCTGTTGATAAAATTACTCAATATTTACTGACCCAATCATATTAATACGTCCTTAGTATTATTAGCAAGGGGATAAAGATATTATCAAGATTCCACGCTCCACATTACAAAAAAGAGTGGGCATTATCTGGATAGCTTGTGATATTAGTTACGGTCGCCTATTACGTACCAAATATTCGACAATTTGACTTATTAATCATATCCGGTCTTAATCCTGACTACCAAACGGTTCCTGAGTTCTAAAATATATTTTTTAAAATAATTATTTATTTTTTATAAGTTTACATAAATTTACTTTTACTAATTATCATGCTCAAATATTCACTAGACACTTGCAATGTAACCTAAGATGACCTCTTTAATTTTAGTAAAAATTTAAAAATAAATAAGTATTTTGAGAAAGAAGGAGTATGTTAATCATGTGATGGTCAAATATTAATAAAAAATTCCTATTTAAGTAAAATGATTAATTCAAATTATTTACTTCCCTTTAAGTCTATTTTTCCTTTTTAAGTGGTTAAATTTTTTTTTTTAAATTTTGTAACTTTTTTTTTTTGAATTTACCTTTTCCAATTTACGCTTGATTTGAGTTCAACTTTAATTGATAAGCTTCACTTTCAAATGAGCATCTTTGAAAAATAAATACTATCTTAATATTTATAATAAAATTAATTATCTTTTGATTATCTGACTATTTGTGCATCATGTCAAACATAACACTTTTTTAGGAACGAAGGAAGTACTTAACAAACTTTGAAGTATATTCTGATTTTTTTTTTTTTTTTTGCCTACCTTACTGAATATTTTCTCAAAGAATATAATAAAGATATAATTATTCGGGTCCAATAAAGTATTTTTAACTTAGCGTGTACATTAGAAATTTTATTAATATTTGATAGAGCTCTCATGTGTAGTTTTTTTATTAAAGTAGTTAATTAGAAGTTAAATTAATTTTTTTGAATAATGTAATTGTACTTGTTGTATTATACTGTCAAATCAGTACAAATTCTTCTTAGCAAAGTCAACCAAAGTCTTTGTAACGTGGTCGTGATCGAAACCGTCCATGGAATAACAAGTCAATTGGGATTATACCAAAAAAACAATGGGTACGAGCGAAATACTCGATACATCTCCCCTGGACAGATATTAAAATAATTGTACGTAGGATACTAAATCATCGCCCATATTCATCTTTGTTGTCTATATTCTCTTTTGAACATACAAACGAAAAAGTCGGCTTCACATGACGCTAGCCAATTGTGTGTATCTGGCTATCTGCTACCCCAGATAAGTGATGCAAATATAAATGTAAAAAAATTAAGTATTATCTAAAATTTATATATATTTTTTTAAAAAAACTCTTCAATGTAATTGTAGAGAAAGAATGTGAATATGATGTGTCAATTAAATTGTTTCATATTAATTATTAGATAATTAATTTTTTGACTCCAATGTACATTGTAAAAGAGGATGTGAATTATTCATATTCTCCTTCACAATGTGCATGGGAAGTCAAAAAATTAATTATCTAATAACCAATAAGAAACAATTTAGTTGACACATTATATTCTACAGTATATATTTATAATTAGGATAATAGATGTGAATGTGACAAAAATTATGTATTGCATATTATTTTTCTCTTTTTAAAAAGTATTTGACTTGATATATATATTAAAAAAATTAATTGACTCGATTATAAATATTAAAATATTATATATATTTTAAAAATTCATGTACAAATGAGATTCATTATCAAAATAAAAAAAATAAAATAGTAAAAATAACTTTCTCAAAAGAAAAATTAAAACTTGGATACTTTTTGTAGAACAAACAAAATATGAAAGACAAGCTTTTTTTTAAGAACATAGGGAGGGAGTATGTCATTAAATTTACTTTATGATTTTTTTTTTATGGTTACTTTATACAGTATTATTAAAAAAACTTTTAAGTTGTCATTCTTTACGTCATCCTACACAAGGTTTTTGTCAATCAGCACTTATCATTTTTTTTTTATTGGATTATAAGGCAGAGATTCTTTTTGGAGAAAAAAAACGAAAAGAGAGGCAATGATGGAGTAAAGTGAAATTGATTCAACCTTGGCATTTGAGGATAATTAGAAATAAAATTTTCTCACTGACTCATTATTTAATTATGATATTCAATTTGACTAACTCCTAAAATAATTAAACTCTTCTTTTGTGCTATTGACTCCAATTATGATATTCAATTTGACTAACTACTAAAATAATCAAACTCTTCTTTTGTGCTATTTCTACTATAACTCGATTTTAGGCTTATAGAAATATTATAAGTTCGAGCTCATAATATTATTTTTTTTAAAGTTATCAAACTCTTCTTTTTGTTCTTTTTGTGTTATTTTTAAGGTTCTTGCAATTTATGTACCTTTTAGTTCGAATGTGTCATTGAGCTACTAAGTAAGTAACTAGTAAGTACAGTCTTTATTACAGAGTAATTTTTTTGTTATTTAATGACATTGTTTATCTTTTCTACATATTCAATTAATTTAATATTAATGTAGAATTTTCGTAAGTGATTGATAGTTCTTATCTTAAAAGATAAGTATTATGTATTTAATTTCTTTCTATTTTCATTTTTTCTACTAATACAAAAAATTAAAAGAGCATTGCGCTCCCCCCGTTTTAGGCAAAGAGTCCATTATTCTATTTTGAGATTTTTCAACACTTAAAAAAATTATGCCTACCTATATATGCTATAAACATAATGACTATGCTTAAATATTTTTGTAATTATGACCGACTCTAATACTAATTATAGATCTCTTAATTATTAAATTTTTTAAACATGATCTCTTTAAGTGAAACGGAGAGAGTAAAAGACAACCAAGGTTTTATTGAATATCAAAATTGAAAGTACCAAGATAGTATAGATTTAAGACATTTTAAGTACGTGTAATTAGTTGATGTGTTCTTTTTAAGGAAAAAAATATTTATTTCTAATTTTGATAATGACAATTATAATTATGAGATTTAGACTTTAATGGAAAATTTTAAAATTACTAACAATGATGTTAACTGTGCCTTGGCACGGCTTTAAGATTAGTGAAACTCGGAAGCCAAAATTCCAATGACTGGACACGCTGCTCATTCATAGACTATTTTTGGCAGCTTTGCGAGCGGCATCTCTATAAATTTCCAACTATTTCTCTGTTTTTCCTATATTGGCTGCTCAGAGATTCCATAGATTTTAGAGAAAGAAAGAGAGAGAGAGAGATATGGCGACAGATATGGTGGCGGTGGAGCACGCGGAGATAACGGAGAAGAAGGAGGCAAACGGAGGAGGAGGTGGATGCTGCAAAAAGGGACCTGGGTATGCGACCCCTCTTGACGCCATGGCTGGTCCTAAAGAATCCCTCCTCTATGTCACCGCCATTTACTCTGGTAAATTCGTATAACAAAATTGATTGATTGCCAATTTGCTTTTTCTAAGTTGTAATCATGATGAGAAATTTTATGATAGGAATCTCAAAGTAGAGTACTATTTTAGACATGCTTGCTTGTTTATAGATGATTGTTTTTCATGGAATGTTTAGGGGATTTCCTTTTGCCTATTTTTCTTCTGGGATTTTCGCTCAAAGTAGTACAGTTATTAATGATTCTTATCATCTTCTTATGATTTTCGTTTTTTTGGATCTTCGAAATAAAATAGAAATAAAATCCCCATTAATTATTCAGTTTTAAAAATTCCTTTTATGGAGTAGTATTTAATAATGATTTTTTTTTGTGTTGCCGGGTGGGCTCTGTATGTTACTGTCATCAAAACACAATGTAAAATATTGAACTGTCTTAATCATGGGTTTTCTTCTATCTGAGATTAATTCTCTCTGTGTTGAAGCAAGCAAGTTTTTTTCCAAGGAACTTGTTAAATTAAGTGCCCAGTTTGGGAATTAAATATTTCAGTAAACGCATCAGGTCTGCATGCCTATGATAAAGGCGAGGGTTCCAGTTGGGAACTTCTAATTGACTGCTCTTCATTGCCCTGTGGTGACATTAACTAGTTTCAGTGGCATCTATGTATATTCCTTAATCACAAATGAGAAAGAGATAGGTTCCCTTTAACGAATGTCCCATCTAAAAGTTGTCCTGAGATGAGTCTTTGACTCTTGTTTATGCAGGAACGGGAAGGGAGAAGCCTGACTACCTGGCAACGGTGGATGTAGATCCAAGTTCAGAAACCTACTCAAAAGTTATCCACAGGCTGCCTATGCCTTATTTAGGCGATGAGTTGCATCATTCTGGTTGGAATGCATGCAGTTCTTGCCATGGTGATCCATCTGCTTCCAGGCGTTTTCTTGTCCTGCCTTCACTTGTGTAAGTATCCTAAATTCATGTCTCCGTAGGTTGCATCTTTTAGCCTTGCTGCTAACAAGAACATTGGTGAAATCAATTTGGGAATGTCAGACTATGTGATGAGATTTGTGTTTGGATCTTGGAGCCTAGTTAAATGCATGTGCAGAATGTTTTAATCTCTCTCTCTCTCTCTCTCTAAACTAAGAAAAAACTACTCTTATAAAGCTTCTTTGTCTATCAAAAAGAAAAGGGTTATCGACAAAATAACCCACTCTAGTTTTCTTTACCTACGGTTTTACACCGCCTACTTTATTTTTATACATATTTTGACGTTTAATCAATTTTATGAAAGTTTCCTATTTTTATGGTCTTCTTCAACGAGTAAGAAAAAGAAATTCATGCATCCTTGACATGATCTTACCTTCCCTTTTCAGCTCTGGTCGTATATACGCAGTTGACACTCTAAAGAATCCTCGGGCTCCTACTATCCATAAAGTTGTTGAACCTGGTGAAATTGTAAGCAAAACTGGTTTAGCATATCCGCACACAGCTCATTGCCTTGCTTCAGGTGATATAATGGTATCATGCCTTGGAGACAAAGATGGAAATGCAGAGGGAAATGGGTTTCTTCTGATTGACTCTGACTTTAATGTTAAAGGAAGGTACTGGTAGTCAATTGATCTTTAAAACAAGCCTTTGCATCAATGTGTAACAGAAAAGCTGGTTCCCCCTTCATATTGTTCTTTGTCATGTATCCACTTGTTTTATTAGTTGAACTCAAAATGTGGGTAATGATGCATTTAATCATATGTGGAAACCTTCAAGGCTTTTGCATATAATGGAATGAATTATACAAGAAGTATAACTAGGAATAGGAGATATGTCTGAACCATAATATTCATCTTAATCGATTTCCTTAAATTGTTGAGCACATAGTTTTATGAATCCTATTATACACATACCCAGATGTATAATTTTTCTCTCTCCTGCCATATTTTAGGTGGGAAAAGCCAGGACATAGTCCACTTTTTGGCTATGATTATTGGTATCAACCCAGGCACAAGATTATGATCAGCACATCATGGGGAGCACCAGCTGCTTTCACCCAAGGATTCAACCTTCAGCATGTTTCAGATGGTCTTTACGGGCGCCATTTACATGTGTATAGCTGGCCCGGTGGTGAGATTAAACAGACAATTGATCTTGGTGCTACCGGGCTAATACCCTTAGAGGTGAATATTCAAACTTTTGACTGTGACATTTTATCTAGAGGTCCAGAGTTGGGAACGTTATTTTCAGATTTATTTACTTGTACTTGTACTTGTACTTGCTATTGTTATTATATTCAGTATCATTATTATTTGTTTTAAAATGAATACATCTTGTTGGATTTTTTTTTCATCTTTCCTATGTTAATCCAACTTGTTTACAGATAAGGTTTTTGCATGATCCATCTAAAGACACAGGATTTGTTGGGTGTGCTTTATCAAGCAATATGGTGAGATTTTCCAAAACTCCAGATGACTTGTGGAGCCACGAGGTAAGAATGCTACTGTCTTTTCCTTGTATATTTATGCCAAGCAAGTGGATCCACTAATAGTCAATCCCTTACCACTCCTGGCTTTGCAGGTTGTGATATCTGTGAAACCAGTTAAGGTGCAAAACTGGATCCTTCCCGAAATGCCTGGGCTTATTACTGATTTTCTTCTCTCTCTTGACGATCGATATCTCTACATGGTGAACTGGTTACATGGAGATATCAGACAGTACAACATTGAGGATCCTAAGAATCCTGTCCTGAAGGGTCAAGTATGGGTTGGCGGTCTATTTCAGAAAGGTAGCCCAGTAGTTGCTGAGGCTGAAGATGGTACAACATACCAGGTTGACGTCCCAAAGGTGCAGGTATGTGAATTTCCAAACTGGAACTTTTATGTTGAGCCTCTGAAGGCTTTTGCTTTTTATAAGCTTAAAATTCATAGACGCACAAAGGAAGATGCTGAAGGATACTTTCATCTACACTGACTAATAAGAAAATGAATTTCTGGTCCACATTCACAGTCTGTTTTATGAGATTTCATAGTAACATGCATGTCAATAGCTGCCATGTTTCTGCATTTCACATAGCAAATACTCATAATGCCCTGGTGTTAGAAACGTAATGTATGAATACTTTAATTACGATTTATTAGTAGCCTTGTATAAAGTACTACTTCTTGTTCTTTAGTTATTATAAGTTCAGTTTGTTACTTGAAAAGCTGAAGGCAGAAAGAAAAAGAAAGAAAGTTAACCCCAAAAGAAACTCGTAAAAGATAACATAATGAAAGCGAAAACCCAAGTACTTGCAAAAGAGCTCGAAAATATGCTTCATAAATTGTCAAGCACGGTCATATAGTTGCCTGTAGAAATGTATATCTTAAATACATGGCTTCTGCGGTTCATTGCTTATAACTAAAGATTATTCAATATTAAGCTCTGTATTTTTTTCTCTAGGGAAACCAATTGAGAGGAGGACCTCAGATGATCCAATTGAGTTTGGATGGGAAGCGGCTTTATGTTACAAACTCGCTGTTCAGCAAGTGGGACAAACAGTTTTACCCAGAAGTCATCGAGAAGGGATCCCACATGTTGCAGATTGATGTTGACACGGTGGAAGGTGGTCTCTCAATAAACCCAAACTTCTTTGTTGACTTCGGAACTGGACCTGATGGCCCTTCTCTGGCACACGAGATGAGGTATCCTGGTGGTGACTGCACTTCAGATATATGGATATAAGCACCCTCTCTTCACAAGCATAAAAGATCCACTGTCTGTATATGCAAGGGGATAAAAGAAGAATGTCAAAATGGCTAGTACTTGAATAAAGGACAGTCTTTGGTAGATTACTTGCTCATTCTTGCATTTGATCTATTTACTTGGGTGTATTGTCTGTACTGTATTTTATGTCGGAACAATGAGATCAAAAATAATTGGTAGTTTTGGCCCCTTCCTTAGTCTGTGGGTCTGTAGTGATGTTTAAGGACAAACAATGTAAAAGAAATCGCTGATGCTTATGTGATGACTGATAATAATCTCTATATGTCTGTCTCTGTCCATAAATCACTTCAAACTGCTCTGCTTGAACTCACACTCCATCCTTTTCCAATATTTCTTTTTGCGACTTCTAAAAGTATTAACATCGGACAACAATTTTTAAAAGAGAATTCACACCGACGGCTGACCAACAAACTACCCAGTTCCCATCATCTCCACTTTCATCTTTTAGCTTCCAGCTTTTCACAGGTCAAAAATACCGAGTTTCATGAAAATATAGACCACACCATCAACCAGATATTTATCAGTACAACGCTAAAGCACTAGAGATGTATGTATTGCAGCCTTCAGAATAATAAATTTGCAATAATCAGTGAGAATAATGACGGTGTGAAAGCAATGAAGTAGAAACGAACTAACTCAACACTGTCTGTACAACAGATAAGTGCTAATGGAATTGATCACAATCACAATCTTTACTGCTGTTTCTATTGCTTACGTGAAATCCAAACATTTTAAGCCCATAAAACCTTTAGTGTTTTTGGCATTGTATTTAATGGCTTGATTTTGGATCTTGGATTTTCGTTTGTAATGATTAAAGAAAAAGTAAGAAAGAGATAGAGGAAAGCTGGTGAGGCCAAAGAGAGAGAAAGTGCAAAACAAAAAACCAAAGACACTAAATTATGTAAGGAGAATAGACCGTATTACATACTACATAAACGCTACACCAGAGCAACGATTAATCTCCTCAACACTTTTGTCACTCCCTTGGGGGTGAATAGACACCTTCACAAGCAATCACTAAAGCTCAGTGATCATCACCTCAACTGATCAGCCATCACACAGTGAGAAAAGGAAAAACCTACACTAACTTGTTTGGATGCAAGTATATGGATATCCAATTAAAGATTGGAAATGGTCAATAAGATTTCAGGATTCTTGGCTTGTGGTAAAACAGTATTCTTGAGCATTCCCTGTTAACAACAATACAAAACAAGAGGAAGTGAATATAATGCAGTGTCCTACCTTTTCCACGAAGCCAAAATAATAAAGTGAAGAAGATGAGCTAGCATCATAGAGTATTAGAACTACAGCTGTTTTTTTACTTCTTACATATTTTTCCAGCGGGAACATGTTCTTTTACACTCAATCAGACAATGAAATGTCACCCGCATCAACATGACAATCTAGAGATGTCAGACAGAAGTTGACATGGAGAATGGAGAAGCATACCACACAAATGCGACTATGTTAGCCCATCATGGAGTCCATTCTTATAGGTGTTGGCAGACTTCAACATGTTTCCCGAGAAGCTCTTAGTCAATTTGGAGGTTAGCATCACACGTCCTAACAGTGTACTTCCAATATAGTTCACACCATAAAAAGAGATGAAAAGTTTAACTAATAAACAAGAAAAATAATACATAGAACGATAATATCTTTTAAGAAAGAAAAAAAACAAATTTACAGCGGCAAGACATTCTTATAAATGAGCACCTGAATGGAGCATAGAACAAATAGGAACTTCCTTATCGCGATGACAGTGGACCTGGAAGACATCCTCAAATCTAGGCAGATATGAGAAGAGATAAATATACATTTGACTCCCGGATTTAATCACCAGAAATCAGAGCATGAACATCTCCCATCCTTAAAATGATGAAATCTATTGGCATCACGAACTACGATTTCACGTGTAGCAATGCTGCTAATGTATTTTAGAACAGTATGGCAATCTCCACAAACACGGAGATTTTTCACTACACGTATAACTGTCCCAGGAACACTCTTAAGCAGCCCATAAGCCACAGCAAGCCTCTCACTGTGCCAAAAGAGCTGCCTTTCCTTCTCTTTTTGCTCCATCTCATGCAAAACATAACTAGTGTCTGGAACATAACCTCTTCTCCTCATCTCTGCATCAAGCTCCTTAAGCAAACCAAATATTTCATCCTTCATGGCATGAGACGTCTCCCCAGCATAAAACACTTCGCTCTCCTTTGCCAAGTCAATGCAGCTGTAACCAGGTTTCTTTTTGACTTCCATAGCTTCCATCAACTTCCTCACCCTAGCTACATTTTCCCACATAGCAGCACCAGCATAAGCATTTGATAAGAGTATGTAAGTTGAAGGCTCTTTGGGTCCTAAGAGCAATATATGATCAGCAACCCTGACTCCCATTTGGGTATTCCCATGCCGCTTACAAGCACTTAATATAGCGCCCCAGGCAGCTTCATCTGGCTCAAATGGCATGGTTTGGAGGAGGTTCTGAGCATCATCTAGGTGCCCTGATCGACTGAAAAGATCCAATAAACACGTGTAATGCTGCAGAGAAGGACTTAATCCATAATCCTCAACCATAGAGTTAAAAAGGTGACGTCCCTTGCTAACTAATCCAACGTGGCTACAAGCATAAATCAGTCCAATAAATGTCACTTCATTTGGCTTCTGTCCAGCAGAAATCATCTCATCGTATAGCGACAATGCTTCCTCAGCTCGCCCATGTTGGGCCATCCCAACGATAATCGAAGTCCAAGAAATAACGTCTCTTCTGTACATACTATCAAATGTTTCTTTGGCTGCTTTGATATCACTACACTTTGCATACATATCCACAAGTGCATTAGTCACAAATAAGTTAGATTCATAACCTAGTGCTAAAACTAAGCAATGAATTTGCTTCCCAAGATCCAATGCCGCAAAATTCGCAGAAGCTCCAATTATACTAGAAAGAATAAAAGGATCTTCTATATCAATCCCTTCTTTTCTCATTTCAATAAAAAGATTGAACGCGTCAATCCAATGTCCACTTTGTACCAACCCAGTAACCAAAGCAGTCCAAGAAAACAAATTCCTTTCTCCCATACCTCTTAGAAGCTGGATAGCTTCTGATTTCCATCCAGTTCGGGCATACCCCAAAATCATAGATGTCCAAGAAAATGAATTTTTCAATAAAATCGAATCTAAAACTGAACGTGCACTATCAATTAATCCACATTTTGAATACATATCAACTAGTGAGGATTTAACAATATCGTCACGCGAAAATTTCGACAAAATAAAGCGAGCATGAACTTGTTTCCCTACCCTTAAAGCACCCAAGCTAGCGCAAGCCTTGACAAGGCTAGCGAAGACAAAATGGTCGGGTTGCAACCCATCAAGAGCAAACATAGCGGGGAAGATGGAGAGGACACGGTTGGGAAGGTTGGCATGGTTGTAAGCAGTGAGGAGTGAAGCCCATGAGACTGGGTCTCGTTGGGGCATTTCGTCGAATATTTGGAAGGCTTCTTGGACGAGACCACATTTTCCGTGGGTGTCGATGAGAGTGTTGGGAAGATGTTCGTATTGGTGGAGGCCGAGTTTGATGATGTGGGCGTGGAGAGACTTGGCTTGTGATGGAAGTTGTCGCCTGACGCAGAGTTTGAGCTGGGAAACAAGAAGGTTATGCATTCATGACAGCTTGGGCCAACGAGAAAATCAAAGAAGAGGAAGAGTGGTCTTGTTCTTAACCTGGCCCCACTGAGTTGGGAAAGAAATTTCTTTTTCTCCAGTTTGTAAGAATGCCATAGTTAATAATAAATATACCTAAATTAGGTTATAATACGAGTATATATGTAATTAAAAAAAATTCACGTTTATTGTACATGAATCAAATTTAATTAAAAATATTTAGTATTTTGGGTTAAACTATTTAGCATACCAAAAAAAACTTTGATACTTAGTATTTTGGGTTAAATCCACCGTATTATTTTGAAATGTTTCACTCAAATAGTCTACTTTAAAAAATTATGCCTACAATTTTTACAAAACTTTCAAATTTATCCTCCACATGTAGTACAAACATATTAACTATTCTAAAATATTTCTATAATTATCACAAACTCCAATACATTGACTTTTCAAACGTTGACTCTTTGGGTAGAACGGAGGGAGTATAATTTTAATGTTTCAATCATTCAATTTATATTACTGCATATTAATCTGATCTTACAAATTGATCAAATAAGAAATTTAATAGGAACTTATTAATTATGAAGTATAAGAAATATTATTTGTTATTGCTCATACTTTCTAAATACACACTGCATAAGTGTATATATGCTTAATTATGCTTTTACTTGGCTACTAATTCATAGTTATTTTTGATAAATTTATAATAATATGAAAATAATAGCGATGAGAGTTTATATATGTGAAAACACTAAAATATTTAAACTTCAAAATGATAAAAATATAAAGATATTCATACAGAATATGACGTATTTTTTATCACATATATTTCAATCAAATTCGTATTATATCTATACAAAAGTATAAAAATATTTTCTCCTTCACGTATTTTTATGTTGAACTTTTTGGCTTTGAAAAAATAATCTATATTAAACTTATACGTTTTTAAAAATATATTATACCCGTACTCCCCAGTTCCAAAATTTAGTCCATTTTTTATAATGAAAAATATCCTTTATATATAAATAAATAATCAGACTATGGAGCAACATTATATAGATGATAGATCAATTAAGAGAAATGAAAATTGTCTAGAAGTTGTAATCATGATACATAAACTACTTCAACTCTCATCTGCTATTTATATATAGACAACATTATTCATATTTCCTATTCAATTCTTTATAAGATAACCCAGAATTTCATTCTCGAACTCCCGCCTCGTGCCTTTTTAAGTGAAGCATTCTATTTCTGCCTGAAAAGAGAGAGAGACACAGTAAACACACACACACATTTCACGACCTGCAGCTTAAAAAAGGAAACAATGGAAGAGTAACAAACTCGAAAGTACCGACAGTTTCACGAGCTTCTTCGTTCCCATCTCCACAACCTGTTCTTACTCGCTGCCGTGATCACCCATAGGGAATCTTTTATGGTATTCAAGAAGTTGAAATAGGCATGCCTCCATGAATCCTTTAGTACCAAAGTGCCACAAACTCCCCAAAACCCAAAAGCGAATCCAAGTACCATGCTTACAATAAATCCGACGTCTACTTGAGATTTATGATCATCTTCCACATTGTCACTACCAGAAGAATGATGAGGCGTCTCGTTGTCTTCTGGGCATGCTTTTGGAAGTGGGACGCCGCACAGTCCAGGATTTCCCTCGAATGAAGAAGCATTAAGGCTTTGCAACTGAGTGCTTAATGGTATTTTGCCCGACAAGTTGTTATCTGATAAGTCCAAAACCCCGATATTACTAATATGGGAAACGCTACTAGGAATGCTGCCAACAAGCTGGTTTCTGGAGAAATCAAGCGAATCCAACCATCGCAATTCACCAATGTTTGGAGGTATAGGTCCTGTTAAGACGTTTCTTGAGAGGTTCAAGGAAACAAGACCTATCAGACTCGTTAATCCACTGGGAATTCCTCCACTTAATATGTTGCTAGAGAGATCGAAGGTCTTTACAAGTCCTAAAGTACTTCTGAACTCGGATTCCTTTCCTTTCCATCCCAGCAGCGCATCAATAACATACTCGCGATAATAAACTTTGGAGTTGGAATGATCATCATTTGCAGGCATAATGAGCAAAGACATGGTGGCCTTTGGGCTTCCCTTTCGAGACATACAAGTAAAGTTGTTGAGGCACTTAGGCATGCTTCCCGAAAGGCTGTTATGAGAGAGGTCCAAGATTTGTAAATCTGCAAGCTGACATAGGTTTAAAGGCATGGTTCCACTGAGCTGATTCGATCTTAAGCTGAGAAAAGACAAAAATGAAAACCTATTTCCTACCCATGCAGGTATGTCACCAGATAATCGGTTGTATCCTAGATCCAGCAAGCCCAATTTTGTGCAGTTT
This sequence comes from Platycodon grandiflorus, assembly GCA_016624345.1. NCBI lineage: Eukaryota > Viridiplantae > Streptophyta > Magnoliopsida > Asterales > Campanulaceae > Platycodon > Platycodon grandiflorus. Next base: position 3,118,146 of record CM028369.1, on the reverse strand, counting down.
TGCAGTGAAGAAGGCAGCTCTCCCGTGATACTGTTGTTGCGTATTATCAACACTCTTAGCGAAGCCAAGGACCCTAATGAGATAGGTATCTTGCCTCTGAATCTATTGTTTGCTAAATTAAGAACTACTAATTGAAACTGCATCCAGCAATCTGGAAGCTCCCCAGATAAGAGGTTATCAGAAAGATCAAGATACATCAAATTTACGTGTGTTATCTTGCACAAGGAAGAAATTGAGCCGGAAAACTTATTTTTGGAGAGATATAAGGATGACACATTGAGAGGAACCAATGGTACTGGACCCGAAAACAGATTAGAGCTTAAATCTATAAAAGGACGATCAGCATACTTGGACGATAAATCGGGAACCAAACCAGAAAGATTATTGGAAGAGATTTGTAAGTAAAACATATTTGGGGACAGCTCCCAGAACCAAGAAGGGACGATATCAGAAATTCCAGCATCACTGACATCAAGCTTAGAGAAATTATTTTGAGTTTGAAGCCAGTTGGGAAATAAAGGCCCTAGTTTGCAAGATGCCAACATAATCGAATCTAGTTGAAAAGGAGGAATCCAATCAGGGCTGACATCGAAAGCCAGTGAATTGCCATATAATTCTAATTCCTTTAAATTAGAAAGGTTGGAAAAATGGGCTTCAGTGATTACACCTTCCAAGAAATTTGAACTGGCCGTCAAGCTTTCAAGCTTGGAAACTCTGCCAATACTTTGAGGTATACTCCCATTAATGTGGTTTACGGCAAAGTCTAATTTTCTCAACGATGGTAACACTGTAAAATCAGGCCATGAGCCAGTCAATTGATTCACACTCAAACTTAACATCTCCAGTGACTGCTTCTCACCTCCACGAGACAACTTGTGCAGCAAATCTGGTAGCTGCTCATTCAACTTGTTCCAATTTAGTAGCAATGAATGCAATTTGGTTAGATTACCAAGCGAGTCCGGAATGCCACCTTCGAGTTCATTGTGAGAGAGATCTAGAGTTCTAAGAAACGGGATGGCCCCAAAAGCGTCAGGAATGGCACCACTTAACTTGTTATAAGAAAAAGCGATATTGATAAGGCTACCACTGAAGTTAAACAACCAAGGGAATATCGAAGATGGAGGGAGGGCATTGAATGTAAGATCAACGTAAGCAAGAGACTTGGAAGAATTGATCAAGGATGGCAATGGAACATGGGTGATATTAGGAAGAATACAGAAAGGCAATTCCAATACAACAATGGAAGGAAGATTGGTAATCACATTTACCCAATTTGTTGCTTCCCTGAGGTTGACAGAGGTAAGGCCAAGATCTTCCAAAAGAATAAGATGAGAAAGCCAATCAATGTTTTCAGCTATCAAGAAATTTTCGCCAAGGTCAAGAATCCGCAAATTGGTAAGGTTCCCGAGTTGAGAAGGAACTTTACCCTGTAAATTACATTTAAAAAGATACAGGTACTGTAGTTTGGTGAGGGAACCAATGAAGTCAGGGATACGGCTATACCCGAAGTTATTTAAACTAAGGTCCAAATATTTCAAGTGTCGCAATTCGAGTAAGGAAGAGCTAATGTTACCTCCCAAGCCATAATAAATATCTTCATAGAAGAAGGCACGGAGATTGAGGCCGACGACATGGCCATTTTTGGGGCTACAGCGGACTCCGTACCACTTGCAGCAGTCTTTCTTATCTTGTTCAGTGCCCCAAGATGAGAGAAGGCCATAGTAATCTATGAGGCCATGTTTAAAAACGAGGAGCGCTTCCCTCTCCCAGTCCTTGCACATAATATGATCAGCAAAGGCTCGGGCTTGATCAAATCCCGATCCTGAAGTGGAGTTTTGTGCACAAAGGGGTTGCAGCAGCATGCATATTGAGAGGACAACAACAAACAAAGGGACAAGTTGCAGAAACCTTCCATCTGCCATCTCCTCGGCAAAGAAACGAAACGACCGTATAACTCAACTCAACTCAGCCTTTTTCCCGATCGATCACGTTTAGATTTCTATTTGTATAGCTGATGCCACACAACAGAGGGCACTTGTATTTATGCAAATCCTTGGCATAGACAACACGTTGACATCAAGTGAGCTGGGCACTCTCATGTGTTACGTGAGAGTAGAGGTACTCAGAAAGACGCTAGTGGCCGGTCGAAGAAGTGAATGAATTGTTGATTGGAGCAGTAGCAGTAACGTTGTCCTACTATAACCTAAAAGTCAATACATACATGTTTTTGTATTCTATATGTTCAATCATTCTCAACTTCCCTTCCAGAGAGAGCATTGGGTGGTGGAATTACCCTGCTTGACTTGCTTCTGAATGGAACACAAAAGTCTTGGACCTGGTTTCTCAAGTCAAACTCAATTTGTCAGGTTGCTATATGAGTATGTTCAATTATATTCTCCATCCACCCATTTTCAATCATATATACGTATTTATTGTTGATATTGATCCCTATTAATTTTGGGATTTTGGGCTAGGGTTTGTAATTCTAGGGTTTATATACGAATAGTTATTTGAGGTTGCTTTAGTTTAGACATTATTAGGATAAGTTCAATCATTTTAGTTGTTTTAAAGTGAACCGAATTTATATTAATATAGGAATTTGTAATTTAGATTGAGAATGAGTAATTTAAATGAGTATTTTTTGAGTTCAAATGATTTAAGTACTGTGGATACTATGTGTATATGTGTATGTTTTTCACTAAAGAAAGAGAATCTATTACTCTTCATGTTATTTACATAAGTTTGATTCATGCGGCCAATTGTATTCATTTAAATTTGATTCTTACAAAATATATTAAGTACAATTACGTATAAATTTGGTAGAATGAACCAACTTAATTATAATTAAATAAATAAATTTGTTATGAACCAGAAGTCATAAACCTCTCCTAGAATGCCTTACCGCTTGATGACAACTTTTTTCTTTTTTTGTTGGATACCTTGTGAGGATTTAGTACATAACATGCAAAACCAAAAAAAAAAAAGAAACCTAATTTAAGAGACATCTTTTTATATATTACCCAGTCAATTTCTATCTTCCTTCCCCAGTTCCCCATGTGAGAGAAAGAGTCTGTGACTGAGTGACACCGAATGGAGAGGTCCCCCTACCCCTTTTTTCTCCCATGCATTATCTATCAAGGGGAAAGAGACCATTGCGAGCGAGGCCCCACTTTGTGAGTCCAGGTCACATTTAAAATTACTTGATTTTAGGTAAAAACTTCACTGTATTATTTTAAAAAAATTTATTTAAAAAATTTATTTTAAAAAATTAGGTCTACAATCTTTATAAAATTTTTATTTTTACCCTCTATATGTGGTATAAATATATATTAATTATGTTCAAACATTTTTGTAATTATGATTAATTCTAATAATTCTTATATATCTCTTAATTATTAAATTTTTCAAACGTGAACTCTTCGAGTGGAATGGAGGGAGTACTCCTATCTCTTGTGTTTTTTCCAGACTTTTCTTGTTTTTCTTATTTTAAGAACCCCAATTATCATGTGTGTATGTTCTTCATTTTTATTTTTATTTTCATTTTTCCTACGTTATTCAAGAAAGATAATTTACAATATAAAACAGAAAGTATTGTTTTGCGTACAAATGAAATAAAACGTAATATAAAGCGTTATATTGATAATTAGTCTCGAAATATAATTTTCTTACTGTACTTTGTATAGTGTTGCACTTGCAGAAAAATATCCATATACAAAAAGAATATTACAGTACATAGTTTTGTTAATAGTGCACGCCGTATAAAGTCGATACTATACACTCACACTTTATAATTTTGGTTCTTTTATGTTTTCATATTTTACTATGTACTCACACTTTATAATTTTGGCTCTTCTATGTTTTCACATTTTGGTTGATATTGCATTTTTCACTCAATGATTCTACTCTCTCCCCTCCGTTCCAGGCAAATAGTTCACTATACTATTTTATAATGTTTCATTCAAAGAAATCATTTTAAAAAATTATGTCTATAATTTCTATAAAACTTTCAACTTTACCCTCCATATGTGAAACAAACATATTAACTATGCTATTTTTTTTTTTAATTATGACCAACTTCAATACTACTTAATACTTATATATCCCTTTTTATTATACTTTTCAAACATGTACTCTTTGGATAAAACGGAGGGAGTATAATTCAAATGTGTTGGACAGTTTTCAGTTTGACTCAAATAGAGAAACTTTTAAGTAGAACGTAGAGAAACAAATGACTGATGGTACAGGAAGGACATTTTGACAAGTATATCGAACAAAGAACTTGCTTATTTTTTTTTGGTTTAATATATAATTTGGTCCCTGAACTTTAGACCTTTTCCTGATTCGGTTCTAGAACTTTGACATTTCCTATTTTGGTCCCTAAACCGCACTTTAAGCCCTACAGTTCGTCCCTCAAGTGACGACCGTTACTTTTGACGTTAATAAATATATGTAATGCCCAAAATGCCCTTACTAGCTGCTGACTTTGACTCCACGTGGACAAAACGTAATTTACTTAGAATTAATATTTTTTTTTCTTCTGATTTCTCTCTCTTGTTTTCTCTTTCTTCTGGTCTCTCTTTCTTTCTCTCTCTTCTGGTTTTTCTCTCTCATCTAAAACCATTTCCCTTCTCTCTCTCTCTCTCTCTCTTTCTCTCTCTTTTCGTTTCTCTCTCTCCCTCTTCTCTAGATCAGAGAATATAGAACCCACCCAGATGAATTCTGCTACGGAGGAGATAGATTGTTGTGGTGTTCCTTACCAGCTCGGCTCTTTCCAGCTCGTTTGCGCTCATCTTACCAGCTCGTTTCTCTCATCTAAAACTCGATTATGATCTCGGCTCTATTAGTCGGACTCGCGATCGTTTGCGCTCATGGCGCGTTTAGAGTTCCGGAGGATCTGTTTTGGACGAAGCAAGAAGCCAGTTAATGGGATTCTGTCGTTTAGGAGCGCCGCCTCGCCGCCGCAGCTCCGCCGTTGCTTCACGTGTTTGATTAAGGTGAAGTAGCATCCGATCGATGTAAAATTAAGAGACACCTGATTGTTGTTGGTTCAATTGAATTGAAATTGTACTATTTCTTGGTAAGAAGATAATTAATTTGCCTCATATTTTGCAGAATTTTGTTAGGGCTCTGTAACCTAGATTAATGGTTACCTGATGGAGCTATAATACGTGCAATAATTGATATCATTTGCTTTTACTGTTACTGTCCAGTCTTTGACAAATAAAATTTCAAATGGAAAGTGATGGGACTGAGTCCATGAAGAAACGCATGAAACCATTTGTATGTCTATTTGTTTACTTACTTTGAACTTTATTCACCAAAAAAGGGGAAAGTCGTTCTTGGGTTATAACTTTTCTGTTCAATTATTAGGTTGAGGAGAATGAGAAAGATGGAGAAGTCATAGAAAATGTAGGCGAAGAAGCGAGACTAGTGTTCCGATATCTGAACTGATGGAGCTATAATACGTGCAACAATTTTACCTGCAAATGTAGATCTGAAATGCGTTGTCAGCAATTTGGGAATTTCTAGCTGGAGTAATTGCAATAAGGAGATCAATTTGGGTTGATTTCATTTATGTTTAATTTAGCCAAAATGTGTGTGTTTATGTGATTTTTGTTTAGGCAGATTAGAAGGGTGTGGTAATTGAGAAACTGGGTGGGATTTGTAGATATATGTTTAAAGTTGGAATGAAGGGTTGCAGTGATTTTATTCAATGGCTTGGACCAGACATGTCTGTAAAAATCCTCGTGTGTTTGGAGAACCCGTCTGATGTTGTTCGTGTTAATGTTGTTTCAAGCTATTGGCGAAAATTTGGTGATGGAGAGAGAAAAAGAAAGTGAGAGAGAGGAGATGGGAAAGGGTTTTTGGGTGGGTTGGTGGTGGTATTGTTGGATTGGAGGGGAGAACCCAGAAGAAGAGGGAGGGAGAAAGAGGGAGAGAGAGAGAGAGAAGAGAAACCAGAAGAGAGAGAAGAGAAACCAGAAGAGAGAGAAAGAGTGAGAGAAAGAGAGGGAAAATGGTTTAGATGAGAAATAGATAGATAGAGAGAGAGAGAAAAGAGTAAAGACGTAACTTAGAAAAAAAAATTATATTAAATCCAAGTAAGCAATCACACTCAGCATGTAGTAAGGGCAATTTGGCCATTTAATAATTTTTTTAACGTTTAAAGTTACGGAAGTCGCTCCAGGGACTAACTGTTAGGCTTAAATGGCAGTTCAGGGACCACAATAGGAAATGCCAAAGTTCTATAACCGAACCAGGAAAAGGTCTAAAGTTCAGGGACCAAATTATATATTAAACCTTTTTTTTTTTTAAATTCTCCAGTGGTCATTCTACCCGTCCCCTTCCTGGGCAGAAGCTTTTCTCAGCAAAAATAGCAATGTACATTGACTATTATTTCCAAGGATCTAACTGCACAACTACAACAAGATGTCACGTACAGCATACTCTTTTGGCCTAGCACAATCAAGAGGCATAAAAAAATAAAGAAGGGATTATGTATTACAATATCTTAACTCTGTTCTAAAATACAACTTCCCTTGAGGAAGGATTTGAAAATTTTCTCTGTCCATTTAATTCTGTTCTATAAATTAAAGTACAATCATGTCCGCAAGCAGGACTAAAATCACTTGTATAGGTTAGCTATTTGCTCTTTGTATTTATTTACAACTTTGTCTCTCCGGATTTTCATGGTTGGCGTCATCAATCCACTATCAATCTGCAATTCAAACAAGTCAAATTACATCGACCACAAGGATGTTGCTGTCCTTGAAATTAATTTCTAATATTTTGGCCTAAATTTGATAATTAAACTAAATAAAAGCATTATTGACTATGGTGTCTGCTTATTACCGTAAAAGGTTCTTCAATGACAAGAATGGGTCCAATTTGAAATGTGCACTCTGAGGTCCTGCATGAAAGGAAAAATCAAGTAAAAAAACTCAGCAAAAAGTACCCAAAAGTCTTGTTGGGGAGCGGCTTGTCAATTATGTGTTGGTCATAAAACTTCCAATAAAACATCTGAGATCAATTTCTAATGATTCACGTGTCAAAATAAAATTATATATATATATATATGTGTGTGTGTGTGTGTGTGTATCTTAGTCATTAAACATATGAGAAAACCATTCATCTTAGTTCAATTTATTTCACTAGTCTAGCTCATCATCCAAGTTTGGAAACTTTGTATAGCATGAAATGGCATAAGTGAGACTCCATTTGGTCTCTCGTAATAAAATGGAGGACATAAAATGCACATGGCACATTATGTTTTATCAAAATGATTCAGCAAAAGCTTGTGACATGATTTCTTACCATTTCCTCAGCTCTTCATATAAGAAGCTAGCCATTTTCTCCTTACTAAGCTCAGAGGCATCAGAATCTAACATGGATGATTTCTTTGCTGTCAATAAAATTTCCTCTTTGTTTGGAACAATGATAGCTCCAAGTCGCCGCCGATCCTGCATGCCATTTGTGGCATGTTAGTCAATCAAAGAAAAATACGACCTCTGCCACTTAGATAAAAGTCACTTCCAAGGCTAAATTGATCAAGAAAGCATGAACAACAATGCTTCAAATTGACTTTCTTAGATCTGTAATTTACCATAATTTAGGGCTAGGTGGTGTTACACACTATTTCAATATTTAAAAGCATTAATGTGCTACTTCCAGAGAGGTTAAGGAGCTGTTTCACCTGGCCAATGACAACAATTTGTTGAATCATACAACTCCTCAAGGCTGCTTCTTCAAGAACGGTAGGTTCAACATTTTCACCTATTAAACAGCAGATATAAAGTAAGTTAACAATATTAACTTCAGCTCGAAATGTGCAATAGAAATGATCTGAATAGTTGCGAAATAATGTGAATTTCCCATGAATCAAAGAAGAACCAAAGTTCATTACTCCCTCCATTCCAAAAAAAATAGTTCTATTTGAAAAGTCAAACTTTTTAAGATTATAGCTTTACTTGCTAATTCACTAAAATTATTACTCCCTCTGTTCCTAAAAAAGAGTCATGTTTGACTCGGCACATAGATTAAGAAAAACTAATTGACTTTATTATATATATTAGGATAGTGTGTGTTTTCCAAAGAATGCCCATGTGAGAGTGGGCCTATCAATTAAAGTAAGAATCAAATCAAGGGTAAGAAGGTAAAAGTAACATTCAAAAGAGGAAAGATTATAAAGTGGACACTTTTTATGGAACGGCCTAAAAAAGGAAGAGGTACACTTTTTTAGGATATGGGACTACTTCTTAGGGACAAACCAAAGAGGAAAGAGGGACTATTTTTCTGGGATGGAGGGAGTAGTTAGCTACTTCATAATGGAAAAAAGTGCTACGTGTTTCCCAAGATTCAAAACTGCTTTTGATCAACTATCAATTACAAAGATCACACTAATAGCTCAACCTAAACAGAAATAACAGTGTAAAACAAAGAAAGATAATAATACTTTCCAATGAAAAATTAAATATGAAGCTGATGACAAGGCCAAATCTTCACAATCACAACACAGCAGAGAGAGTTGTGATTTATTATCAGCAATGATACACGCATAAACGATATTATACACTTGCATGTGAGACAGCTAAGATTGCAATGCTGTATCAAGTATATAACTGTTGATGCTGAGCAAGATATTTCCAACCATGTGGATAGTAATACTGTTCTTTTATGGTTATTATTTTCCCCCCTTCTTGATTGTGTCTATGTTCTGGTTTCTTAGGTGAGGGTAAAGTTAGTGGGGAAATATTTTCCAAGTTATTGGCTGTAAAATTCTTGCCCATATAGTGTAGTAAGAAAGAACACAAGATGGGAGGTATTATGCTTGCATTACCTGTTGAAAGTACAATAGTATCCTTGGCACGTCCTTCAAGAACAATAGTGCCTCCAGAATGACGGCATCGCCCTACCGTATGTTTAGGAGCAATCCAGCCAATATCCCCGGTGTTTAGCCAACCGTCCTCATCTAAGACATGTTTTGTCGCCAGAGGATTCTAGTTGAAAAGAAAAAAAATCTAATCAACAGAGCTAATCTGAGACATAAAAATCCATAATTAACAATAGCCATCATAGAGATGGTAGAAAGGGTTTGACACCAAGTACGAGGAAATTGGTTCTAAACAGAAAGACACTGAAAAATATTGGGGTGATGAATATTGGCACTCCAAAAGCCAACCTAGAAGATTGAAAGGATGCTTCATTTTACTTGTACGTATTGCCCCCATATTTTATGGAGCTGCTTGGGTTAATTTTTGAGTGCAGATATCACTCATGCTCTGCAAAATCATGATTTAGCTTGTCAACAGAAAGTAAATGCTTTGTAATGATCAAGTTCAGTTAACAGCTGATGACAATGATGTAAATGCAACTTTTCTTATTTTTAGTTCTTTGAAAATTAGTAGGGTGGATAGGAAAAGGAAATGAAGATGTGAAATGAATTGGACTTCGGCTTTCTATTTAGTTCCTCGCTTATTCCATCCTCTTCGGTTCATTTGGCTCCTTAATTTTGGGACTTTCACTTCTTTCTTGGGCTCAATGATCAGGAGACCTGGCACCTGGGAGGTTTCTATCCTCCATGGTATTTTATCTCAGGAACAGCTGTCTGGCAGCCCTAATTCTCGCTCTTGGGTGTCTGAGGGCATGGGCTCGGGCTCTTATTCTTGTCGGTCTTTAATTTCTCACTTGACTCGTTCCCCCAACTCGATGCCATTTCCCCTCTCTTCTTATGTGTGGAAAGCTCAGGTTCCTTTCAAGGTCAGGTCTTTTGTTTGGACTCTGGTTCTTAATAAGCTTAACAGTAATGACGTCAGAGAAGCTTGTAGGACTTGTAAGAGGATTTCTCTAGACTGGTGTGCTATGTGTAAGCTTGCATCAGAGACAAATAATCATCTTTTTCTTCACAGTGATGGGGCTCGGTACCTTTGGAATAAATTGTTTGGAGTGGATGGGGAATCTCAGGTTTATCCGGAGTCTGTGTTGTCTCTTTTGCAGCTGTGTATAAGTGGATTGGGAGGAATTCCAGAATTTTCACGGTGCACCTGGATCTTGAGGAATTCCAGAATATTTAAAGATCAGTCGATATTCAGACTTTACTGTGGAATAGGGTAGTGTGCATGGCTTTGCTATGGGTCTCTGCTAGAGGTGCCTTTAGAGGAATTACTATCTCTAGTATGCAGCGGGATTGGAGAGCTCTGATTTCACAACTTTTTTTTTCGTCGTATTGCTTATAGTTTTATAATTTGAAGTATATAGGGTGAGGTCAATTCAAGCCATTTTAAAATGTGAAGTCTAGCTACAATACCAACAGTTCTATTGAAAAACCAGTTGGTCATATATAACACTTAATGGTCATTGGGGGACATAAAACTTCTCCAAGAATTTTCATGTTCACAATAGTCAAAGAAGAATAGATATTTTCACATTAATATGACTGATAAAAATCACAACTCGTTCAAGAATACCATATCTGAACCTGATGAATATAAACTCGTGACACGCATATATCACTTTATAACTAATTATCACAGATCAAATTTAAATGAGATTTAGCTATCGAACCTTGTAGTAACCCCCCATAACTTGCGGCCCCCTAACTTTTACAATGCCCTTTGAACCATGAGGAAGAAGTTCATCGGACTCGGCATCTACAACTTTTATTTCTGTATGTCGAAGTGGTTTTCCAACTGAGCCAAGAACCTTCAAATGTCAAATCTATCACAATGTCATATAACATACCAGTCTATGTAGAAGTATAAGTAGTTGGGAAAAAAGTAAACTGAATAAATGTAACTTGCCATTGATATCAATCAGAAACTAGCATGGAAAAAGTTTAGAGAACTCGCGATTAAAATACTTCCTACAGTAATGTAATGGAGTAATATATGCAAATCAATTTACGAGTTATGACCAAACTTGGGCCCATGCATCTAGGAATATATCAGCTGGTCAGTAGTTCTCTTTATATGAACAAAAAATATTACGAAATTGACAATTGACAGACTTTCTGGTAAGGAAACCTTAACCCAATTCTTTTGAGACTTAAGGCCACTGCAGTCCCGTGGAAATTTTCATTGCTGCCACAATACTTGAACCAATTTAAAGTTTGCTGCATTCAACGGGGCATGGAAACACAGACTCATGATCGGAAATGGAAAAGAGATGGAACTCTATTCCCCAATGATATGTTCATAGTTAAAACTTCACATTTAGGCCATACAACAGGTACAATGGAGGTCTATAGAGGGAAACTAGAAAGAGAAAACAGGTCATTGGTCAAAAGAGAAGAAACCATAAAAGGATAGAAGGAATTCCAGAATGTAAGTAGTTTCAATTACTAAACATGATTAACTTAAATAAAGGCTGTTCTTGGATAATTTTCCAAGGATTTATTCATTAGGTATTGTTGATTGAGAAGTCTGAGTAAAACTTACGGATACTCAAAAGAAAGACAGTGTAACTCCCAATTTAATGATTATGAGAGATTGTATTTTTAGTTTTTTTGTTTTAATAATATACTTTGGTCAAATGATAGAAATCCCTGTAACCCATTAATCATATTCCACATGAGGCTTGACCCTGCGAGCAGGGCAAGAGAGCACTCTAACTACTTGAGTTAACCCTCAACCTCATGAAGGGGGAAGTTAAGAGTACTGCAAATAGCTTATACCAATTAAGCTCAGGGAAATCAAGAGTTCGGGATCTTGCTATAATCTTTGGTCTTCTGTTTCCTTTGAATGTTAAGAACTTAATGCCACTCCTACCTGACTAGACCCATTTACCATCTTCACCATGGCCCAGAGAAATGCTACCGATAGCATTTCAATAGTTTCTCATTATCAAGAGAAGTTTGATTGAACGAAACATAATGCTAGCCTGCCAATTCTCCCATGCTGCTGAGGTAATTTGAAACTTGTGCCCGCAATTCAAAAATGATTTCAGAGAAGCTACCCTGTCTGATTTATGGACCAGTTGTGGTAGATTGGTATCCCCAGACTTACAAGCATGTTTATAAAAAGCAGCTACTACATGTAGTATCAGGTCTTGCGTACAGGGTTTTGAACATTCTGTTGCCATTACAGACTAATAATATATCAGTCCCAAAGAAAATCACAGATGTAACACCGTTATGTATCCGATACGGCCCGTCTTTAAATCGATACAGCCGTTACGCATACAGCTTCTCTTTCTCACTTGTGGCATTCCATAAAAGAACCATTCATGACCTCCTAGATAAGCGAGATTCTGGATGGGTTTTCCATATTCTCTCCCTCCCTCCCTCCCCACCCTATATAGGATTTCTCGGGGAGGACTAGGATCATCCAGTGGAACACGTAAGTGGATTCTAGTCTTGTTCTCTTGAGCTTCTCAAAACTTTTTTGTTACCCAACTTTTGTATAGATTTGTTTACGACTATCCCATGTGGTGGATCATGAACGAACAAATGAAGGTGGAAAGGTGCTGAAATGGCTCTGACTCACGTTTTTAATGGGCCACGTGGTTTCATTTGGTCACTCAACAGTACGTTAGATTATCAAAAAGGGTTGACAGCTGATCCTAGATAATCAATTTGTTTAGTAAATGCATTCTGTATTTTCATTTCTATATTTTAGAGTTTGGAATTGATAGAAAGTCGATCTTTAATTATAAAGGCAGAACATGGAACAAGTGAAAATATATTTTTTCCTGGAAAATGAGATGAGAGCATGATTTCTAAATTGTGAGGTAGCGCGTGCTTAATTTTGAATAAAGTAAAAGAAACTACATACAAGAAGGCCTTGTAGTATTCATTGTAAGCCATGACGACCAACAAACTGCAATATATCGATAAGATAACTAATCTCAGTTACATATCAGCCTGTATTCTTGATACCGTTACACCGCAAATAGTTACATAATGCGATACTGGAGTGTAAGATCATAGTTACCAGTCGTACATCAAGGGTGCTGGCAGCAGCTTGGCACCTGTGAAACAGACATCGCATTGGGAGGATCGTGGAGATATAGTGGTCCAGAAGAAGATTTTAGGTTTTGAAGTAGGACTATGAGACTCTATCCTCAAGAAGCAAGGGAAAGGATGGAGGTCAAAACCTTCGTAGGCCAGTACCCAGTATAACGAGCTTAATCATCTTGGTCAATTGGCTGCTCACCAAGGCCTTTTGCTTGGTGGTGAATCGGAAGTTAGGACTTCGCATATTGACAGCACACCACTGTTGGCAGACTAGATACAGACGACCTGAGGACCTGTGGTTGCTCAATAATTTCCCATGAAGACAGTAATTGTAACAAAAGCAGTTTAGAACCTCCTCCAACTCCACATGAATCTCCCATTTTATATTATATTAATTTGGTCTTCACGTTGCATTTAGAAAAGGGGTTCAGACTTGTATCAGCCTAAATTTACTTATGTATTCATTGATTCCATGTCTCCTTCCTACTCTTCAAGGTTTCATCTTTGTCGCATGTATATCTTAGTGCTGGTAAGCTGCCATAGTTAATCCAGGTGAAAGAAGTAATTAAAGAAAGGATGAGAGCTATGGAGAAAAATGGGACTGAACGGATAACTTCTCTTCCAACCGGGAAAGAGTTACAGAACTAAAGCCAAGAGCATAACTATCCTTACTGTCAAGCAAAGTCAATCGATAGTTGAGGGATACAACACTGCAATGGTTTGATTGCAAGGGATTTATGCAAAAAAGGGGCACAGATTTGCAGAAATGTTTGCACCAGAATCCCAGACGAAAGTCATTCATGCTTTTGTGTTGCTAATATATATGATAGAGCATACCGCAATTGGATATGAAAAGGTGCAGGTGTTGAAAAGGATCTACATCGGGAGTATACATCGTATTATGCAAAAGGTATCTAGGAGTGGCCAGTATTCCTTAAATAGGTATGGCGCCTCATAAAGGAATGATTTATTCAAAAAAATAACAGGAGACCAGCTAGCCCATTAGACACATATACTGTAAATTTGTCATGACTGGAAGTAATAAGAAAGTAGTCCATTTCTTAATGCAGAGGATACACTTCTTACATTGCAGTTTAGTGGTCGAGCAGCAACAACAGGAGATGACTCGGTCAATCCATATCCAACTTGAATGTTTACTTCAATTGCCTGTGAGGACATTAATATTATTATTCATAGAAATGACTTCATATACAGGCTTAGCCTGCCAAGATGAAAAGCTTCTAACCTCAAAGAATCTATCAACATGCAATGGCAAACTACCACCTCCACTTATGCCGGCCTGCAGAGCATCATAGGAAACCATAATTTCATTAATCTGTCACTATTTGATATTTCAAAACAGAGATCTTTAATACTCCCTTATTCATCTTTGCTGACTGATTTGAAATTTAATCAAATATATTTCACCATAATGTACCCTCCATTATACTACATATTCAAAGTTGTGAAGTGTGAATTTGGAAGTAACAATTACTCCCCATCAAAGACAGGGTGATGAAATTATTCCTGGAAGGTTTGACTACTTGATAGGACTCTCATTCGGAAAAAAAGGTAGTATATTCTAGAGTGTAGACTGTAGAGGATATAGATCTGCAATGGTCTGACAAAGTACAGGACAGTAATGTTGTCTCAGTATGCAGATAAGGAAATAATCCCAAAGGTGTGGATTCCATTAAGAGAATGTTCAAGTAGTATATAGTTATAAAGATTCATCAAGAAAAGAATTTAAAATTATTGATTGAGAATATAAAAAGACACACCATACGTTCAAACAACATAGTCATCAAAGTTGGGAGACCTGGAAAATGTGATGTATCTAGTTCAAATACTAGGATACAGATACATCACAAAAAATGGAGAAATGTAAATATATAATAGAGCTCAACATGTAAGATATAATATATCAGACCTTAGAGAGTCCGATGGCTGACTTAATTTTACTGTAGACAACCTTCTTCGCCAATATATGTAGTGGTAACAATATTGCAGCAATAGTTCTTGCATATAACCAATCCAACAGTGCAACAAGGAATGAATGTTGCTTCTTCATTTTCGTTAGATACTTTCCCTACACAGATATAAAGACCTATTAGAACATTATACTGCAAGAAAACTAAGTGACATATTTAGACACGGAGCAGAAGCGAAGAACCTACCCTCCTAAGGGATCGTTAGAAACACAAGAAGAGCTTACCAGCACAATTCTCATATTTTCAATCAACTTCAATCTATCTTGGGCAATCACATCTTCATTCAGTCTATTACTGCTCAAGTAATACTACTAGGACAAGGGCTGCGAAACCAACTATGCAATAACATTAGTACCCCTAACTATTTAACCACCCTATAGAAAATAAATTAACAATAATATTAACCCAAAGTCCATGAATCACACTTCCCCTTGGACCCAAAGGGCTTGTAGGCTTGCACACGACCAACAGGCACTAGCATGGGCTTCCGTAGCCAATAATAATTATTCATATAACTAATGCCTGCTGCATCAGTTCTCCTGTGCAGATAAGAACTTGACTCCATTGAGTTACAGGCGGGTCCAAGAAATATCCTCATACTGATCAATGCTGCGAAGAACCAGAGAACACTTCTTTGAGCATAATTGGTGGCTCGTCCGTTGAACAAGGGTGACTTTTTTAGGTAAAAGGAGTAGGTTTTGTAGCGTCTTCCGATCAAAAATCCATGGGCGACCCAAAGAATGTTTCTAAGTGCACGGATAGTGAAGCAACAGGACACTATCTATCAACTTGCAACTTGGTGTCTCTGATTCATGCCACATTATCTGCTTCTGAATGGAGCTGAACCTCAAAGCCTAACTTCTTCACGGCATCTTAACATTAATGCAAATGCCAATACATTTAGCTAAGGAACAAGCAAGTCCTTGACAACGCACTCTTGGCCAAACAAATGCAACCCTGCCTAATAGAATTGTCTTCTTTGAGAAGGGTTAATTTGTTGGTCGAAAGAAGAGGATGAAAGACACTCACACTATGACCATAGCTCTTTCTGAAATATCAGAATAAGCAGTACAGGCAGCACTTGATAAAAAACTTCCTCGGTTTACGTAGGTTCTTTAGGGTCTGCAAGATTTTCTCTTTCAACCCTGGTTTAGGACTGCTGTGCATGACTTCCAAATCCTTGATAAGGATGCAGAAATTTTATCATATTTTTTGTGATAGATAAGTATGGCCCCTTGGTATGGGGATTGGAACCAAGGACCTCAAGGTATTTGCGTTGAGTACCCTTGCCATCTCTCCCACCCCTTTTACAGGACAAACTCCCAAGTCTACGGTGCTGACAACCTAACAGTTTGGATGCAAGGTAAACCGCACAGATAGATGTCTGAATGTTTAATGAGCTCAAGGTGAGAAATCAGAAGATGGAATAGGTAACTGGCCCAAGGTCCCTAAAGAATGCTCGATGTTAATATAGATGGTCAGCTAAGAATGTGTTGGTAATTATCTGTTTTCAAACAAATAGGCTTCCCAAATAAAGACAACTTCAGGGAGAAGCTGCAACCATCCTTCTCAAAAGCCATGTCCTGAACGATCAGCTGCACGCAAGGAACTAGACCTTGTAACATTGGAGATTGTTCATGGAAGTTATTTCATCACATTCCCAGACATTGAAACCTATTTTAACTAGTAATCTCAGTGGGAGGCTATAACTCCTTGCCATAGCCACATAGGTCCAAGTCCGTGGTCACTACTATTAGAACAAATGTTCACGCCATCAATAATTGCTCATAAACATTTCACCTTTATGGCTGAACCATTTAAAATCTTGCAAGAATGTATGAAAACCAAAAACGTTATAAAAGATATAAACCTCATAAATTCTCTTGAACTCCATGTATGCCATGCTGATCTTTATACAAAAAAGGGCAACCTGCTTACGAATGGCAGAGCTGGAAGATATTTGCTTCTGGATCCCGCTGCAAGACCAGGCCAGGCAAATGAATATTCGTTGTAAAGATTACAAATGAAGTTCTGTTAAGAAGAAAGAGGAAGTGCAAGGAAATGCAAATAAATGACTCCAGTAGCATAAAATTCAAGCCATTAAAAGAATAAGATATATGATTTGTGATTCACGCCAAAAATATCCAAGGCTGCATAGTAAGGAATATGATAACTCTCACATTTGGGAAAAATTAGGGAGAAAGTTTATAGTTTATGTCTCATACAGAAAAATGCAGTCAATAACATAGAAAATAATAAGTAAATATTACAACTCTATTTATTTTGTCTATTGGCAGCGTTAGCAGTTCTCAATCTTCTATCACCTTTTCCCGGTTCTTCCCTCTTTTTAAAGGGAAAATTACACTTAAGTTTTATTTTTCGCTTCTATCAAGTCCTATCAAGTTTTGTTATGACAATCTCATACTTTTCAAATTATTTCCACAAAACTCCTTTCTACCTCAGTTCTACTTATGCTGTTTTAAGATTTTATTTTACAAATCTAAAGATGACATTCATTTTGGAAACTAATCTGTTAATTGTAGCTCACTTACCAATGATTAAACCTTAGTCATGTAAATAGATATAATTCATTCTCCTCTAATCGGTGATAAATGCTCAAAGTAGTGAGATTAGATTTCTAAGGTATCATTTATCAAAATTTATCCTTTTGAACTATATCTAATGCCAGTTGTTCAATTAGGAATATAACTATATTTTGTTCCCATTTTTTCAAAAATGGATCTCCAACGGTAATCAGCATGGAGACTCACTCGTAGTTCTTGGGATGTCATTGTACTACTTTATTCATAAATTGGAGCTAAACCAAGAAAGAGTACTAATGGCAGTTTCAAAGCTTAAAGAGAGTCACAAAGGGATGAAACTGGGACTGCAATATAAATAGGAACGTGGAAACAATTTTTTGAAGTTTAAACTTTATTTTCGTAATGAATCTGAAAAGAATTAATGGCATATGGAAGTGTATAAGAGTACAAATGTGTATATAAATACATGTAGATATGTTTAAATGGATGTGTGCGAGTGTAAAATTTTCTGCATTGTCAAATTGTTTGACTTGGTTTGCACATGCTACAAGTGAAGGATGATTTTAAAAATTGTGAAATATAAGGATGGTAACTGAGTGTAGAGTATAAGGGACGCTCATAAGTAAGCCTAGCTACATAAGAAGAGTAACAGCTTTATCATTAACCATACAGGAAGAGTAAGTTCATTCTCTGGTGATCCTTCCCACATAATCTATAGCCTTGTAACAATTTCTGCTAGATTTTTGGATACGATAGATGAAGCACTGATGCCTGACACACAGACACTGAGGGGAGAACTCCCAAGCATCACTTTTGTCAAAACATGATGATAATATCCTTCTTCCAGGAAGAGGAGATATTATTGTAAAAGCCTACTGCAAGAGATACCAAATCTATGAACCATTGAACAAATAGTATAATTTATTCAAGGAAAATCCTCCTCATTCAGTACTTCTTTCTCTGTGTAAAATCACAATCTAAAACCAATTTTTTGTTTATAACACGTAAGCAAATATTCTTGATAATCCAATAAATCTGGAGAATAAGATGTACCTGTAGAGCGTTTCAAATACTAAAGGAACAGAAATCATATAATTTGGCTGATAGCGTCGCAAATCTTCCTACAACGCAAATAATTAAAATAATAAGAAGGTAGAACACAACAGTGAACAAAATAATACAGATGGTATTTGAATAATTTAACCAATTAAATTCTTTCATATCTAATGTCCTAAAAGATTAAACTTACGATATGAGTTGCAGTTTCTGATAAAGCAAGAACAGAAGCTCATTAAGAAAATCATTCCGATTTTAGATACACAGGATCATTAGAAGATAAATGGGATGGAATGTTATTCATACCTAACTAGGAGAAAGAATCAGAAAGTACCTTCAAGTTTTTCACTGTTGTGTAAATTTGCTCAACTCCAGAAGCAAATATGAAATACTCACAAGAACGTTCATATGCATGCCAAGGTGGAAGCATGCTCAAAAATCTATCCCCAGGCCCAGCAGGGACAATGTCCCACAAGTTGTTTATCTACAGAAGAGATGGAAATCAAACATCATAAGAATAAGGTAAGACGAAAAGTAGGGGAACTAAAATAACCCAAGGAGGATCAAAGGAGAACATAAGAAAAAAAAAATATAACCGTATTGTACATGCACACAAACGGAAATGCTGTCTAACTAACTTCCAACAGCCTAACTACAAAATACAAAGTTCATCGATAGATATATCCACTTTTGTCTATGCACACAACTTACTCCTTTATCCAGGCTTGGGATGGGATGTGTAAATGTATAACTCTAAAGGACATAAGAGATCAATTTTGAAAAAAGTTTATGAAGAAAAAATGTGGTCTCATCAATCCAAGTAGACGTTCAAGAGATGCAGCAACAGCGAGAACAAATGATGAGGCTCAAAATTTTAGCCTAGTTTTAAAATAATAATAATAATAATTTCATTTTTCTTTCTTGGCCCTGCGAGGGCATGAGACCTCACACTTTGTGAAGCCAAGTTATAGCCTAGTTGAAGCCTAGTTTTGAGCCGGTTATCTGGAATATTTCATGGTGTTGACTCCCACTTATTGCAATAGTTTAAGTGCTTCCTCGCAAAGAGTGTTTCCTGTTTTCACTACTCTATTTATACAGGCACCTCAGGTAAATATTATAACTATCTTGGTGGAGGCAAATATTATCATCCGGTTGTACGGGCCACCTAGAGTTCTTCGCCAGAATACTCACTGTTGTTTATAGTACACAGCCATAGCCATATTGGGTTCAGTAGGTAGATAGATTTGTTAATGCTGAGACGTCATATCATGCTTACAAATCACCCAAAATCATATAGAGGGTTAAACTTGGACCATCCAAGAAGAACAATACTCTAGATTTCTTCTGTATAGGACAGCTCAACTAGCTTCTCATCCCATTGCATTCCTGGAGCAGAAGCTACACACCTTTCTGAATTTATTTACAAAGAGAACATTATTTAGAATTCCTAGAGCAGAGAAAATCCAGATAGTAGAGTGGTTCACTAGCCGTTGGTTGACAGAGAAAGAGAGACGTGGGGGTATTCTTGTGTCAAATGGTGACTATTTTAGCTGCAAAACGATAGGAAGTTCTCTCTTTTGCTAAATCATGGTAGAAAGACATTAGTAACACTCAGATGTCTGTATTACAGGTCACCCAGAACAACCACGGCGAATACCAAAATCAAAATAAAGGAATAAAAGATACATTTATACCTGATGCAACAGATTCCTATGCGTGAGCATAACTCCCTTTGGATTGCCAGTGGTTCCACTAGTGTATACAAGAGTGGCAATATCATCAGTTCTGATGGCTTCATGAATGTACTTTTGCCCTGAAAATAAGTTAGGCAATGAAGAAAATCCACCAGTTGAGACTTGGGACATACACATTCAGAAACGAAAAACATAAACATTTAAATACAATTCATAAAGTATCTCGATTTCTCTCTCTCAAAAAAAAATAAAAAAAATAGAGTGTCATTCTACAATTTAAGCTATCATTCTTTTACTCCCAAGGGTCTACTTGGACTTCTGAACTATCTATGTATGTTGCAAGAGATTTCTCCCAAATTCTCTCTCCCATTAGTGAGTCGAATTAGATCAATATGGACTCGCAGGTGATCATAACGTGAAATGTCCAAGTCCCAAGCTAATAAAGGGAAGTTTGTTTCTTTCCTCAAGTTAATTTTCTGTAACTTCATGTCCTCCAGCACTATTGGCAACACCTACCTACAAACACGTCAATGCAGCCCCAGCAATAGTCCATTTTATAATTGATTCCTGCAGTCCCTACATGACAGCTACACAATGGATTATTCCCATGCCTCAGTACTATGTATTTAGTTCATGTAGGTTTAACGGGCTCATCTACCTTATATATATCTCCTACTAATTCGGATGTTGATCCAGTTTCTTCCAATCATGAGACCTAGCTTGAGTTGTCTAGTCAATAGTGTGACTCTTATCTTTTCCATTTGACAATTTTTATCTAAATAGGCCTCCTACGCATCTTGAACCGATTGGTTCCATACTTACCTCATCATCATCTAGGACAAGTCAGAGAATAACCATGTCCAAAGAATTTTTAACAGCCTTGTGGCCATTGTCAACATTATACTAGAAGCAATTTTCCACAATTTCCTTTAGGACAAATTAAGTTGGGTCATTTGTCAAGTGGTCATTTAAAACAGACATCCACGCATGACTGGATGTAAACTTGCAGAAGACGAACATTAGCTCTTAATAAGGAATGAGATGATAAGCAAGTGGAGAAAAGTTGTATTTTCCTACTACTTGCTACTTTAAAATGTGACTTACTTGCATCATGAGAATTAAGCAAAACTGCACGACTTCCACGACCCAGTTCAATGATCTCATTATAACTATAGACAGGCACTCCTTCCACCTTACTGTCCAAGCTTGATGTTTCTCCCCAAAGTAGGACAACATATCTCATAGCTACCCGAGAATAGAAGGCCTCTGCCATTTGGTTAAACAATTCAGGATTGTCCACAGCAAGCGCGACACTGTTTTAGTGACAATTAAATAAAAATGGTGACATAATTCCCTAGAGAGTATAGCAAGAAGAGCAAAAGTAATACATAAGTTGACCCCAAAAGATAAACATCAAGAAATACAGCTCTAGCAGTCTCGAGTCATAAGTTTATAAGTCACAACACATACAAGTCGAAATTCATTCCAAAATGGACATGACAATCATTCTTTGCCAATTTAAGAACATTTCAGACCAACCTGGAACAATTTTCTTAAATAACACAGCGCCGCATCAGCACGAGTCACTCCAAAAAACAACAAGAATTACTACTTCAGTACTTCCAAGAAAAAACTTTAATAAAAAATTCTTCTACCCTATTTTTGATGTCAATGGAAAATATTGATAAATGTAGATGGGGAAAAGTTGTAAATTCAATCGGATTTGAAAGCGAGAACTTAATGAGGAAAGTTGGCAACTTGAAAAGTCTCAGTAATCTATTAAAAGCCTCTTGAGAGTAACACAGACTTCCTATTATATTGGTGGATTATGAAATGCATTTCATGAAAAGGGGGAGAAAAAAAAATTATAAACGCAAATACTGCTTCCAACTGTCGTCCTTTTCTGCCACTTATTCTGATAATGCCACTAGAAATTACGCAACTGATGCAATTCAGAAAATGGTGAATTGAATTTGGAATCAACCTCAACTGTCAATCCCCAATGTGAGACACTTCCTTTCTGGAAAGCATCTCAATTTCCTCTAAACAAATCACCTGCTTAAAACTTTTACATGTAGTCGTGTCAACCAAAAACAATAGAAAGACAAGGATAAATATGACTCGCACACCTCCCTCAAGGTGTAGTCCTGACTCTTGATCTTCAGAACCAGAGGTTTCTGAGTTCAAAAAGAGGATCTGAATCCAGACTTCTTGGTGGGAACTGTTGCACACAGCATGCTCCTCTATCATTGGTGGAAGGTGTAAAAATGACAAAAACAAAAAATATGATCGGTTATTTAAAACAATTAGAGTGTCTTATTTTGTTATTACTATTACATGGATTATATTGCAAGTTTGGATAGGTAGAAATTGTGAATCTGGAAACTAATCTTTTAGTTGAAAAAGAAAATGAGCAGTAATATAAATCCAAGATCAACATACTTGCTTTACACAATGAGTACGCCAACTACCAGTAAAATTCATATCGAAATAATAAGAATGGATCACATCTTATAATGAAAATCCTTGCAAATACCTAATCAATTAATCAATAAAAATACATTTAAATAGAGAGCTACCATAAGGAAAACATGTCATACAAACATCTCAAAAAATTTGACTACTTACAAGTCCAATGCACATTAATTACTTACTTTCTCAATACAGCCCCAGCAAAGTTGAGTATTTACAAGGTAAACAATGCACATTAATTAGCTTAATAAAGGGTATAAGTGGAAATTCAAAAGTTAGAGAGTGGTTGTTGAAGCATTTATTAGGAATTATTAGGAATACTAAAACAGTAAGTTTTTGTCTGCTAGCCAATATAAACGAGACAGAGTGAGTAATTAATAGATAGTGTAAAGCCTAGAAATCAAGCAATCATTAGTGGCTGGTACAAAACTTGGGGAAACAAGTATGGGCATAAACAACCCAAGTCTTGCCAGCTCTAGCTCAACTTGTTTAAGTATTTTTTGAGCTCGAGCTCAGAGCTTGAGAAGAGGAGCTCAAGATCGGCTCGTTAGAAATCTTTGTTCATGAGCCGTGAGCTCAAGCATCATGGCAAAAGTGTAAATATCATATCAACCTTTTTGACAAGAATAAAATTTAACTAATTAGACCAAATACACTAATTTTAGACTAATCATTTTTCATAAAACTTTGACTAACTGTCACTAAACGAAAACAAATTTATATATATACATATTAAGTTACCAACTCATCTAAAAGCTTAAGCTATTAAGGAGGGGCTCAACAATGTATATCAAGCTTACCACTACCCCCCACGTGGGACCCGTCCACGCATGGAGAGATAAACAAACATGCCTCACTAAGGCCATCAGAAACCAAACACGGTGCCAACATGGGCACTAACAATACTGCGGGTAACAAATGCAAGCGGGATAACTCGAACCCAAGACAAACCAGGGCTCTCATACCATGTTAAGTGCTAAAGGAGCT
Organism: Platycodon grandiflorus; assembly: GCA_016624345.1. Taxonomy (NCBI): domain Eukaryota; kingdom Viridiplantae; phylum Streptophyta; class Magnoliopsida; order Asterales; family Campanulaceae; genus Platycodon; species Platycodon grandiflorus. The sequence goes on along the minus strand of CM028369.1, from coordinate 3,094,454 downwards.
CAACAATGTATTTCAATCTTAACACTATATAACACACACACACACACACACACACACATATATATATATATATGAAAGTTGATTCAATAAATCTCGAGCTGAGTCGAGCCCAAACAATCCCAAGCCGAGCTTGGCCTACTTGATCTCGAGCTTGTTTACAAATATACGCCTGCACGTGACCTCGAGCTCGGATTGTATACTCATGTGCTGAGCCGGCTCAAATCGTGTGCCGACCCTACACACAAGTACCACAAGCTTGATGTTGTATAATCCTACAAATGTACTCATTAAGGGATAGTATCACGTCTAGGGATCATGCACCCGTTAGCAGAAGATATAAATATACTGGTAACGAGTAGAACATACATATGAAAGTGAGCTTCTCCCCTAACCTTTCGGAATGATTGTAAATTTGCAACAGCTCTTCAATCGATGACCTTGAACCCCTCACCACATTTATTGCACCAGTGGCCATAATACCTAAAGCCAAATTTAGTCAATAACAGATTTCAATCATCGAGAATCAATGAACAATATAAAGACACAAACAGGGAGACAATACATGTACTTCGTCTTTTGCAAATCAGCAATTAGGATTCTTAGCAATAAAAACTTCAAAATGGAGCAATAAAATTTGAATAAAGTTCATTCAAGTAGTCATGCAATTAGTAAGGATGGGTTATTATCCAACAAGTTGTGTCAAGGTACAAGTGAACTTGATCATCTAGCAATCGTATTGGAACTATAGTTCCAGCATCTATAACTTCCATAGCATGATCAAAGTCACACTACTACACGGTCTGAAATGCGGACTATTAAGTTCTTCGTGGCAATCCCACGGGTGGAGGAGTACTTGAGCTAGAGGAAGGAGGGAGCAGTTACAGAAAGAAGTATTATGTTGAAGATCAAAAAAGAGAAGGAGGAGAAAAGACAAGGGAGAAAACTTTCAAAAAAAAAGAAAAGAAAAAGTCATCAGTAGATGCTTCAGCCATGTTGGGCAATGAAGAGTCGGCAATCACAAGGGAGAAAACTATCAAGAAATAAAAAAAAGCCATAAGTAGATACTTCAGCCATGTTGAGCAATGAAGAGTTGGCACTCACAAAGGCTGATACAGTGGGCAACACGATGGCAGAGGCAATCAAACCAGTTCGATGGCAGGTGTGGCCCCTCAGAGCTTCTAAAAATAAGAACTTTGGTATCCTTGAATTGCCATACTCTGTCCTTGGCTATAATTTTTTAGGCAAATTAGGTTCTAAAATAAGAACTTAAAATATCATTGAATTGCCATTGTGACGACTTTTTGATGTTGGCTGTAATTTTTGAGGCATTAAATGCCAATGATCGTTTAGTGGCCTTGCTCTGTTGTATTCATTTATAAATTTCCACCGTAGATACCTTTTGTTACCTACACTTGATGCCTACAACAGAATCCCTCTAACTATTTAAAGCAATACCAGGTACTTTCCTCCCAACCCAAGAAAGTAGTCCTCTACTATAGAGGAACCAAGAAACAAAGATCATTATAGAATGAAAGCTGAGACACCTTCAATAATCAAGAATTAATATATTGGGTTAGTGAATGCTGGAACACCAAATGTATCAACCGGAACAAGAAAAGCAAAAGGATATTCAAGCATTCAATGGGAAGAAAGAGAATTGGGGGAAACTGCAAAACAAGATAAAGAAGTAGGATAGATTCACAATGCACTTTCCTAGATTTCAGGCACTGAACAAGGAAAAAAGATGAAGTCATATACCCTGATCTGCAACAAGCCACCGGCACGAATTATCTGCAAAAAGTGCTAGCTTTTCGCATGGCCTTATACCAATAACCCTTAAGCCTTCAGAGAAGTCCAGAATTTCCTGCTCAAGCTGCAATTTTTGAATTGTGTGAAAATGGAATTAGGTGAAATGTATGTCGAAAAGGATTTATCTTCAGCAATAACAAAATGTGAAACAATTCAACATCCAAAAAGAAACAGGTAATGTCAAACTGATACAAACAGGCAGATAGAGAGAAAAATCAGATTCCCCTTTATATTCCTAATGTATTTGTCCATGTTACATAAGATCAGGATAAGATGGGTTGCTTATTTGCCTATACAGCTTTTGAAGAATAAGATGGGTTGCTTATTTGGCTTCCTTATGGGATACAACCATGAGCACTTTCCTTATTTATTTATTATTTATTTATTATTATTATTATTTGGGGGGAGGGGGTGGGGGATGGGATTGCTTAATTAGGGTTCTTTTGGGATGTTTTGCATCAATATCCTTATT